>CM070039.1:79303019-79313352 GCA_036250615.1 Ptychadena robeensis
TTATTTCCTCCACTGTATGCCTACTCCAACTTTCATCCCCCAGATCTCCAACACCCTTAGAAACCCAATCTTTTTTGGATTAGTAATTAACATTCCCAGTGTCACCCCCCTAACTGCAGCCTTTCATAGTTATTCATGTTTCCCTGCGGTTATCCAAGTGACATAAATTGTATACATGTAACATTTAGCTGCGGCCGCCCAGACACGGAGCGCCTTCAAGTTGTTAGTACACATATGAGCTGTGTAACAATAACGCAGGTACGCAGAGCTAGGTTGTGGCCCCTTTTGAGTACCAGAGGACCACTTATGTGCACCCCTGTGTATGATTAATACCAGACTAATGAGAACAAATAGGAACCATTTATTGCTAGGATTTACTTTGACTTTTAAAGGTTGGGACTTTATATAACATCTACAATGTATAAAACTATCTTTACCAGGCTCGGTATACGCGGCTGTAACTAAACTCCCACCACACTGTGGCAAACATTTGACATTTAAATTCTCCAACTGATGTTAATTAAATATCTGTCAGGTACGGTTTCTCAGCTCAGTCTCCATTTAGCGAATAGTCCCTGACATGACTAAACTACGTGATGCAGATTACTGTATCTAATGAAATAATAAAACACTGAAATAAACATAATATCGGGATCTTTCCGGAACTCTTTGATTAATGATTGACATCTGTACGATATTTGTGGAGCTAGATTATAATTAGGTCCCTAGGCTTCAACCGGGCTGTTTGAGAGACGGAGAATCTTATCGCGCATTGCTTTGATCATGAACAATGCGGATAATCACCGGCAACCCGGATAGTCGGGACCTCTACACTTAAATCTTCTCCACCGAACCACATGCTATCATTTATGAACATGACATGTATACCGTCGTTCCATTAATAGGATAATTAATTTTACATGTTTGACATTACGTTATATGTAGTAATGTAATGGCCTGGGTAATAGAATTCCTCTGCTTGATTACATTAACGAAGGTGATACATAAGGGCATGTATGTGTAATTTAAACCAACATTCAACGCATTTACATATAGAAAAACAGTGTATGTGCTGCTGTGTCTCTGCCAAGCCAACGCTGATTCTCTACATCCTAGGTGCCCAACCTGCGGCCCTTTGGGCGTTGTTCAGCGGCCCCCCTTGGTCCTCTTCATGGGGCCCCCAAAACCTAACTGTTAATGCATAGGGTATAGTGACTCACCTGTGAAGTGGTCTCACTTTGGCGGTCCTACATCAGTAAAATTGTCATTTTGATCGGGAAACCAGTTCAACATATGGCCGCTGCACCCAGGGGGTCCACTGCCTGCTGCGATATGTCGACGGGGGGAGGGTCTAGATCGATGTTATGTGCGGCCCTTTAGTGAAGTCGAGGGCCGCACTTGTGGCCCTCCATATCAACTCAGTTGCCCACCACTGCTCTACATCGTTCTGGGTTCCAGGGGGGTAGTGCAATTAACCTGCATGTTATAGGTGAGAGTTAATGTGCTTTGATTACCCGGTATGGGCTGACTGCTAACTTAGTAAATGCAAAAAATGCAAGCTATAAATGCACCGTAATACACTGCTCAAAAAAATACAAAAAGGAAACACAAAAACAAAACTGATCTGAATGAATGAAATATTCTTATTACCCCTCCTGCCGTTCCTGACCGCTCCATCTCCATCCACTTGTCAGTCGTGCAATGGACGAGATGGAGCCGTCAGGTCAGAAGATCAGAGCTCCGGCAGCACAGATTTACTATTCTGTGCTGCTACCTGGCTCCAATCTAAAGGAGAAGCTGGAGGAGGAGACCGGACCCCTCCCCCGCATGACGTGATGACGTCACATGGTGCCGTCTCTAACGCTAGGGGGGCTAACATTGTTTACTGGCAAACATCGCGCATATGTGTGTGCATTGCGAATGGATACACGCATAGTGCTCGTACTGGCTAAGATCACAGAATGAATAAAAGAAACTGTGAAGCTACGCGCGATGTCAGACAATAGAATACAGTCAAATTTAATTTTAGGAATTTCGAATGTTCCTTAATATGTTCGCAAAATTACGCAAACTTGAATATACCATATGCCGCTCAACACTACTGGCGATCTGTAACTACAGATGTGCCCTCTACCTCTTCTGCTGTTCAAAGACTTTTTGAAGATCGGCTCCCTCTGCTGGTTGTACTAATGATGGCAGTTGATATGGATCCTATTCCCTGCACCCTCTGCTGGGTACTCCTTATTGCTCACCTGTAGTCCTACCAATTAAGACCTTGTATTTAAGGAACCCTCAGGCAGCAGGAAGCTGCCTAAACAAAGAGGTCCTCAAGTCTCTGCTATCCAGGCTCTGCTACTTCATATTGCTGTATCATTACTGACCCCTGGACTGTCTCAACTACCCTGTTTGCTGCCTGCCCTGACTTAATGCCTGCCCCACTTCACTTCTGCCTGCTGATTTGGTCCCTCGTTTTGGAATTCCTGCTGCCAGTAAGAGCCCGCAACCTGGGACCCTCAGCCAAGGCCATCACTTCTTGCTGGGTGAATACCAGGGGGCTCCTTAGACTCTGTGCCTTGGTTTACACTTGTCAGGTCACCCAGTGGGTCCATTGCTGCTTTTCCTATTGGCCCCTTGAGTTTTAGGATTTACAAGTTGATGTAGACCTCTGTGAATCCATTTTCATAGTTAAAGCTCTAAACTAAAGATTTATCAACAAATTTTAATGTACAGTAGATTTACAGTGCAATACAATTGGTTTCCAGTTTGTTTGGTGAGTTTTCTGTAGACATAGACATATAGGACACAAGGAGCACAACCTAGTGCAAGTCTGGTCCTCAAGTCTCTGCTATCCAGGCTCTGCTACTTCATATTGCTGTATCATTACTGACCCCTGGACTGTCTCAACTACCCTGTTTGCTGCCTACCCTGACTTATTGACTGCCCCACCTCTCTTCTGGCTGCTGATTTTATACCTCGTTTTGGAATTCCTGCTGCCAGTAAGGGCCCACAACCTGGCACCCTCAGCCAAGGCCATCACTCCTTGCTGGGTGAATACCAGGGGGGGCTCCTTAGACTCTGCGCCTTGGTTGACACTTGTCAGGTGGCAACCATTCTACTTTTGCCGGCACTAACTAATCTAAGCAATCCGTTGTCACCACAAATTGGCGTTTTTAGATCTCACTGTCCCAGGGCATTTTTTCTATACTACTATAAACAGCATCTCGAGAATGTTGGCAGGTACCGTGAATGTGCCCTGGCACTGAGAGAGAACAGAAGGTGTCTCTTACAGCATGAGAAAACATCACGATGCCCAGATCAGCCTTTAGTATAAGTGACAATAAAATGCAGTTGACCAGATGGCAGTCCTCCAATCTCAATCATCTTTGTCATATGACACTGTTGTACTGCTCGCACATAAAGCACAAATAAATTAAACTTAATTGAGAAGTCAACAAACGCGGAGGAGACATATACTGTAGGGAGCATCACAGAAGTAATATTGATACGAGATTTGCATTCCCTTGTGCTTATTCTTCTATTCTTTGGTTGATGTATTAAGCTTTGGGGGGCCGTAGATTGCCCATGACTTTGGGATCCATGTTTTACTACAATTATTCTGATTCCCTCCCTTAATGGGCTTGTCATCTAGTTGGACACAAAGGAGTTGTGTTCGTTTTCAAATCAAGCCCCGTGTCTCTGTGGAGCCATATGGAAATGCTAGTCTGGGCAGCTTGTCCAAGCTGCTTCTTTGATCATTCAACTGTAAAATGGCAGTTTTTCTATTGGCCCCCTGAGTTTTAGGATTTACCAGTTGATGTTGTCCTCTGTAAATCTCTGTTTACATAGTTTAAGCTCTGAACTGGAGATTTATCAACAGATGTTTAATGTACAGTACATTTACAGTGCAATACAATCGCAAACAGTTTGTTTGGTGAGTTTTCTATCTGACTATTAAGGGAACAGTGCTAACGCCATATAGAAAGACACAAGGCGCACAACCTAGTGCAACAAAGTAAAGTGTTCTAAATGATCAAATAAAATAAAAGATAGAATACTCACATTAAAGTAGGTAGAGTGCAGGCTTAGCAAGGAGTGATCTCTTTGGCCCTGTGATGACGTCACTTGCTGGTTACAGATGAGATCACTTCCTGGTTACAAATTCTGTAGGGTTCAGTAGAATCAATGGGATGCATTTTGAGTGGCAGCTCTTTGTCAGCTAACTGTAAGTTGGTTGGCTAAGAGCTGCCATTCGAAACACGTACCATTTATATGAACAGATTACCATGCCACCACCCCCCCCCCCTCACACACACACAAATTCAAAGCATCATCAATGACTACTATGCCTGTAAAAATATAGGCACGGTGCGAGGGGCACCTTCCCTTGTGTCATCACTGATGTCATGGAGGTGTAACCAGTAAGTGGCCCACAGGACACCAAAGCTACAGGTAAGCATCAGTTATGTGGACTGGGAACCCAACGCCCCTCCATTGGCATGGAGCTCTATGGATTTTTACCAGTTCCAGAAACTTTCTTGTTATTTATAAAAGTTAACATACATTTAATTCTGCATCTGTAGTGTGTAATTCAAATTAACTGGACTTGCCGTGTTTATTTCGCGAAGACGTGCCGCTAGTTATCCAACTCCCTTTTTCAATTCAGGGTGACTGGATATATATTACTGGAAATATATACTCTGGGGTAAAGCTCCAATCCACATAGTCTGTTTATCAGCACCTGAGCCTTATGGAGGTTACTACGTTAGCATGATTGGAGCTGTGAGGTGTTATTTATCCGTCCATGAAGAGGTGTTAAAATGGCATTGTATGGAGCTACCACAGAGAATATATAAGATCATGTACACAGTCAAAAGTCAGATGACTAGGGAAACATCTTCAAAAAAAACCACAGCAAGTCCATTTGTTTTAAAGGCCCCCATACACCTTACAATCTTACCATACAATTTCTGTACAATTAACTTTTCTTCTACCAAAACCATGTAATATGAGGAGCTTTCTAACCCTTCCAATCACTGTGTATTCTATCAGGGAGACCACTATACTACATAGTTGTTGGTAGATCTAATAGAAATTGTATGGAGTGATCTAAAGGTATATGGGGGGCTTTAAACACTACAAATATACAATGACCTGAAAGAATGAGAACCTTCACAGACATTTTATTGTGCCGTTGAGAGTTAACTTTCCATTGCCACTGTGTACACAATCATCCCTCATGAAGATATATAGGGTTAGATGTTTAGTAGTGATGCAAGACACTTGAGCAATAAATTGGGGAGATAAAATGACTAAAGAACATGAGCGGGTGTTTTTAAGCAATGACTCTACAGCATCATTTGCATACATACAGCATTACGATAAATCTTAGTGACTGGGTATTCCTCAGTTCTACAGCAAAGAGACAACTGATGGTCCATTGGCTGCTCACGCATCAACTCAATTAATCTACATGGACCACTAGTGACCTGTGTTTTCATACAAATTACTAGTAGATCCAGATAATGGAACTCAACACATTTACCCCAAGTCAGTTTAAATGGATAATATAAGACTACAAAAAAACATCCAGTGCATCACTTATTTCATCATACGCTCTACTTTTTCCAACTATTACAGACCCAGGGGATCTGTGTCTACAGCCTCTGCATTGCCTGCATCTAGCTCCTAATACCTTCCTTGCCTCAGTGAGTTAACTCTCCTGCTGCAGAGCTCCCTCTGCTGGATACTTGTGATGTTCCTTACCTTGTCAGCTGCTCGTCCCTCCTGCCCTATTTAAGAAAGTCTCAGGCACCAGGAAGGTGCCTGCAAAATAGGTCTCATGTGTTTACCTCCAGCCTCCTTGCTTGATGACTTCTTAACTACCCGGTTCCAGACTCTCTGCTTGTCCAACAGATTCTCCCTACCTCTTGATCCTCGACACTTTGTTCCGGTACCTCCTTTGTCTTCCCAGCTCCAGACCCTCAGCTCGTCCCATGGACTCTGTTTATATCTACACTCCTGGCACTACATTTTGGTATATCATCAGCTGCCAACTTGCACGGGTGCATCCAGGAACCGCAACCTGGGGTTCGTCTTGTTTCAGCTTTACTCATTCACAATGAGTGATTCTGGATGCCAAAAAATCTCCAGGCTGGATGTAGTCAGTACACACACCCCATTCATCTGTAATTTTGAATAACATAACATCATACCTTGACACGCATTTCAAAAAATTTCTTCATCAGCAGGTGTGGTAAAAATGCCAATTTTTTGGTTGGAGATGTATATCTATGTCTAGATTAGTCCACCACGGAGTCACCGAGGAAGAACGGGGGGCCACTGATTAGTGAACGTAGTTGCCATCATTGTGGTTGCAAAGGTTAGGAAGGGGTAAAGTGGATCCCCCTGTTCTGGCCGGCCGAGGCCTAGGAAGGGTTGGGGGAACATTTGAAAAAAATGTTTTTGCTCTAGCACATGAAGTTCAAATTTAAACAAAAATTCAACCATCTCTATCCGCTAATCCCCCTGACAAGTAGGAAGGGTGATGTTCCCCTCCCTTCTAACATCCCACTTTGTACATCCTTCAGACAAGCGAGTAGGGTAACACACCACCCCTCATTTCCTGTTCTTTCTCACCATCCTAACAGATTAGTATTCCTGTAAACCCTGTTGTACCCTGCAACTGAGGCTACTGATAAGAGTTCATGGGATATTTAGGGGAAAAATACTAATACATGATGGGGGTGGAAAAGCTGGATGAAAGACAATAGTTGTGTGGCTAAATCAGGGTCCTTGACATGTATGGGGAAACCAAGTGGGATGGCGAAACTATCCTGCCGAAGCTTGTGAAGAGCATAGCAGAGATCCTGCTATTGACACCTGTGTTGCATTAGCAAATGGCCAGAGCTTTACAGCTTAATTAAATGAGGCTTGTAGATTTACGTCCTGTATTATCTAATTTTGAGTAAAGCTAAACACGATGTATTATTTCTGCCATAACAATAGCTTTTGTTATAGCTTTATGACAGCGCAACTATTATATATAAAGCTTTATGCAAAGTCTAAACATTACTTAGGGTATGTCTCCACTGCTTTGTGTGATCTGTCGGACCCCCTACATTAAGCGCAGTGCTTGTTGGGGGTCCCGATGGAGCACATACACATTACCTGCCTGGCGGATCCTCTGTCCGCATGGCATTGATCTGCCGATGCAAGGGTTAACACACGTACACTACATCAACCTCCAGCCGGTGGATTGGCAGAAGAAAGTGAGAACAGCCAGTGCCCGAGACAGGTAATGTGGATAGGCTCCGTCCGGTCCCCGCAAAGGAATTCACTTAGCACAGGGGGACCCGATGGAGCCGATAACGCAGTGGAGACATACCTTTACAGTGGGGGTTTTAGAAAGGGGCAATATGGGTGGCATCATGTTGGGAGGTGGCATCTGGGCATCAGAAATTGCTGGGAGGTGGCATCTGGGCATTGGAAATATTTTCTGATGCCCCCCCCTGAGCGCTCAGTGCACAGCTGCCCAGGGAGATAGAAGCTTGTCTCTGGAGGGGTGCTAGTGAGTCACAGAGTCTGTAAGTCTGTACCATCCCCCCCCCCCCCCCCCCCCGGTAGAACTCTCCAGCAGTGACAAGAGGTGCTCATCCGGGGGGGTTGTGCTTGCCCAGGGCACCAATATGCTTTGGACCACCCCTGCTAACTGCAGAAAAGGATGCCTAAAATTCTTTCAGCGACCTTTCCTGGGCAAAACATGGAGGATTCCGTTGTTTACTTTATACTTGATACAATATTTCACTGACTGTGTGGTTCCAAGACTTTGAGTCATTAGGGGTTTAATCACTGCACTCCCTGCAACGGACCTCACCTTTCAGTTACAAATACACAAAGCATTCTAGTCAATAGGTCACCCTAACAGCCAGGGAACCATTATTCAAGCACAAACCCCACCTGCAGTGCATGCTGAACCCCAGCTTTATACTCCATCCATTCAGTTCAGAGATAGCGTCTCTTATGCCATTCATCACATATAGTTAGTGAAGTCATAGGAAGGCCTAAGAAACCTCATGTGCATACTTGTTCTGGGTAAATGATTGAGAAAGATTGCAAGCGTAAGTAATTCCAATTAAAATACACACCCAGGACCATTACACAAAAAGCACAGCATTTGTTCTTTCACAAAAACACTATAATCACTTGCTTATGCTAAAAAAAAAAAAAAACTTTACTATATAGAGAGGTTTCCCAGCAACCAGGCAGTTCCCATTTGGATTGTCCTTCCCCGATATTATGACTTACATATGCGCTAGGCTTTTCTGTTACTAGGAGACTAACCCCTACGAGCAGAATGGAAATCTTGCTGGATTGATTCCTTTCTTATAACGCTGTCCCTATAGGCTACATCCAGTACATTTTTCCTCCAGCTCTTTAGAATTGAGGTTAATTTGGCTACTCATGGTTGCCTATCCATGGTTTTAACATGGGAGAGCATATTTTAATATTATAGTTTATTTACAACCATAAAAATATACATATATGTACAAATGAATTTTTGATATCGCAATAGACATTGCTTCTGAAGTACAAAATAGACACAATCATATAAAAACATGAAGTTAAAAAATGAATTCCATTGGGAACATCATGCAAACCTCAATACATTTTCAAGAAGATCACAACATATGGGTCCAATAGTGTTATATAATCTGATTGCACATCCCGCATTGGCATAGGCGCCACTAACAGAGCATTCATAGATTTGATGTTAATCACTCGTAGATACCGTCTACTGGGCAAAGAGACACAAAGAGTCCCCCAACTAGATTCAGGTATGTCTCCTTTCCTTCTATATGGGGTCTAGTAAACTGGCAGCTTGCAGGATCCTGAGAAGGTATTTGGGAGTGACATTTACTTCAGTGTTGAAACACACTGTGGTACAATATCATATCATTAATGTAACAAGTACAACGTTAACACAGTGAAACTCTGTTCCTTAGACACATTATCGTCGTCCTGATGAAGCCCTGTAGAGGGTGAAACATGGTGACACAAACAATAATGTAACATCCTCATTTACACTGCCTGACCAATAAAAAAAAGTCGCCACCCAAAAAAGGTCACATGCTCTAATATTTCGCTGGACCACCTTTAGCTTTGATTACGGCACACATTCGCTGTGGCATTGTTTCGAAAAGCTTCTGCAATGTCACAAGATTTATTTCCATCCAGTTTTGCATTCATCTTCCACCAAGATCTTGTATTTATGATGGTAGAGTCTGACCGCTGCGCAAAGCCTTCTCCAGCATATCCCACAGATTCTCAATGGGTTTAAGGTCTGGACTTTGTGGTGGCTAATCCATGTGTGACAATGATGTCTCATGCTCCCTGAACCACTCTTCTGCAATGTGAGTGCGATGAATCCTGGCATTGTCAGCTTGGAATATTCCCGTGCCATCAGGGAAGAGAAAATCCATTGATGGAATAACCTGGTCATTCAGTATATTGCACCAGTTGGGGTTAAATAACTTGTTGCCAGCTGAGAGATAATCAGTTAAACAGCAATAAACTGTAAGAACAGGGGTGTAGCTAGAAATGACTGGGCCCCCATAGCAAAAATGTCCCCCCCCTCCCCCATCCCAACCTGTCATTTCAATCCCTGCCCTTCCAGGAGTGGTGTGACCCCTTGTGAATATGGGCCCCATAGCACTGCTATGGCTGCTATAGTGGTTCCTACGCTACTGTACTATAATAAAGTCAAGAAAAGGGTGATTTATTGTCAGGGGTTTATCAGACATTAAATTAATGACCAGAAATGAGAAGCAATAAACAACTACATCATGGTTGGGATGTCTATCTCCAATTGTTCAACAGCACGGTAATAAGAAAACCCTTATATATAGACTTTAAACTGGCATTCTCAACCATTGCCTTGAATGCCAAAAACTTTAAATATCATATCAGAAGAAAAAAGGTAAAACTTATCTATAACTTTATCGGAGGTTCAATTAAAAGAGCATCTAGGAGTAATTGCTCAAAAAGTATACACTATATATACTGCCTGGCCAAAAAGAAGTCGCCACCTGGATATAACTAAGTAAATAGGTACGAGCCTCCTATTGGATAGTTACTGCATGGGTGATTATCTCTCAGCTGGCAACAAGTTATTTAACCCCAACTGGTGCAATATACTGAATGACCAGGTTATTCCATCAATGGGTTTTCTCTTCCCTGATAGCACCGGCATATTCCAAGATGACAATGCCAGGATTCAAATTGTGAAAGCGTGGTTCAGGGAGCATGAGACATCATTGTCACACATGGATTGGCC
>CM070039.1:79319046-79329048 GCA_036250615.1 Ptychadena robeensis
ATCACTATTCTGTACACCACAGATGTCCACATTATCGAGTCTTGAAATATTAAATTACATTTTGTAAGCCTCTGAAAGCCCAGTTTATTGAAATTAATAAGAAAACAAGCCATTCACTTTTATGCCCATAAAACAGGTTTCAAAAACTCCTGCTGTCAAAGTGAAATAATCACTTAGTCCTCAAGAAGCTCGTGGTAAGCAATATATGGAAATTTACCAGGAGTAGATAAGCAGGCTTCTTAGCAGCCCGGCACATTATCTACAATGTACTAGCTGTAATGTGGGGTTACTGATTGAGAGTAGAACATCATTGCTTCTATCGGAAGGTTCAGATCTTCTCTGTATTATGTTTTAAAAGGCTTTTTAAAGTGAATATGTGCTTTACAATTGCAGGCCTAAGCAACAGGTGACCTCTTCCATAGACCTCCAAAGCAGCAGCAGATACTGTATTTCGCGCACGATTAAATGCACTCATGGTTTTGGAGAGAAAATTGATTAAAAAAATTAAAAAATTTAAAAATCACTGTCAAAAAGACTCATTCACATATAGTGTGAATATACAGCATGTTCTAGCAAAGAGTTCAGGGTTGGACAAAAGTACAACATTTCATCAGCAAAGAGCCTGTGGGCTGCTGGAGCATGTTAGTTTTCACTAGCAGCAGAGCCAATTCTTCGAGTAAAGAGGCTTTAAGAGACTTACTTTACACTAGTAGATCACCCTGGAACATGCTATTTACATATTCACTGAGGGGAAAGGGGTAAGTCTCAGACTGTTACAGTAGGTAATATGCATGCTTAACCTTCCTAGCAGTTTGTATGGCGTGGTATGGGCCACTCTCCCTCCTCCCCTCTACACATCGCTGGCGCCATCGATGACACCGGCGATGTGTGCTGGGAAACTGATGCCACTCTATTAACATGGAGGTTTATGTCACCGCCCCCTCATGCCTCTTTAGCATCACCAATCACTCAGAAAAGGTGTTGCTGGAATTGATCAGGCTTGTCAAGCTAATCCTACCTTGAGCAGAGTTTGTTTTGTAAGCAGACTCTGCCCCAACTGGGTTCAGGCAAACCGCGAAAAACTGGTAAAAGTGCAGTGAGTATATATTGCTGGAGACTCACCTATCCTCCTGAGTGAATATCTAAATAGCATGTTCTAGGGTGAGCTACCAGTATACAGTAAGTTTCTATTAGTTAGTCTCCGGGCTCTGAGAAGTTGCTCTACTCCTAGTAAATATCAACATACAGTGTGCTCCAGCTCTACATACACTGCTTGAACATGCTTTAGTCCTCCTGTCAAGAGGCTACTACCCTGGGGTGTTCATGGTAATTGTCTGCAGTCTCTTAGGAGAGGGGACATACAACAAACACCCAGTGCACTTTGTTTTTGGAACAGGTATCCATTGATGATGTGTGCTAAAGATGGTCGAAATTAAGTAAATTTGATTCGACTTAAAATTCGATTTTCCCGATCGAATTTCATTTCGAATGCAAAATTTTTCATGGAAATGTTACCCATTTTTTTATTTTTTAATGATAGTATTGATCATTAATATTGTGAATATCTGCACTTTTTCTTGCGAAAATCTTGAATATGGTGTTGTATATTCGAATAATTGATTCTGTGGAAAGTACCATGATATGCGTTCACAAAAGGCGCGTGTACAAGTGCTGTTTTGTGCAATGAAGGTAATAAATCATGTAGAAGATGCAATGTAAGTACCATGCATTGCGTTCACAATATGCTCATGTACAAGTGCCGTTTTGTGCAATGAAGGTACGTAGAAGATGCAATGTAATTACCATGCATTGCGTTCGCAATATGCTCATGTACAAGTGTCTTTTTGTGCAAATCGGCACATGTACATGTGCATATTGTGAACGCAATGCTTGGTACTTTCCCCAGAATCCCAAATATTTGTTATTATAAAGATATAGAAATATATTCCTAATTTTTGCAAGCAAAAGTAACAATATTCACAATCAACACTATTTAACATATTTTTAAGTTGAAATTCCGATTCAGTCAAATTTTGGGGTTGATGTTCAAATGTTTTGCCGAAAAGTTGGAATAGACCCATCAAAATGAATCAAAAAGTCGAAATTTCTACTTAAAATTTTGAATTGTGAATTTTTCAACCAGCCTTAGGCCATGTCTCCACAACGATGTGTGATCTGTCGGGACCCCTACGTTAAGCGCAGCGAGGGATCACATACACTTGTTGGCCGGCAGATGCTCTGCTCAGACATCTGGCAATGCAGGGGTTAACATGCATCGGCGGAACGGCTCAGCACCCTGAGAACACAGCATCCGCTAAGCAGGTAAAGTGTATGGGGATCCATCGGGATCCCCCGCCAAGCACTGCGCTTAGCATAGGAGGTCCCGACGGATGTGGAAACATACCCTTTCATACATATGGATGGCTTCAATAATAACAAAAAATAAGAAGCACTGAGGACATGACTGTGGGAGTGTTGACCCTTTATCCGGTTACCTTACTTAAAGTGCTAATAAACTTAACTATAAAAGAACAACACAGGACAACGTTATTAAGAAAAATTGGATAAATGTATTAAACGCCACAGCCTAAACAGATTTGAAATTTTACAACTTTTTACAACCATCTTTCTTTGCCGTTAAAGTCCCTCTCGCCCAAACCTGGGGGAGGAATTTGTTTTTTCATCTCCTTTCTAATCATTGGTTCCCCTACCCTTCACTGACTCACTTTTTGGGGGTTTTACGGTGACGGCCGGTAACAGACTCCGTTACGGCAGGGATCATCAGCAGCTTGCTTGTCCTTCCGCACTGCAGCCAGCCTGACGGAGTCACACAGTTACCCATGGTACCACCCGAATGGGAAATTTAGGCCAGGGGGCAGGTATCAGTTGTGTCTTATTTGCGGGGGGGGGGCTTAGTTTATCGTTTGGGCAAAAACAGGGTAGTGGCTTATTTGGATGTGGGGGGATGGCTTATCATAGGGGAAACAGGGTAAAAAAACTTAGAAATTTTTACCTACTTACATGAAATTGTTTAGCAAAACGATTAAGTAAACATTGAATATTTACAATACAACTGTAAACCACACAAAGACACTTCTCAGACAGGTGAGCGTTAGTAATGGAATATTTGTTCGCAGCAATTTCTTACATTGCCAGGACCCATTTTTTAAGGGGCAAGAAGAAAAAAAAAACGTGTTCCCCTGGATATTTTTTTTTTTTTTTAATACTTCGCACCACAAAACAATGCATTGTCACCCGCATTAGTTATTTCATAAGCAAAATTCATGATTAATAAAATTCAATTCAAAGTGACCACATGCTAGTCTAAAAATGTAAATAAGGCCCACAATTTATAGGAAAGGGATGGGATTTAGGAGGTCAGTGGCAGCTACCCCCAGGAACAAGAAGATCTCTATTTCCCGGTTTTACTAGTAATCCTTAAAATGCCCTTCCATCTTAATATATTCGCATATTAAAAATTAACAATGATAACATTGAAATGCGTACACTTCACTATTGGGTACGCATTTTTCTTTTTATTATTACTAATTTTTATGTTTGTATTGAATTGAATTTAAAATGATCAAAGTTTTCTTTTCACGTTCTGATACGTGATGTAAGGATCAACATCTGTAGGTCTGGGGTTGTTCCTACCGGGATCCAGCGGTGATCGGTCTTCAGGTCTGGTGCTCCTACAGGGATTACCAGGGTGATGGTTCGGTCTGGGTGCTCCTACAGGATTCAGGGTGTGGTCAGGTCTGGGTGCTCCTACAAGGATCTCAAGGGTGCATGGTCAGGCTGGTTGTTCTACAGAGATCTCAGTGGGTAATGGTCCGGTTGGGTGCTCCTACAGGGAATCCAGGGTATGTCAGGCCTGGGTGCTCTACAGGGATTCTCAGGTTAATGGTCAGGTCTGGGTGCCTACAGGGATCTCAGGTGATGGTCGGTCTGTGTGCTCCTACAAGGATCTCAGGTTGATGGTAGGTCTGGGTTGTTTCCTACTGGATTCAGGTTATGGTCAGGTCTGGGTTGCTTCCTACAAGGATCTCAGCTGTAAGGATAGTCTGGGTGCTTCCTACAGGGATCTAAGGGTAAGAGGGCCTACTTCGGGCATTGGGGACTCCCTTTAGTTGTGTTTCTCTCCCATGTAATAACTCTAACTCAATTTTTTTCTTTAACCTCACTGAGCGTGGCACGACGTAACGAAGGGAAGGGGAAACTTACATGATGACAGATTCCCCCGGCGATACTCTGGATCGGCGTGTACGAAGGGCCCCTCAGCCCTCCGTGGGGGGTAGGCGCCATATAAATGCGAGGAGCGTCACTTTCTCCCAGCACCAGTGCAGGGACAACCAACCCCGAATGGGCTTAAATCGCGGCCTTCCGGTGGCCATACGCACTCCGCCTGTTGTTTTAACGGCATGGGCCAAACCGCCCAGGAGGCGAGGTAATGGAACCCACACTGTGTCAGGCAAGCCATGACCCAATCATGACACCACTCTCCGACCTCATACACACTAAAAAGAAACATCTCAGAAGTGACAGGATATAGACCCTCCTAATCTTACATTCACACACAGTTATTCCTATATTTTTGTAATAACTTGCAATTCAAAGTCAAAAGTCAATTCCACCATTTTTTAGCAAAACCCGGCCACCCATCCAAGATGGACGATTAAGATGGTTTACCCCTTTCCCCACTTGGTTTAGCAGGGAGGCGAAGCAAGAGCCTGAGAGGGCGCTAGTACTAGGGAGATTGGTTGCCCCCCTGCCTCCCCCGGGCATAATATCTTGGTCATGACGACCCGACTTTTAGGATTGTACCGTCCTGCCAGTTGCTCTGACAGTGACCAGAGATGGTTTTTTCAGGGGGTCCATAAGTTAACACTAGGCAACACCCCCAAAGGGGTGTCCACCATCCGGCTGTTCCTGAGATATTTTACCTAACCCTTCATGCATTAACAGTTTGTGTCTTGTAAGGGCATCTCAAGAACCACCAGCAGTGATGATAGGCGCCCGCCCGCACTGCTGGGGGGAGGCATACACCAAGATGTGGCCCTTAGGATAATGCCCATGCCTCAAACCACCCCAATGAAGCTGAGATGCTGCTCTTTCTGGTCTCCCCCCTCCGATGCTGCGCTATGATTGTGGTGCTAACTTATTAAACCTCCCTAGTGCACTTGCCCCGTTCCCGCCGGGACATGGAGGTCTATGCGCCGACCCCCCCGCCCCCTCCGCATCACCGCTGACCCGATCGGGGTCAGTGCCAAAACACCGGGAAATGCTGCAGCGCTGAAGACAATCGCTGCAGCTTTCCAGGTAAGCTCCGGTTCTACCGATGCGGCTTCCCTGCGGTTGAGACGAGCTAAACAGCGGACCGAGATAGGCTCGTCTCAACGCTAGGGAGTTTAAAAATCCACCTAGATAATTATTTACAAAAATGGATATCCATAAACCAGACATTCTATACATAAATGTTCCAGTATTTAAATATATAACACGTACTCAGCCTATTAACATAGGTAAAGGACATACAGGAACCTCATAGCGGTGCAGGAGCGCGGGGTTCACGACCATGGAATGGCACTCCAATCCAACGATCGCCACCCCCCCATTGGACCTGCTACTTCAATGTGCCCCACACCCCCCCCGACCTGCCACTCTACACAACTACCACACACAAACCCCCCAAACCCCAGCGCCCACCTCTTCCTTCCAGACAAAAAAACATACTATGAAAGGAATAGCCTGAAAGAGCAGCAGGCACCCTTTTGGCTACGGGCCCGTAGTGCCACCCTATGTTGCTATAGTGGGTTACGACCTCATGAGGGTGTGTTTGTATATTTTTTGTGCCTGTGTTACAAACTGTAAAAACAAAAACACAATCCCCTGCACAAGTGATGGGAATTCCAACTATCAGTCCTTCCATCCTTTGCAGAAAAATACTCTTCGACTAGTGATGATCACGAATATTCGGATTCCCGAAATTATCGCCGAATATCGGCAATTCGGGAAATGCGCGAGAAGATGGGAATATTATTGCCGAAATTCGCAATTCCGGATATTCGGTATTTTTTTTTCATTACACATGACCTTCAATGCATGTGGACGAATGGAAGCGCTTGCAACAAGAGCTTAGCAAACACTCCCTCACCCAAGACCATCAACAGTTTTTTTTTAAAATCCAATTATTGGGGTGATGAGAATATTTCGAATATTGCGAAAATCGGCACTGTAGAACATTCGCCGAAAGTCACTTAGATGGCGAATTTTTGTCAACACGACTCAATGTTAAACAATATATTCGCGAATAATATATAAAATTCGCAAAAAACTGCGCGCTATTTCGCAAATAAGAAGAATTGACGAAGCGAATAGTTCCCAAAAATTTGCGGCATGCCGCGATTACGAATGTTGCAATTGCCGCACATCACTATTTTGTACCCATACCAGATGTTCACATTATCGAGTCTTGAAATAGTAAATTACATTTGCTAAGCTCTGAACTGAACAGCAAAGTTATTGAAATTAATATGAAAACAGCCATCACTTTTAGGCCATAAAACAGTTGATCACTCTGTGCCAATCATTGTACCCTTCTGATCACTCTGTGCCAATCATTGTCCCCAATTGATCACTGTGTGCCAACCATTGTACCCTTTGATCACTCTGTACCATTTATTGTCCCCTTCGATCACTCTGTGCCAATCATTGTCCCCTTTGATCACTCTGTGCCAATCATTGTCCACTTCTGATCACTCTGTGCCAATCATTGTCCCCTGACTGCAATCCAAACCCCTTTTCTTTTTCTAAAGGGGAATTAACTTTGACACTTAGATTGACACTTTGTTGTAGCCCCATACTAGCTTCCTCAGTGAAAGGATACCTCTATTCGTATAGCACTTATGAATCTACAAGCAGAAATTTGTTTAATGAGCTGATGTTATTTAAATACAAATATTTACAATTATACTTTTATTATTTTTATTTACTGAAAAGGCTCACACTGCATAGAGTAGAAGTGTGATATATGGGGGATGCAGACGCACTGGCCATCGTTTTGGCCGGGATTTCCTCCTATTGACAGTCTTTCTGTGGCCTCCCCAATTTCTGGCTCTTGGCCGGGTTGTCCGCCAAGGTTCGAATTAACATATATCCCTTGGCAGTGACTGAGGACGGGGACTGTGGGCTTTGGGGGATCGGCGGTCACTGAACCTGTGTTCAACAGGTGGTAGTGCCCGTCCTTCTTGTCTGGCTCTCCCTTTCCTCTCCTCTACTGACCACACCCCCTCGGGGTGGAGTTAGCGGTGGGGTAGCCCGGGTGCGTCTGCACGTCATACAGGTGGTTGCGCCACTGATTAGCCGGCGTGGGTCACCTTGCTGACGGCGGAGAAGCTTAAAAAGGCCAGCCGACTTAGCTTCCGGATTTCCAACAATGGAGTTCGGAAGCACGGCGTTATGCGTAGTTACGAACAGGGGTACTGTAGTGCCCTGTGAGCGGGGTGAGTTTGACTCTATAACTTTGATATGGTTACTTAATATGACATGCATTTCTGGGTATAGATGAGTCTCAACCAGGTTACACTTGTTTTTGACGATACCTTCTAGTCACAGGAGTCCAGCTTAAGCCCCCCATACACGTTCCGATTTTTCGTACGAATTTTGCCCGACCGACCAATGTGGTCGGGAGATTAATCGATCGGGATATTAATCGGATTCGGAATTATGTACCCGACCGATCCAGATTTATCAAAATCGGCCGAAAAATCGGTCGGGACCACTTCGGACCTGTGCGTAAATTTTTGGTCGATCTGCTGTTAATAAATAGTGTCGGGCCAATGGATCGGTGATAATTTGAATTCCGATTTTTCGTGCCAGCCGACCGACCGACCATAACATTTTAGGTGAAAATCGGGTGACAGGATCGGACGAAAAATCGGTCGGGAGATTAATCTGAACGTGTATGGGGGGCCTTAGATATCACCTTCTTACTGAATTTCCCTTTGGGAATGACCTCATTATATTCCTTTACATTATTTAACAGATACATAGTGCGGACTCCTTAGTGATTTAATGAGGTGTTACTTACCTTTTTACATTGTTTACATTCATTGAAAACCTCACATCATGATATTGGGATAGTTAGATTTATGAGCCATCCTACTCATTTAAATTCCCCTTCTTCTCTTTCTCACCAGCACGGTGTGCAAATTATTACATCAGGCATGATGACGTACTAGCCTTTTCATCTCCGTTCCCTCTTTGTCAACTAAACTTACTCCTCGTTGCAGTGTTGGTGTTACCTTCTGTACTGTTTATTGTACATGACTAGAGATGGTCGAATTTTTCGACTTGCTATCTTTGTGAGCTGATTGCAAAGCCCCTGAACATGGTATCATCACCAAAATTGCTGGAGATGTAGAGAAGGGTTGGGGGAACATTTGAAAGTGTAAGTGTTGCTCTAGCACATGTACTTTTTGCATAAATTAAGTTCAAAGTTAAAGTCGAAATTCAGATTTTCGAAATTTCTACTTGACTTTGAACTTAATTTGTGCAAAAACTATTTGTGTTAGAGACATACTCTCTTTTTTGGAGTGTACCCCCAACCCTTCTCTGCATCTCCAGCAATTTTGGTGATGATACCATGTTCAGGGGCTTTGCAATTAAGTCGAAATCGGCGAAATGGTCGAATTTTTGAAAAACAATTCGACCATCTCTATACATGACCATGGACGTAAGATACCCTGATTAGGTGGGTGGATCTATGGTTATATTTACTAAAATTACATGTTTGTCAAAAATTATGATACAGTATGATGACTTTTCTATGGACTGCTGCTCATTTATTTATCTATACTTTACACAGAGTTTTTACTGTATGTACGCACAGCCCCTGAAGAAGCGGTTTACCACGAAATGCGTCGGGATGGTGCAACATTTTATGATTTGATTTGTTCATATATGTAATGCTTGTTATGTTTATAAATGGTTGTACTGTAATATACTTTGTGGGAATCATTGTTATGTTGGTGTTATTATGTGTCAATAAACTCAATCAACGTCATCTTTCTTTGCCGTTAAAGTCCCTCTCGCCCAACCTGGGGAGAACTTGTGTTTTCCTCTTCCTTTCTAAATCATTGTCCCCTTCCCCTTCACTGACTCACTTTTTGGGGGTTTTACCGGTACGGCCGGGTAACAGACTCCGTTACGGCAGGGATCAGCAGCTTGCTTGTCCTTCCTGCACTGCAGCCAGCCCTGACGGAGTCACACAGTTACCCATTGTACCACCCGAATGGGAAATTCGGGCAGGGGCAGGTATCAGTTTGTGTCTTATTTGCGGGGGGGGGCTTATTTTATCGTTTTGGGCAAAAACCGGGTAGTGGCTTATTTGATGGGGATGGCTTATCATAGGGGAAACAGGGTAAAAACGTAGAAATTTTTACCTACTTACATGAAATTGTTTAAGCAAACGCATTAAGTAAACATTTGAATATTTAAAATACAACTTAAACCACAAAGAACTCAGACAGGTGAGCATTAGTTAATGAATATTTGTTGCGCAGCAATTTCTTAATTTGCCATGACCCAATTTTTTGAGAGGGGAAAAAAAAACGTGTTTGTATATTTTTTTTTTAATACTTCGACACAAAACAATGCATCTGTCACACCGCATTACGTTATTTCAATAATCAACATTTCATGATTTAATAAAATTCAACTCAACTTGACACATGAGTCACAGTAAATAAGACAATTTTATAGAAAGGGATGGTATTTAGGAGGTTAGTGGCAGCTACCCCCAGGAAAGAAGATTCTCTATTTCCCGTTCTTACTAGTAATCCTTAAAAATGCTTCCATTTAATATATTCACATATAAACAATTACAATATTCAAATTGAAAATGATACATTATATTGGGTAAGCATTTTTCTTTTTATTTATTACTCATTTTTATGTTGTATTGAAATTGAATTAAAATGATCAAGTTTTTATTTCTCAAGT
>CM070039.1:79337741-79350147 GCA_036250615.1 Ptychadena robeensis
GGGCAAGTGCCCGAGTGTGAAACCACCACTGGCTACACTTGCACATATATGCCTTTTCTGACTTTGAACCCCAAGATCTCCAACACCCTTCAAAGTCCAGTATTTGTTGGGGTTAATGATTTACCACTTAGAATCCTATCTGCAACCTTTCATTGTTATTTTAATGTTTCCATTAGGTTATTCAATGGACATTAACTGTACACACACAAAAAAACTGGAACAATTTTTTATGGTAAACTTTAATTACCATATTTTTCTGGACTATAAGACACACCGTAAGACCATGTTTTTAAAGCAGGAAAAAATGGAAAAAAATTTGTTCTCAGTTGGAAAAATTTTTCCTGCGGTACCCAATTTCAGCCACAACTATGGTGTCACTAGAGAGCACACTTCAGGCAGAAGGGGAGGGGGAGCGGGGGATTCTGCACTCTTCTCTCCCTTCTTGTCAGCTGTGATCTGCATGGAGATCGGAGATCGTAGCTTCCATGTGTGCCTCTCTGATGTACTACTTCTATCACCAGCGCTTTCCTCATAGAGCTGGTAGAAAGCCAGGGTGCGGCAGCGGGAGTTGCGCATTCGAACCAAAAGACGCTGGCACTTTTCCCCCCGATTTTGGGGGTGAAAAAGTGCGTCTTATGGTCGGATAAATATGGTACTTAAGCAGTAATGTATACATGATGAAGTCAACCTGTTAATGCAGCTACTTGTGTTCAAGCTTAAAACCTTAAAATCCAATACCGTCTTTTGCCACAAGAAGCCCTCAGTGCACCCTTGTCACCAATGCACATCACAGCTCTGGCTTTCTCTGTAAGCTGTAGCTTTGTGACAGCTCAAAGGGCCATATATGGTCGTAGTTTGAGGATCCATGATCTAGAACCTAGGTGCCCAACAAGAGGCCCCGGGGGCCGCATGCGGCCCTTTGGGCGTTGTTCAGCGGCCCCCCTTGGTCCTCCATATGCGGCCCCCAAAACCTAACTGTTATTACATAGGGCATAGCAACTCACCTGTGTAGTGGTCACACGCTGACCCAGCTTTCCAAATCAACTTTGGCGGTCCTACATCAGTAAAATTGTCATTGTTGATCGCGGAAACCAGGTCTACATATGAGCTCTGCACCCACGGGCAGGATGAGGGGGGGTGCTGTCAGGTTTTGACTGCCTGTCGGGATCTGCTCCACCGCCTGCTGAGATATGTCGATGAGGGGAGGGTCTGGATCGATGTTATGTGCGGCCCTTTAGTGATGCAGAGGGCCGCACTTGTGGTCCTCCATATCAACTACGTTGCCCACCACTGTTTTAGAAGATCTCCCACTAAATATCGCGATATTTTAATTCTTTTTTTTGAAAGCTTTTAGAGTGATGGTCAGGTGTACCAAATGTCCTTAGGTGTACCAAATGTCCGTAGACATGCATGGGTCGATATTTCACTTGATTTTTGGCCACAAAATGAGTGTTGCCCACCCTGAACGATCATTAAAAAAAACTAAATCTACCAAAAGTTGAATCGAACCTTAATCCGACATGCCATTTTTTTTTTCACTCAATCGAACTTCGTTGGTTGAAAACATAGATCACTTCCAGTGAGATTGACTTCTATGCTTCAGCCATTCTGATCCATCGATTATAAGGAATCGACCTCCTGTCAAAATCAACCCCAAATCGGTTTCCCAAAGTGGTGTGCCATCAATTGCACAACCATCAATCGCTGATTCCTCGATCGCCGGGAATTATCGAATCAAGAATTGATCGCAGACAAATTCGAGGCATCTATGGCTAACAGTATAAAGAATTCTTTCATTGGGTCACTGACAAAATGCCATGGGGGTCAATTTACTAAAAGGCATGGAGTATTTTACTGCATACACAATTTCACCTCACCAGGGAAACTCAAAATGTCTAATTAATAAATTGGTCAGGTCAAACTTTTAAATTTTATATTTTAATGTAAGTCTACTATCTCCAACTCATTCATTGCTCTCATACTTACCGCTCACCAATCCAGCAAAATCTTAAGCAAAGCTGACCATACACATTTAGATCTCTGTCAGATATCCTTTAGATCTTCTAACAACTATGTAGTGCAGAGTCCTTTGCGATTTAACACAGGTAGACTTGATGGTTTAGAAAGTCCCTCATATTACATGGTTTTGGTAAAACACACAACCCTTTGTATGCGGGACATTGCTTTGGATGGGGAGTTCCATCCCCATCCAAAGTAATGGGATCGGACAGGAATCTGATGGATCACGGTTCAATCCAATAAGTGGCAGATAGTGATGCACTTCAATATTGAAATTGCAAATATATTCAACAAATATGGGTTATTCGAGAATTCGCGAATTTCGCGGATATTCGCAATTCGAGATATTGTGCATTGGGAAGCTTATGGCCAGGCATTGCAAATTGATATCCCCAATTGTGAAAATAAATACCACATGTGACCATTCATTTTGAAGGTAATTGCGATGCAAATGAATAATTTCACACAACATGGCCATACACTTAAATTGCAAATATGGAATTGAATATTAGTAGAATTATTCTCAAAAGATCACAAATTCAAATTTGACAAACTACACTCATCCCCAGTTGTAGATTACTGGTCAATTTCGCCAGGTGGGGAGCAGGAGACTTTTGCCGAGGCTACCGGGTTCATTGGTGGGATGCACCGTGGTGGTCGAACTGGCCGGGAAAATTCGGGCGGGCGAGTGTTATGCTAGCTTTATGTATGCTCTTCTAAGCAATGAATGAGGAAGATTTTGATGAACGGGGGAGTGTAAAAGCCCCCCATACACCACATACAATTACCATGCAATGTCATGCTACAATCAACTTTCCTTCTACCAAAAACATGTAATATGAGGACCTTTTTCACACCTTCAATAATATGTATTCTATAGGGAGATTCAGCATAATAGCAGTGAATCTATACCTTCCAATCACTTTGTATTCTATCAGGGTGGCCCCTGCACTACATTAGCAGTGATATATACCTTCCAATCACTATGTATTCTATCAGGAAGGTCACTTATACTACATAGTTGTGGTAGAGTGATTGTATGGAGGAATCTAAAGGTGTATGGGGGGCTTAAGGTTACACAATGAAGATCTCGCTGGATCAGGGACAGCTGAGTATAAAACCGCTATTTTATTAAAATCTTCGTCGTCGAATTGGTATCTTTGTTTTATTTTCCCACATACAGACAAGTTGACGCTGGCATTCATTTTAAAGTGCGATGTGGAATAATTAGTAATGGTACTACTGGTATTTTGACAGGCATGTTAAATTAAAATGTTTGCACTACATTGTCACATAGTGTTAAATTCGTTAAAACACCACCGCAGGCCAGAGGCTGTTAGTTCACTTGTATATTTTACTTAAATATTTGTCTTATTATTGCTCCCTTCCCCCACTTTACCCAATAGAATATTCTTTTTCCCATTCACAGAAATAGCATACAGCATGCATGTACTGCACAATCGGTACCCCTCTCTCAAGAAGTATCCAGGTTTGAGAGACGAGGCATGTTTTTTTATGCTACATCTAGTACCCTTGTTACATAAACGTTCACGTATTTGTCATACATTTTTGGAAAGACTGTTTACAAGGGTTGCATTCCAGTGTTACTCTCTGAGCGTTGTGCAAAACGTCTAAATAAGCCTCCCCTGGCCACGGGATCTACTTTATACAATGACTGTCCTCCACCAGGGGGAGCAGTTCACTCCACTACATATGCTGCAATACATAGCCCCACCCCTCCCAGTGTCACTGACAGTTCATTATACGGAAAGGGGAACAGGGGGTGATCTCGACAGGTCCCCGTAGTATAATGAACTGTGAATTCTCATCTCGACGGGTACCTCTCTACTGAAGACTCCGCCACCTAGATCACTGTGCCCACACATGCGCAGTACCAGGGGGGGCTCAGCTCGACGGTGAGGCTCATCTCTGCAGAGGATTACAATGTAATGTAATGCTTTGGTCACGGCCCAAGTGCTTTGAACTGGGAAGGAGAGAAGGTCACATGCTTTAAGTATATCCAAGCATAAAGCGCACATAAACTTAGAAAAGAAAAGAAAAACAATTTTATAAACCTATCTCAAAGTTAGTTTTTATTAGATAGATAGATAGATAGATAGATAGATAGATAGATAGATAGATAGATAGATAGATAGATAGATAGATAGATAGATAGATAGATAGATAGATAGATAGATAGATAGATAGATAGATAGATAGATAGATAGATAGATAGATAGATAGATAGATAGATAGATAGATAGATAGATAGATAGATAGATAGATAGATAGATAGATAGATAGATAGATAGATAGATAGATAGATAGAAATGCTCTCGTTTGTGACAGTAGCAATGTTTTTTTCCTGTGTAGCTTTCAGTCTCCCAGGGGTTAAAAGCTGCAGCAACAGTCACAGCCACTGGGGGCAGCAGATACAATGACTTTCATTTGGGGAAAACACAAGTCCATAGACTTGTATGGAAACATGTTTACTCGCATTGTAATTGTGGTGGCTTAAAGATAGGAGAGGAGAGGAAATCACCAGTGAGAGACACAAAGTACATCAGGGGAGTTTAGGTGCAGTCTAAAAGAGGCAATGCTTTTTTTGTTGAGAGGGGGATTAACTGCCTGGGCATTTACCCCGAGTGTAGCTCAAGGTAAGTTTGCTTTCCCTGAGAGCTACACTTGGGGATACTCACCTATCCCCGGCGAGCCTGCGGCAATTGTGAATATCGCCGTTACTTTCTGGGTCCGCCTCTTTGGGGTGGTGGCGCCATTTACATCCATGCTATAGAGGTGATGTCAGAATTCCGCCCCACATCCCTGGTGTCATCGATGATGCTGGGGATGTGAAGGGGGAGGAGGGAGGGCGGAGAATGCACTTTTTTTGAAAAACAAATGCCCAGAGGATTAAAAGACCATGAGATATATCAGCAAAAGTACCATACTGACCACAGAATTATGCGTCTGGTATTTACATTATGATCATGAGGTGGATATAATTACTATTATTAGTGTGGTGTAGTGATGAGCGTCTAGGCAATATTCGAATTCGCGTAATTTCGCGAATATCCGCCATAATATTTGATTCCATATTCGTAATCTCGAATATCCGCACTTACGACATGAATTGCGATCTAAACATCGCAATTGCGATCCGATATGCGCAATGCATGCAAGTCAATGGAGAATGGCGGAATCCGAAATCGCGATTATCCGAGAAAGCGCAATGCGACCAAATATGCGCAATACATTGAAGTCAATAGAGAATGGCGGAATCCGAAATTGCGATTATCCGAGAAAGCGCAATTGCGATCCAATATGCGCAATGCATGCAAGTCAATGGAGGTCGGATATTCGACTGGGAGAATATCCGTCATTTCCGTTTTAAAAAATCGCATTGCGATTATATAATCGCGATCCCATTCATTGCAATGGATTGAAATTATAAAAGCGCAATAAATCACGAAAAATCGCGATCGCGTCGGATATCCGATTATATATTCGCGAATATTCGCGAAATGGCGAAATAGTGATATTCGAGCTAAATATTTGAAAATCTAATATTCGAGCTCAACACTAGTGTGTGGGGGTGGGGGGGGGTGTTACCAGTGCAATAGTTCTAAACAAAATATTAATTAAAAATAACATATTATTAATAATATTAATAATACATTACATGTAATGCAGGTTTGTAATTTGACCATTGTCTACCACAGCTGTATAGCTTAAAACGGATGCATACTAAATATGTAAATAATATATATGTAAAATAAAGTTTGACCTCTGAGCTGGTATGGTGGTGGCGTAGGGCTCCACAATCATAAAATAATACACTTACCCTGCTGTTCCTGTGGAATAATTTGAAAGATTCCATATTTATCTGCCAGGCTTCCAGGGGTTTACTCAGGGTGCAATATCACGAGTGGCCACTGGGGGCGTTTATAATGGTTTTCTTTAGGTATTTTCATCAGTGTGCTTTCAATGGAGAGCTGAGATCACAGAATTACCCTGCAATCGCATCTCTTATATGACATGCGGCTGTGGCCACAAGTCATCAGAGCCAGAGAGGAGGGGCTGCGAGGGAACTTCTTAAATTACAGGTACTCTTTTGTTTTTTTAATGCATTCCTCCCTAAAATCTAGTGCCATTCACATACTCATTATTTTCCGGGTCCTCTTTAAGTATATTTTTAAGGGTTTTGAATTAGAAAAAAAACAAGGCGTGGAATGGCAAGTTAAGTGGTCTTTATCTTCCATACTGCAGACTTAAATGAATAAATAAAAACAAAGTTAATAGCGCTTTCGATATCTAAATAATATTATTTCACTCTGCTAGCTATTGCTTTTCTCCGATGCCAGGATGTTGCTCAAAATAAAATAAGTCAAGCAAAAAAAGTAATTTCAGTATAAATTAATTAAAATCATCTAATGATGTTTTACTTAAGGACCTCATTTAAACGTAATCAGACCTAAGCCATATATCTCATTTAAATATAATGAGGTTACATCAGTGAAAACTTGAGGCCAATTAGCTGCAATTCTCAGTCCTGCTGAGTGTGGTATAGGTGTATAAGATTTTACTTTTAATTTACCCGTCAAAATATGACGCTCTGTTCCTTATGTATTCTCATAGACTCATCAATAAAAACATGCGGTCAGAGGTCAACCTACAATGCCAACCTGCCACCTAATGGCTTGTTTCCACTTATGCGGCCGTCCATGGTTGCCCACAGGGCGGATATAACCACGCCCATGTTGTTCAATGGGCTAGTCCCCTTCCGTGGTCAGGGGTTGGTCAGGGGGTGGTCAGGGGGTGGTCGGGGGGCGGTCAGGCGGTGGTCAGGGGGTGGCTGTGGCCCGCTCCGCACCTTAAGGGCTTGTTTCCACTTATGCGGCCACCTGTGATATAACCACGCCCATGCTGTTTAACCCCCCTAGCGCTTCTGACTGCTCCATCTCGTCCAGCGCTTTCCTGTCAGTATTGCAGTGGATGAGATGGAGCCGTCCAGCGCAAATCAGATCCCTGGAAGCACATACTCACTGTTCTGTGCTGTCCCGGTGGATCCAATGCTCTAAGCTGGCTTCTTCACTGAAGCAAGCCAATGTCACCCCTCACCCCCCCCCCCCAGTGATGTGATGTCACATCAGGGGGGCAGGTGGGGCCGCGGGACATTCAAATTTTGAAGTTAACCCTTTTAGAGGGTGCCAAAGGGCATTGTATTGGATACAGTGATAACTGTATCCAATACAATTCAAAGTAAAACAAAAACAAAGCACATTTCCAAATGTAATAAAAATGTTATTATAAACAAAACATAAATATGAATACATACGGTTTTGAAATCTTTCAAACCAAATAAGTATTTAAGAGATTTTATCATTGAAAATGAGATGCGGTTCTTAGCCGCTGTGGTTCTTAGTGGCAGCAGGGGCCACAAAAATGGAAACAAGCCTGAACTCTTTCATTCTCTACCCAAAATCAAGGACATGGGCTGTCATGGGCTGTAGATACTCAAAATATTCATCACATGTCCAAAGTGTAGTGCAAATGGTCAGGACCATTTCCCCCTCTATGTGGAGTATGCAGGCGATGGTCCCTGGTGCTTTACCGTGCACACATATTCCGCATGGCAATCACTACAGACAGCGCAATACAGCCGGGAACAACTTGGCCGGCTGAACAATAGTAAACATCCCCCCCCCCACTCAACAACTCGGCTGGCTGAACTATAGCATCCCCCCACAACTCGGCCATCAGGGGGGCTATAACTTTGCATAGGGCCCCCGAAAAGCTAAAAACGGGCCTACAAATGGTACAATATAAATACATTCTGGCCATTCCCAGCCAAACTTCCCTAAAAAAGCCATGGTAATGTGTTCTTGAACCAATAAAATAATAAATATTGTATATTTTCACCCCGCCGGCGAACAGGATGGGTTTTCCACCCGCCCTCTATGCCAATGTGGGTCTTCTTCCACCAGACAGATCTTTTTTTTTCTGCGCAGATAGTGGAGAGCCATGCAGGGATCAAAAAATATTCTCTTGGCTGATGCCGGTGGTGTGAGTATTCTTCCGCCGGCCAGATCAGCCTCGTAGGGATCTAAAAAAGATCCAGCGAAAGAAAACCTACACCGCCAGCCTCTGTCAAGATTATTTCTTCCGGGTCAAGGGACACAGAAGCTGGAGGTTCACGACCAACAGGCGGACATCAGACTTTTACTATAGTCCGATCTGCCCATTCGCCAACGGCCGTGGCAGATGTTCGGCCATCACTACTGCTCAACATGCAGGTCAATGGTGTGCCCAACCCTACTCTTCGGAGGTGGAACCCGGAACAATTACCAAATGAGGAGCATCACCGCAGATTCACCAAATCCTGGTAATCCTTGCAATTCAGCTTACTGTGCATATTTTCCAGTTGAATTCTTTACATCATTTACAATATTCTTTGCTCTATAAGACACGCCTTTTCCTCCCCAAATCAGGGAGAAATGGCTGTGCATCCTAAAAAGTGAATACATGTTCAAGCAGAGTCCTCAGAGGATAAGAGACTCAATCTAGACTCTCAGAGGTGCGGACTTGAGTTAAAACCAGCTTCACTCAACCCAATGGGTGTTTCATTGAGGTCCAGATTCCTATTGTAGGCCTGTAACTTACTGAAATATGCCCAAACAAGGGTCTAGCACAGACATGGGCAAACTATGGCAAGCTATATTTTCCTAGATACCTATAGATGTTCTAGAGCAGTGGTTCCCAAACTTTCCTTGCAGGGCCCCCTTTTTCTATTTAGGAACATTATCAAGCCCCCCTCCCTATTCATACACATGTTAAAATTGAGGGCCAGCGCACCCCCCCCCCCTGGAATACCTTCACGCCCCCCAGTTTGAGAACCACTGTTCTAGAGGAACAACTAGGTTATTGTGAGAAGAACTCAACTCAAGCAGTGCATAGCACAGTCAAGCCTTCTTAAAACAAAAGGTATTCACATGCCCCAATCCATCAGAAATCCCAAAAGTTAAGGTAAAAACCCTTGTTTTAGGACAGTGGGCAGAGCCATGCAAATTCATTCCTTTACGCCCCATCAGCCAAATGCACACCCAGAACCGCTGGTGTACAGTACAAATATAACCTTATGGTACAGGGCTATTTATTCCTGAAGTGAGGATTTTCCCTTAACTTTGGAAAAAGAATGATTTGCATGGCTCCACCCACTGTCCTGAAGTGGGGATTTTTCCCTTAACTTTTGGAAAAAGAATGATTTGCATGGCTCCATCCACTGTCCTGAAGTGGGAATTTTTCCCTTAACTTTTAGGATTTGTGATGGATTAGGGCCTGTAAATACCTTCTTGACAGGCTTGACTGTGCTATAGATCTAGTCTCTAAAGGATTTAGACAGCCCTAGCTTGGCCTTCTTTTCTTGTGTCATCTACTCCATGCTCTGATCTCCTCTGCTCTCATATGATGAGGCCAGTTGCAAAATAGAGGTAACCAATGGAATCAGGAAAAAAACAAATGTAATGATGGTGAAATAAAGGATCAGTTATAATATGTAAACACTACAAACAACGGCCAAAAAAAAGTCCCCACCTGGATGTAACCAAGCAAATAGCTACGAGGCTCCTATTGTATAAATCTGGGGTTGCTGGAGTTGGTCAGGTCTCGGTTCAGCAATAGTATGTGCTCCAAGAATGAGGTCAGCTGACTACCTGACTATATTGAATGACCAGGTTATTCCATCAATGGGTTTTTTCTTCCCTGATGACACAAGCATATTCCAAGATGACAATGCCAGGATTCATCGGGTTCATATTGTGAAAGTGTGGTTTGGGGAGCATGAGACATCATTGTCACACATGGTGTTTTAGCCTTTTAACAACTTCAAATACTATGGCAGAGATGCTAATGACATGTTAAACTGGGATCTATGCTAATATAATGTACTGTATTCTATATCATTATGTCAAACTATGAAATTTCTAACTGATACAATATATGCATTTAGATACTCATACCCTGTATATCTCCCTGAGGAAGCCCAGCAGGGCGAAACGCGTCGGAGATTGGAGAGACACTTATGTCATATATTCACCTGTTATCAGCTGTTTAAATGATACCATCGTCTTTAATGATAAAAAAAAAAAAAAAAAAATGATACCATCGTACTGCCAAATATAGGTTTTTATATATATTTATTGTGAAAATATCTCCATCAGGACCATCCAATTGTGGATGCTCCCTACTGGATATATTCTGCTGTTATTATGTATTAGTCCGATATCAATAAAGACTTTTTATTATAATACTACCTCTGGGACTCTTTGTTGACCCATGTGCCCGCAATGCCACTCTCTAGAAATTAAGTTGGCACGTCTGAGTCGTTACCTACTTGTTAGGGTCCACCTATTGTTACCATTGTCACACATGGATTGGCCACCACAGAGTCCAGACCTTAACCCCATTGAGAATATGTGGCATGTGCTGGAGAAGGCTTTGCGCAGCAGAAGATCTTGGTGAAAAATTAATACAACGCTGGATGGAAATAAATCTTGTGAGTGCAGAAGCTTATTGAAACAATGCCACAGCGAATGTGTGCCGTAATCAAAGCTAAAGGCGTCCAGCAAAAGTGTATCTAGCTCTGGAAGATAATAAATAGTTGCGCACAACCTTCAGCAGTGATTACACAGTTAAAGTGATTTCAGTGGCCAGAAGGGCCCTCAGTGGGTGTATGGGGCATGAGCAAAGATCACAGAGTAATATTGGGTCAGTATGAGGAACGCGTGTTTAAGATGTGTGTAGGTGTGCAGCTCTCAAAAGGGAGGAGTGTGGCCCCCTGTAACAGACAAATAAGAACAAGGACAGAGGCGCACAACCTAGTACAACAAAGTAAGGTACTGTAAATGGTTAAATAATTTGGAATGGAATAAAATTAAATGAAACAAAACAACAGACAAGATACTTTAAAGGAGGTTTACAAGGATTGATCTCTCAGGGTCATGTGTTTTCCAGAATAGCCTCCCTTCCTGGATGGGGATGAGATCACTTCCTTACTATGCTTATGGAACACGTTTCGAGCAGAGGCTTTTTTTTAATCTTTTCAATGCGTCCCGTTGTTCCCGTTGAGCCCTCCAGCATCTGCAAGCAGGAAGTGATCTCATCCCACCCCAGGAAGTGAGGTCATCCTGGAAAGCACATGGCCCTGAGAGATCAATCCTTGTAAACCTCCTTTAATGTGAGTATCTGGTCTGGTTTTTTTTGTTTTGTTTTATTTCATTCCATATTATTTAACAGTACCTTACTTTGTTGTACTAGGTTGTGCGCCTCTGTCCTTGTTCTTTCGTGTATCTAGCTCTGCATGTCTTTTAAATCAAATGTTTGAAATCATAGCTGTTGAGTATATATAATAAACCTCTTATCAATCTAACTATAAACTGTCCATAGCAGTAAATATTCTGGTAATAAGAAATATAAGTGAAAACAAATGTAAAAGCATGGAACATACCAACACTACATACACTTTTATTCCTTTACACTGTAAAAGCCACACACTGTATCTTTAAAATTGAATTTCTTTTCCGAAACCCTTTTTTTCCCCCCGTATTGTTATCCTTTTAGTAACTACGCTATGGAAGACAAAAACCAGTCTCTCTCACTGTGCTGTTTCCCTAATTCCTTCCTGCCAGGCTTTCTCTTGCCAATCTCGGCTGCTTTGCCATTTAGCTAGAACATACTGGGAATTGCTCATAATACAGTTGTAGGTCCAAATAAAGGTTAGAATGAAGCGCACACAAATAAAGAGAATCCCACAGGAGGCCTGGCAGATTCTTCTCGTCTGTAGCATTGTTTATAATCTTTTTCTGGCCGCAAAGGGATCAAATATAGGGAAAAAAACAACATCCCAGAAGGAAAACCGTATACAATGTATACATCAGTAAACATTTGGGGGATTAAATGAACAATGTCGTTCAAAAGAAAAGGACAATCTGAAGCAGGAAGGCACTAATCCAAATACAAAAATGATTACCTCCCCATTATAAAATGAGACAACACTCGTGATTTTTCCATGAAAATGACCATTAACAAGTGTTTGTTATTTTAGAAACAAATACACTATAAAAACAACAATTGGTTGACAAAGAGCTACCGCTCGAAATGCATCCCATTGATTCTGTTGAGTCCTCCACCAGGAAGTGATCTCCTCTGTAAGCAGGAAGTGACGTCATCCTGGTAAGCACACGGCCCTGAGAGATCAATCTTTGCAAACCTCCTTTAATGTGAGTATCTTTTTCTGGCCGCAAAGGGATCAAATATAGGGAGGGAAAAACAACATCCCAGAAGGAAAACAGTATACAATGTATACATCAGAAAACATTTGGGGGATTAAATG
>CM070039.1:79366772-79382219 GCA_036250615.1 Ptychadena robeensis
TGGCTTAGATTCCCTGTCCCTGGTGCCCCTGTGCTAATCCGGGAGCTGAGGGCACAACATAAACCCAGAAATAAGCCCTAGTGCATTTTTTGCATCTTAAATTAATATAAGACAGTGTCTTATTTTCGGGGAAACAGAGCTGTGTTTCTGGTTTAGGCCTAGTCTCCACTGCTTCAACCCCCTGTATTGATGCAAACAATTGTGAGTTGGCACCAACGCAACAATGAAGGTAATAATGACTGGAGAACGTAAATTCACAAATGTACACATTCATTGAGAATATTAGGTTATATTAGGATATTTTGCGGATATAAATATTTCCTATGCTGCTCATCGCTAGTCTCTCAATCCCACAATCTCACTAAACTATGGCAGAAGACAAATTGGAACTGTGTTAAGGCCCCCATACACGTACTGATTGGGGGCTGACAGATTAGCGGTGAAGTGCAGCGTGATGACGTCATCACCCTTCTCTCCATTGCTCACAGCATCGGCGGGCACACTTTGTGTGCCGGCCGTTAGTTTGGACGGACACGCTGGTCCCCATTGAAACTAATGGCATCGGCCAGAGATTTACGGATATATCTGTTCTCTGGCCGACCAAGCTTTGGGGCGACAGGGATCTGTTGTCTTATGTGGACACCCCCGATTTTGCAGATGGCCATGAGCACGCACATCAGTTGGCCACAGCTCATTGTGCATGGGGCTTAAGGCCCCCATACACGTAGCGAGCCGCGGCTGAGGTGCCCACATGGGGCGACAAAGCTCGATTGGCCAGAGAACAGATATGTCCGTAAATTCTGGCCGATGCCATTAGTCATACTAACATCCAGCACACAAATGGAGCCCACCGATACTGTGAGCGATCAAGAGCAGCGTTATGACTAGAGATACTTTTCGACGGTTTCGAGTTAATTGCAAAGCCCCTGAACACAGTATCATCACCAAACTTGCTGGAGACGTAGAGAGGTTGGGGGTACACTCCAAAAAAGAAAGTATGTCTCTAACACAAACAGTTATTGCACAAATTAAGTTCAAAGTCAAGTAAAAATTTCGAAAATCGGAATTTCGACTTTAACTTTGAACTTAATTTATGCAAAAACTACATGTGCTAGAGCAAAACTTTGTTTTTTAAAATGTTCCTCCAACCCTTCTCTATATCTTCTGCAATTTTGGTGAGGATACCATTTTCAGGGGCTTTGCAATCAGCAAAGTTATCAAGTTGAAAAATTCGACCATCTCTAGTTATGATGTCATCACATTGCACTCCACAGCTCATCTGTCGGCCCCCGCTTGCTACCTGTGTGGGGGCCTTTACAAAACCAAGATATAAAGAGTGGCACAGCTGAATTAATGTCAGAACTGGATGGTCATGAACCCAAATCCCAAATCAGATTCCATTTCCATGTATCTATTCGCCCGATGTTCAGCTGTAACCAGTTGATATGCCGAAGGGACCAGGAATTCAATCAATTAAATTCATAAAGTGGTAAATCAGTTCAATGCAACGAAATTGTGATCCACAGAAAACATCTGGTCCCCACAAATTAGCCAGAACTCATTGTATCCCGGCTTATGGGAAACAATCAGCTTATCTCTGAACTGGAATATTTTATCTCCTCACAATACACACAATGTAATTACCTGATTACCAGATTACGTCTAATACAATTAAACCAACAATTTTCCCATCATTGTGCACATTTCCATCTTAAGCCCCCCATACACCTTCAGATTCCTCCATACAACTTTCATGAGACCTACCAACAACTATGTAGTATAGTGACCTCCCTGATAGAATACATAGTGATTGGAAGGTGTAGAAAGGTCCTCCTATTACATGGTTTTAGTAGAAGAAAAGTTGGTTGTACAGAAATTGCATGGTAATTGTATGTGGTGTATGGGGGGCTTTAGCTCATAACATGCATGTATCCCTTCCCACTGCATTTCAGGTGCCCATACTCGCATAAATATGGGCTAGATCGAGGATCGATTCGAGCACCGTGCACGCTCACGGACATCTATCTGGCCCATATCTAATGCAGCCATCCCGAAACCCGGGATATTGGAAATGACTGTAAATCATGTTTGATGTCCATTGCTTTGGATATGGGTCTCCATCCAAAGCAGAAGTTCTGCGTCTGGCTTATCTTCTCACAGGACACAGCCTACAAGCTGTAATCAGCTCTAACTCTGTGTGCTGTGAGAGGGGAGGGGCGCGGGGGAGCTGTGTCTCTGTTAGCTCTTACTGGCTGGGAGCTGCAGACAATCAGTGAGAGCCAACAGAGACACAGTTCCCCCTGACACCTGAGCAGCACTCACACCGGTTGTACCGGGTACGCATCTAACGGGAATTGATGTTCAAAGTGGTGCACATTGATCTGGCTCATATGTAATACGGCCATATCTGTTTTTGAGAGGGATCACTCAATCCCACTCGAAAACAGGGATATCGGACATGACTGTAAATCATGGTCGTTCTTTATTGCTTTGGATGGAGACTGTGGGTCTCCATCCAAAGCAGAAGTTCTGTGGCTGGCTTCTCCTCTCACTCAGCTCTCACTGGCTGGGAGCTGCAGACAGTCAGTGAAAGCCGACAAGGACATAGCTCCCCCGTGACACCGGAGCACCACTTCGCATCTAACGGAAATTGATGTGCAAAGTGGTGCACATTGGTTCCCGTTCGATTGACCCATGATCAATCACAGGGTGGTGAAGTCAAGAAGATTAGCCGGGAAGGTGAAAGAGCCGGATCTCCCATCTGTACTGTATTGTTTATATCATCAGAGCCCTGCTGATATGACCAATGAAGAGCAGAGACAGAGAGATGAAAGAGCTGCCAGCCGGCATCTCTCCCATCTATCTCTGCCTGTGTGTGAAAGCTGCACTCACGCTGCACACACTCAGCTGTAGAGGAGAGACATCTGCAGCAACTACCCCCTCAGCTCCCCTCTTCTGCGATGTGTAAGAAAGAGGATGTGATGTGCCGTGAAGTGCTACTAGTAACATCTTGTGGCTGAAATTTGGTATTGCATGGGGATTTTGTTTCCCAACTGATTTGACCTCGTCAAATATTATTTTCCTTGTTTTCCTTTAAGATTAAGATTTGCATTGTGTCCAGAGAGCAGCAGAGTCAAATTAAACATTTAATAGTATGTGATTCCTTCTGTTCTGTCCTGCTGTACATGTGTGTGTGTGTGTATATATATATATCTCAGGCACCTCGAGCACACTTCTATTTACTACACAAACTATTATGTATAATTTATATATTTATAAGGGTTTTGGGGGCTTGTTCACACTTTACAGGTGTATATATATATATATATATATATACACACAGCAGGGACAGATGGTTTTCATCTCTTCAAGTGTTTCATTTAGCTTTGCTTCAAGTTAGTTGAATGGGCTTGTCCCTACTTCAACTAAAGACCATAGAAGTGATGGGATCTGATCACGTCCATGCAGGGTCGCCGTCAGGGGGGACTCGTCAGGGGGGACTCCCGACCCGGGCAGCTAGGGGGGCCCGGCGATCCGCACGCAGGGGCCCCGGATCGGCACAGCAGTCAGCTGTCCTTCCGGGCTGATCGCCGATATAGGCAGCACACTGGGGGGGGGGGGTCGAGGGGCGCTCGGAGTCGTGATATTTCTGGTAGCATTTCTGCTGTGCCGGGCCCCATCATTTCTGACGGCAGCCATGCGTCCATGGGTGTGGTCAGAAATGGGATGTGGATGTGATCAAAAATCGTGTGTGGACGTGATCAAAAATAATCCCATTCATTCCCTATGGGTGCGATCAACGGGGTGATATTTTTTTAAATGGTGGGGGTTTTAAAAAAAAAAATGAATTGCGTGTAAAAATCTCATAGCCAATTGAGTCATAAATCACGCGCGATCGGCATGTGCGTACGCCGCGGCTGATCGCGTTAGTGGGAACAAGCCCTTAAACAGTTTGACACCCATACTACTCTTATCATGTCATATAAACAAAACCTTATCTATAAGGTCTATAAGATATCTGTCTGATATGTTATAGATCTCTATTCACTATTCAGTTTGTCGTTCAGCTATGTCCAGTGTAAAGCCCCCCATACACGTCTAGATTTTCTGTTCTGTTTTCTGTTCTCAACTTAAAAAGATCAATTTATTTGGGGTCAGGGAAATTGGTGATTGATTGTATGTTTGCCAACTGTAGTAACAGATATTTGATCAACTTTTTTGGGATCGACTGAAAGTCGAATTTCAATACAACCAATTAAAATTTACCAGCATGTCCAATAATTTTTCAATCAATTTTTCCCTTATTTTAATTTAGGTTCATCTAACCAGGTGGGCTGCCATACATTTTCAATCAATCAGCAAAAAAAATTGATTAACTTAAGTTGATTGGATGAAAAATCTAGACGTGTATGGGGGCCTTTACACAACTTGCTTATCAGATAACACAGCCACATATCACGGAAAGTCTATACAAAGGAAATGTTCATTAAGGGTCTTGAGATAAATAACAAATATTTTTTCCAAATGAGGATGAATTTTACATCCACCATCCAGGAACTGCGGTGGGAAGGTTCTACCCCCATCATAAGTCTTTTTGTGGGTTGGCAATAAAAAAACTGTTTATTTTTATCTCCTTAATGTACGAGGAGCGGTACATGGTGTGTTTGTTGTTCTGGCAGGATCGGAAGAGGAAACCGAGATGTTTGTCAGATTTCCTTATGCCAGAATATAGTCTGGTCCATTATAGGACAGCAGTCATGTTCCTGGATGTGGAGGGGTTTCGGCAGATGTTAAGGGTCAGGTTTTATTTCATCTATTCCTCAAACCCACGGACAAGAGCACCGCAATATGAGGACCTTTCTTACCTTTCAATCACTATGTATTCTATCAGGGAGGACCCGGCACTACATAGCAATGATATATACCACCCAATCACTATATATTCTATCAGGGAGGATCCGGCACTACATAGCAGTGATATATCCAATCCTATTATGCTAATCATGAGGACCCCGCACCTACATACAGTGATTCTCCTTCCAAACATTATGTATTCTACAGGAGACCCGTACTACATAGCATGATATATACCTTCCAACATTAGTATCTTCAGGGAGGACCCGGAACACACAGTGATATACCTTCCAATCATATTATTCTATCAGGTAGCCCGGCACTAATCAGTGGATATAGCCTTCCATCATTAGTTTCTACAGGGAGGACCCGGAATTCATCGCAGTTGATATATACCTTCCAATCACTATGTATTCTATCAGGGACGACCTGGCACTACATGTTGGTATGGAGTGATCTAAAGGTGTATGGGGGGCTTAAGTTGTTACATTTAAAGCATTGACAAATGAAAGAACCTTTTTAACCTCCCTGGAATAAAACTCTACCACATCATTTTTAACAATGCAGTACGGGCAATCAAAACAGAGTACATAGTACTCTGGGGCACTGTGGGGCAGAAAATCCACCCTGCCTCTGTAACTTGAAGGTCAATGGTGCCATCACCCCCCCCCCCCTTTTCTCCGAAAGTGGAGGGTGTCCCCTACCAAGCCGAGTCAATACATATGTGTCCGATATGCAACAGATATTCCAGAGGGGCGCCGGCCCTCATTCTGAACCTGTATTTGAATAGGGAGGGGGGCTTGACAATGTTGCTAAATAAAAAAAAGGGGGGCCCTGCAGGGAAAGTTTGGGAACCACTGATCTAGGTTAACGATTGGAGGCGTCAATGAAAATAACTGGTATTTAGAAGGAGGTGTAGAGCAACGCCCGGCTCCTTTACACCATTACCGTGGTTATTAGGCAGTAATAACGAGACTCCCACACTTGTTTACCTCCCCGTGTATTTGTGTGGACGTTTTGTGCGCCTTTGATTGTGTAATATTTCAAATAAAACGTCCAATGCCAATGTAAAATCCTTCTAGAAGACCGCGAGGCGGACAAGAGCACAAGCAGCCTGTGATTTAGCGTCTTTGCAGGAGCTGTAAGGGACGCGCACCATTGATTGACACTGATTTAGTCAATGTTCTCAGCAAATCTTCAATTGGAATTTCAGCCGCAAACCTTCTCATATAATTTACCGCGACCAACGCGCCAACAGCTCCGGCTGAGTGGATCAATAGTCAAGTATCAGAGATATCCGAGCAGGTCCCCGATGATAACCGCTTCCTGCCTCACATCCCGGGATCCACTTAATTGCATTCATTTGTTTATATATTGTCGCTGAGAATGACGCGCGTCCTGCACTGCGACGAAAGTGACTAAAGACCACACGAAGAAGTCACAATGTGAAGGTGGTCGTACGCGGCTCAATTCCCCGGCGAGCGATGAATGATCGATCAACAGGGTGATGCAAGAATCATGGAACAATCATTCGGGGAATGGATGCGCACCACCTCTGGCTGATACTTTGGTTGGGGACCCTCCACAGTAATGCCAATCGAACAGAGATTTACCAATATGTCAGATCCCTGTTTGATCGGCGTGATGGGATTGAACGTTTAGGGTGAGCAGCGTTCCATTTCTGGTCAATACTGTAGGTGAACTTGCGCAGTGATTGATCGGGAATTAAGCACAAATTCAAGCCATGTGTGGCTACCTTAAAGGCACAGTGTGCCGAAGGCTATGTCTCCACTTCATTTTGTGATCCATTTGGACCCCCTATGTAATGCACAGTGCTTGGCGGTGGGCCAGACGGAGCACATACACATTAGCTGCCCGGCGCATCCTCTGTTCTCACTTCCTTCTGTCGATTCGGCGGCCGGAGGTTGACAAACTGCACTACGTTAACCCCTGCATCAGCATATAAGCTCAACGTCATGTGAACACAGGATTCGCCGGGAGGGTAATGTGTGTGCTCAGGACCCCAGCCAAGCACTGCACTTACCGCAGGATCTCCTGCCGGAGAACACATTATAGTTGAGACATCCCCTTAATCTGGCCATAGTTGGGCGCTCAAATTTCCGAACTACATCTGCGTTCACGGCTATTATTCGGTAATCGAACGCAGCCCACCTTGAGCCATCGATCCCGCTCCATAGAAAAATCGATCATACAGATCGATTTTTCGATGGTGCGGGATCAATTGCTCAAGTTGGGCTGCGTTGGATTCCCATGGGTCCCCATCCAAAGTTTCGCCCAGGGATCCATTGCCAAAGGTGGTGCGCATTTAATTTGTCATTTTGCCGGTCGTTCGGCAATTAGTTGCATCACCAAGTTGAGATTGATCATTCATCGATTGCATGGGAATCGACCTGTGTATAGCCAGCTTAAGGTCTAGTCTCCATTGCATTATAATAAGGATCATAACCAGGGGTGCACATAAGTGGTCCTCTGGTACTCAAAAGGGGCCAAAAACTAGCTATGCGTACCGGCATTATTGTTACACAGCTCATATGCGCACTAACAACTTGGAGGCACTCAAGGAAACCAACACTGTACTGTAATGGCCAATTTAAGCAGAGAAAGGAAGTTAGGCAGAAGATGCTGCTACTTTTTCCTTAAGCTAGGCACCACAAAGTATTGGAGACTGAACAGGGTTTTCCAACATGTTGGAACCCCGTTCAGTTGAGTTCCTTGACGGGTATGTTTGTAAACAGATTAGAGAGCAATCAAGCACCGTGAGCACACAAGTCTACCCGTGTGTGTCAAGCTTTAGTGTTCTGATCTTCTGCTGAAGATAGGGCAGTGTAAGGCTCCAAGAAGAGGCAGAATGAAGGGGCACTTCAAACATGATTCATGATTTCCCTTGAATCCCAAATCCATCTGTAAAGTTGAAGCTAACAATCTAAGTATTTGTAGCCTCTGCCTACAGCGGTTTTTCAAATGTTTTACAGCTTCAGTCTTGAACTATTAGCGATCCATTCCCTTCACTTACACAACCGGCAAAAAACATTAACTTCAGCGAGAGTTAGGCTAAGTTTACAGTGGGCGCTGCATTCCCTGTAACAGTGGAACACAACACAATTGAAAGCGCTGCCGCACTGTGCATTATGTCCCATTTAGTGATGCATACAGTCAATGTGCAGCATGCTTCATGGTCATGTGACGTGTAGAGATGGGCGAACACCGGCCTGGAGTGTCCGCGAACAGCGGGTTGAACTTTTAATGAAGTCCGCCGTCCGCCCTGTTCGCGGACACATTCAAATTCCCCGCCTCTAGGCGGGGAATTTGAATCGGAAAAACCGGATGTGACGTCAGTGACGTCACATCCGGTCCCTGGAACGCATCCTGGAACGCATAGTTCCTGGTTGCGGGTGCCGGCTGTGACGTCACTTCCTGTTCTGAGCCGGTATTTTCACTACAAGACCGGCTTCATGCCTCCAACCCTTCTCTACATCTCCTGCAATTTTGGTGGTGATACCATTTTCAGGGTCTTTGCAATAAGCTCACAAAGTTCAACAAGAAAAATTCGACCATCTCTACCATTGAATGAGAATTGGACACATTGAATAAGTGTTTGGTTTTCGGACGTGTTTTTCATGTGTTTGGACTCAATTGTCTTTTTCCAGACGCATTACAAAGCATCAAAAATGCACCTTCGTTTTTGGTCCATATGCCAAACACAGACTTGGCCTCATTATTTGCTTTCATTTACAGCATCGTTAAGGGCTTGTCCGCACTTGAGCGATCTGCGGCACGGGCGCCATTTTAATGGCGGGCGACGATCATGGGTGATCACTTCTATATAGTTGAATGGGCTTGTCCGAATTTCATTCTCTATGGGCGGGATCAAGGGGCGACCAAGGGGCGACCAAGGGGCGACCAAGGGGCGACCTTGGGCGTTTTTTTTTCTCATGTTAATATCCATGTCCTGTTACCTATCATGAAGATTTTCTTTTAAATCGCGTGGTCATGGTTGTTTTTAGTCCAGATGGCGCCCACAGACATGAATGGACATGATCAAAAATCTCATCCATCCATTCTCAATGGGCGTGATCAAGGGGCGATCTGGCGTGTTTTTTCCTCATTTTAATATTGTGGATGGTCCTGTTTTTAATCGCATGGTCGTGCGCAATTAAAATTGCTGCTGATCGCTCAAGTGGAGACAAGCCCTAATGCTCTCCAAGCACCCTCCAACGTCTTAAGCTAGCCATACACGTGTCAATTCCTGAGCGATCGATCGACGCTCCGATCGATTCCGGTGAAGTCACAGGCGTTGATCGATGGACCATACAAGTCTGTGCCTACCACCTTAGGTCACCGATTCCTGGACGATTCTGTTACCAGTCTATCGATTCACAAATGTCAACGTCCCTTGATGTGTGTTCAATCGATCAGAAAACACCAACAGGATGGTTCTCTGGCCGATCCGATTTGGGGGCCATGTCGATCGGGCGGGGTCGATCGGTCAAGATGGGCTGCACTCGATTCCTCGTCGATCGATCGGCGTGCACGCGCCCGGTGATCGATCGGCCAGGAATCGTGTGGGAAATCGACCTGTGTATGGCCACCTATAGAAGCTTAAAGTTTTTTGCATCCACTTGAGCGATCAGCAGTGATTTTAATCGCGCACGGTGATCACTTCTATTCAGTTGAATGGACTTGTCCCCATTTCAACTAATGGGCGCCATTGGGTGTGCATGTGGTGCGACCCGCCATCAAAGACGCGGCTCCCCACGTTTTTGATTGTGGGCCACGGGGGGATGGGATTTTATAGCCCATAGACATGAATGGACACGATCAAACACGATGCTTTTAGGGTTACTTTAACCAAGTGGTGTCCCTTGGATTATTGTGTTTGGGTTTAAAGTCTAAAAACTACCAGAGTGGCTTATTTTCTTTACAAAAAAAACTGTTTTTAACCCCCCTAGCGCACTGCTGCGGTCCAGATTTCTGTACCAAAAGTGCACCATAGACTTCAATGGTACACTTTTCTTTATGTTGTAGGCCTGTAACTTCCTAAAATCTGTCCGTACGCGGGTCTAATAGACATCCTGACTATAATGATGTTTGAAACAAACAATTATGTAAAATTAAAAAAAAAAATTGTATTAAATTTAATGAGAAAACACAGAAATCAGGGCACAAAGCTTTGCTGCTATGTACTAAATCTCACCCAAATAAAGTCTCTGGTGCTCCACATGAGCCCATTTGCAGTTAACCCTCTCTAACCTGGTGTGATGGATGTGATAAAATCACACCAGGGAAGAGAGGGTTACTGCATATGGGAACATCTGGGGCACCAGTGACTTTTTATTTGGGTGAGATTTAGTACATAGAAGCACTTTGAAATCAGTTTTCTACATAGAAAACTGATTTCATGCAATGTACTTTTCAAATCTCCCGCCGCCTCGCCGATGTGACATCATCACGTCACTCGGAGGGGGGAGGAGAGAAGGAGGCATGCTGGCAGCATGTCACATCGGGGACACCGGGACAGCGCAGAACTGTGAGTATGTGCTGCCTGGAGCCCCGATGTGTGCTGGACGGCACCATCTCGTCCAGTGCTATAGTAGCAGAAGCAGCGCTGGACGAGATGCTGCCGTCCTGACCGCTAGGGCGGTTACTAAGGACCTAGTGTTTTTGTTTACTTAATACACAAGTATAGTCAAATCCACGACGCTCCACAGGTAGCGATGAGCAGCAAAGGCAATATTCAAGTTGGCAACATTTCATGAATTATTCTCTAAATATTATTATAAGTAAATTCGAAAATTTGAGATTTCATGTTATTATTATGTAATGCAAAATCTGAACTTGTACATGCGAATATTGGGAAAGCAGTGTGTGTTGTCACAGTGACATCTAGTGGCAGAAGGTAAAATAGCAGCTGCATAGAAGTAGTTCATTGTAAAAATTGGCACTTGTACATGCGAATATTGGAAAAGCAATGTGTTGTCACAAAGACATCTAGTGGCAGAATGTGAAATAGCAGCTGCATAGAAGTAGTTCAATGCAAAAATCGCCACTTGTACATGCGAATATTAGGAACGCAATGCGTTGTCACAGTGACATCTAGTGGCAGAATGTGAAATAGTAGCCACACAGAACTATTTCATTGTGGGGAAAAAGCGGCACTTGAATATGCAAATATTGGGAACGCAGTGTGTGTTGCCACAGTGACATCTAGTGACGGAATGTGAAATAGCATCTGCATAGAAGTAGTTCATTGCGAAAATCACCACTTGTACATGTGAATAAACCACTGTGTTGTCACAGTGGCTATCTAGTGGCATAATGTGAAAAAGCAGCTGCATAGAAGAAGTTAATTGCGAACAGGCACTGGTACATGCAAATATTGGGGAAACATGTGTTCTCACGGTGACACTCTCAGTGGCAAAATTTTTGCAATATCAAGCATGCACTAGAATCCATGTGAATCACCAACTTGACAGGGTAGTATTGGTAGTGTGTTTGTCACACTGACATCTAAGTGCAAGAATTAAAGATATCGCTGCATATAAAGTAGTTCATAGTAATTGGCACTGTACATGCGAATATTGGAAACGCAATGTGCTTTGTTTTTTTTTTTTGTCACATTGACATCTAGTGGCAGATGTGAATAGCCGCTGCATAGAAGTAGTTTAATGTGAAAATTGGCACTTGTTATGGAATATTGGAAAGCAATGTGTTTGTACAAAGACTCTAGTGGAGAATTGATTCACTGCATATAAGTAGTTCAATCAAAAAGCGCCACTTGTTACATGCGAATATTAGGAAACGAATGTTGTCCAGTGACTCTAGTGCGATGTGAATAGTAGCCACACGAGAATATTTTCATTGTGGGTAAAAAGCGGCACTTGAATATGCATATTGGTGCAGTGTGTGTTGCCACAGGTGACATTAGTGACGGAATGTGAATAGCATCTTATAGAAGTAGGTTCATTGCGAAAATCACCACTTGTACATGTGAATATTGGGAACGCATGTGGTGTCGCGTGGCATCTAGTGCGATGATGTGAAAAAGAGCTGCCTAGGGTTATTGCGAACAGGCACTTGTACTGCAAATTTGGGAACACATGTGTTTATCACGGTGACATCTAGTGGCAAATTGGTAGGCTGCATGAATAATTATGTGAAAATCATGTACTGATATTGGTTTGTGTGTTGTCAAATGACATCTAGTGTCAGAATGTAAAATAGCAGCTGCATAGAAGTAGTTCATAGTAAAAATTGGCACTTGTTCATGTGAATATTGGAAAAGCAATGTGTCGTCACAAAGACATCTAGTGGCAGAATGTGAAATAGCAGCTGCATAGAAGTAGTTCAATGCAAAAATCGCCACTTGTACATGCGAATATTAGGAACGCAATGCGTTGTCACAGTGACATCTAGTGGCAGAATGTGAAATAGTAGCCACACAGAACTATTTCATTGTGGGGAAAAAGCGGCACTTGAATATGCAAATATTGGGAACGCAGTGTGTGTTGCCACAGTGACATCTAGTGACGGAATGTGAAATAGCATCTGCATAGAAGTAGTTCATTGCGAAAATCACCACTTGTACATGTGAATATTGGGAACGCAGTGTGTGTTGTCACAGTGGCATCTAGTGTCAGAATGTGAAAAAGCAGCTGCATAGAAGTAGTTAATTGCGAAAACAGGCACTTGTACATGCAAATATTGGGAACACAATGTGTTATCACGGTGACATCTAGTGGCAGAATGTGAAATAGTAGCTGGGCAGAACTAATTTATTATGAAAATCTTACTTGTACATGTGAATATTGGTAGAGTGTGTTGTCACAATGACATCTAGTGGCAGAATGTGGAATAGCAGCTGCATAGAAATAATTCAATGTAAAAATAATCACTTGTACATGTAAATATTGGAAACGCAATGTGTTGTCACAGTGACATCTAGTGGCAGAATGTGAAATAGCCGCTGCATAGAAGTATTTCAATGTGACAATTGGCACTTGTTCATGTGAATATTGGAAAAGCAATGTGTTGTCACAAAGACATCTAGTGGCTTGTACCACCAAGTGTCACTTGTACATGCTTATATTGGAAACACATTGTGGTTTTTACAATGACATCTAGTGGCAGAATGTAAAATAGCAGCTGCATTGAAATATACCAATGTGAAAATCTGCACTTGTACATGTGAATATTGGAAACGCAATGTGTTGTCACAGTGGCATATAGTGGCAGAATGTGAAATAGTAGTTGCACAGAACTAAATCATTATGAAAATCGGCACTTGTACATGTGAATATTGTGAACACAATGCAAGGTACTTTTCCCAGAATCTCGAAGATATATATTCTTCCAGATCCTCACAAATTCTCAAAGTGCAGATATTTGCAGTAAAAATTTGTGTTTCAAATCATCGCGATCAACGCAATCCACAAGTACTGTATAGGAAAAATCACACAATAGACAGATTATATCGTTTCCTTTACTCTTGGTGAATCAGCAGAACTTCCTGTAAACCTTTTTTTCCGGTAAAAAAGTAATTCCGCGTTGAAGGATTGATCCCATCACCAAAGACGAAATTGCAGTTGTCTACTTACAACAATGACAGACAGCAGCGCTAACTAGAGGTCAAACGCACAGATCAGTGTTCGCAGATGACAACCCTTCTCCTTCCACTTCAAATAAGACTTAACCCTTTCAACACCACATACTGTAACCCACCTAGTGACGCCAACTATCACTCAAGACAATTACGCCCTCCAGCAGGATGCCACCTGTGACAGGTGTGTGTGTTGACTTGCTCCTTTTTATGAGTCAGTCATGCTTGTCATCAATAGTGTTGAGCTACAATATTTGAATGTCAAATATTTTCTGCAAATATCGGCAATTTAAGAATTCACGAATATCTTGAATATGTCGGCGGATATCCAAAATTTCGGCGTGCATGCTCGATTGGAGCCACCTACCTATGCAGCCGCCCGTCCGAGATGGTGGCGTGCCCCCCTAATTGGCGTCTATGCCTGGCACTCTGGCACCGACCCTGGTTCTCTGTGAGAGTAATACCCCCCCCCCTCCAAACTTAGGAGGGATGGGTTCTTATGCTCCTTCCTAACTTCCCACTGTGCATAATATTTGCACAAGCGTGGGGGGAATATATATGGGAGAAGACATCACACTTACCGAATTGTGCCGGAAGTGATGCAGCAAAGTGTAACTTCCAGCTAATCAAAAGTATTTAAAAGTCTCTGTAATTTCCACACAAATGCAGACAGACAGGCACATACAGTACACAGTACAATCTAGTAACTTACCATTGCAGATTTCTAGTCCACTGTAAGTTACTAGATTGTACTGTATACTGTATGTGTGTGTGCCTGTCTGTCTGCATTTGTGTGAGAGACTCTTTCTGTATATATTCTGTATATCTCTCTGTCTGTAGTTATTTTACTTCTGTGGTTATTAGTGATGGCCGAACTGCCCGCAAGGCGGACAGTTTGGCCGCGAACAAGCATGTTCGCCCTCCTTCTCGCCAGCAGACAGTACGGGTGTTCAACCCGCCACTGTTTGCTGGCGAGAAGGAGCCCTCTATTCTTTCTGCGGTGGGATCATTAGCAGCGAGATCCCGCCGCAGGAAGAATATTTTCACTGAGGACCGGGTAGAGAACCCGCTCTTTAAGTGAAAACCGGCTTGTAAACCAGGATGTGACGTCAGTGACGTCACATCCGGTCAGCACAACCAGGAACTATGGGTTCCAGGTGCCGGATGTGACTGGGAATTTGAATCTGTCCGCGAACGGGTGGACGGCGGACTTTTTTAAAAGTCCACTCCGCCCGTTCGCGGACGGACATGGCCGAAGTTCGGCCATCACTAGTGGTTATGTCTGTCAGTGTGCACTCCCCTCAAGATACCCTCTGTGCTGGGGAACTACAAGCCTCGACCATGATTTACTGTCCTCCCAACCAGCTCTACTGGAGAACCACATGTATCAGCATTCGCTACTGTCCTCAAGCATGTTTTACCTCTCAACCAGCTCTACTGGAGAACCACATATATCAGCATTACCTACTGTCCTCAAGCATGTTTTACTGTCCTCTCAACCAGCTCTACTGGAGAACCACATATATCAGCATTCCCAACTGTCCTCAAGCATGTTTTACTGTCCTCCCAACCAGCTCTACTGGAGAACCACATATATCAGCATTCCCAACTGTCCTCAAGCATGTTTTACTGTCCTCTCAACCAGCTCTACTGGAAACCCACATGTATCAGCATTCCCAACTGTCCTCAAGCATTTTTTCACTTAACCTCCAACCTGGAGAACTACAAGTCTCAGCATTCTTTATTGTCGTAACAGCTTATTGGTTAATTTGAAGTTCAAACAGTTGTAATATCTTGTGTAATATTGCACAATTCCATGATGTCCTAAACCCCAGATGCCCAACCTGCCGCCCTTTGGGAATTCATTAGCACCCCCCATCGGTCCTCTACTTGCAGCCCCCGAAACCTCTAGGACATAGGAGTTCAGCTGTTTGCCGACCCCCCATGACTGGATCCAATCTCATTCCACGTCCACG
>CM070039.1:79386132-79399121 GCA_036250615.1 Ptychadena robeensis
TGATGGGGAATGGGGGGATTAAGGATTGGGGTAATTAGGGACTTCGGTGATTGGGAATTGTGATGATTGAAGATTGGGGTAATTGGGGGATGTGATAACTAGGGGGATTGGGGATTGAGGTGATTGGGCTGATTAGGTATTGGGGTAAGGAGGATTGGTATAATTGGGGACTGGGGTGATTGAGGGCCGGGTTGATTGGGATGATTAGGGAGCCGAGTGATTAGGGATTGGTAACTGTATTAAGGGGGGATTGTGGTGATTGTGGATTGGGGTGATTGGGAGTGAGGTAATTGAGAACTGGGGTGATAGGGGAAGCAGGATAGTTGTTGTTTTTTTTCTTCAATTACCTCTGCTACTGCTGGGCTGCCATACATAATGTCATGTTCTGTGAGTTCTGTAAATGTCGTGTAGGTTATTCCTGTGCTGAGAACATATTGATTATTGGAAATTAGAACAATAAAGCAATTGTTATTTGCATGTGGTTCTTATCCTTTGTTATTTGCTGGAAACCATTGTATACCTTGCTGCTCACTCTGAGATCTTGCCCAAAATACCTGTCATGGGGTGTTATCTAAATGCCTGCTGAGCATCGGCACAAAGGGGATTGGGGACTGGGGTTATTGGGAAATGGGGTGATTGGAGAGTCAGTTGATTGAGGATTGGGATGATTGGGGATTGGGAAATTGGGTGATTGGGGTGATTTAGGTGATTGGGGACAGTGTTTATTGAGGTGATTAGGGTAATTGGGGTGATTCGCAATTTGGGGGAACTAGTTCTGGATTGATTTAGGTGATTGGGCTGATTGGGGTGAAAAGAAATTGGGGTGATTGGGGATTACAATTATTGGAGAATGGAGGGATTGGTGATTGGGGTGATTGGAGACTGGGTTGATTGGGCTGATTGGGTATCATAGTGATTAAACATTGGGGTGATTGGGGATTACAATTAGGGTTGGTGATTAGGTCGATTGGGAATTGGGGTGATTGGGCTAAATGGGGATTGGGGTGATTAGATATTGAGGGGATTTGGGTTATTGGGGATTGGGGGGATTTGGAATTTTGCGTGATTGGGGACTGGGTTAATTGAGGTAAATGGGGTAATTGGAGACTGGAGTGATTGGTGACTATAGTAATTAGCAATTTGGGTGATTGGGGACTGGGTTGATTGGTGTGATTAGAGATAAGGCCCCCATACACGTGTCGGATTCGCACCGGATTCCGGCACGGTCGATTCCGGGCGCGTGCACGCCAAACGATCGTGCCGGAATTGCATGCAGCCCACCTGGTCCGATCGATCACGTCCGATTGATCAGGGGCTCAGAATCGGATCCGACGGAGAACCAACATGTTGGTCTTTCTCATGCGATTCTGTCCGGATCAGGGGGAGTTGCCAGTTGTGAGGTGGACAATCGGACACGGATCCGTCCCGGAATCCGTTGGACAAGGTGGTATGCTGCGATGGATACTCTTAATTGGCCGATTGATCACACCTGCGATTCCCGGCAGAATCGTCGGAATCGATCGGATGATGAATCGATCGGACATGGAATCCGACACGTGTATGGCTAGCTATTGGGGTAATGAGGTGATTGAGAATTAGGATTATTAGAGACTGGGTGGATTGGTGATTGAGTTGATTGGTAATTGGGATGATTGGGAGATTGGGTGACTGAGGACTGGGTTGATTAAGGTAATTGGGCTGAATGGGGAATGGAGTGATTAGAGATTGAGTGATTGGAAAAATTGGGGATTGGGGTGATTGGGGACTAGGTTGATTAGGGGACTTGGGGGATTCTGATGATTGAGGCGATGAGGAATTATTATTTTTTTTTTTTTGAAGACTGGGGTGACTGGGAAATGGGATAATTGATGACATGTTCGATTTGTGGACTTGGGTGATTGGGGACTGGGATGATCATTTTTACTTTTGTTACTAAACTGCAAAAACTAAAAAAACAGAGAATTGAAACAAATTGATCACAAAGATTTATCTTGCATCATATTACATTACAACATTCTTCACAACCAAAGTGGTTTGGAATACACTCACTGACCACTTTATTAGGCACACCTGTCCAGCTGCTCGTTGACGCAAATGACTGATCAGCCAATCACATGGTGGCATCTCAATGCATTTAGGCATGACATAGTTAAAACGAACCGCTGCAGTTCGAACCGAGCTTCAGAATAGGGAAGAAAGGTGATTGAAGTGACTGTGAACGTGGCGTGGTTGTTGGTGCCAGACGGGCTGGTCTGAGTATTTCAGAATCTTCTGTCACACACAACCATCTCTAGGGTTTACAGAGAATGGTCCAAATTGGGAAAACACCCAGTGAGCGGCGGTTCTGTGGGTGCAAATACCTTGTTGATGCCAGAGGTCAGAGGAGAATGGCCAGAGTGGTTCGAGCTGATAGAAAGGCAACAGTAACTCAAATAACCACTCGTTACAACCGCGGTATGCAGAAGAGCATTTCAGAATGCATAACACATCCAAACTTGAGGCAGATGGGCTACAGCAGCAGAAGACCACACCGGGGGCCACTCCTGTCAGCTAAGAACAAGAAACTAAGGCTACAATTCGCACAGGCTCAATGAAATTAGACAACAGTGGATTGGAGAAATGCTGTCTGGTCTGATGAGTCTGGATTTCTGCTGCGGCATTTGGTTGGTTAGGTTAGAATTTGGCGTCAACAACATGAAAGCATGGATCTATCCTGCCTTGTATCAGCGGTTCAGGCTGGGGGTGGTGGTGTCATGGTGTGGGGGTCATTTTCTTGCAACACTTTGGGCCCCTTAGTAGGAATTGTTGTGTCCACACAGATGGGACTGTGCGAACCACCGCATCTCGCGCACCACCTCACAGGTGGCCGGGTTCTGTGCCGCGCGCCTTCTTGTTCCCCCGTTATCATCCCAGAGCAGCTCCCCCATCAGGTGGACTGGACACACTTGGGAGGGGATCACCTGGGCCTCTGGGGTCCCTGGTCTGTCTCTTGGGGCAGGCCCTTAACCAACTCTAGTTGAACCCCATCACATCCACAAGATCAACGGATAACACATATATCTCCTGAAGAAGCCGTAATGGCGAAACGCGTCGAGAAAGTGTTTGTTGAATCATGCTATCATACTATGGAAGGATCTGTTGTGAATATATACTAGAGTTTGTGTACACTGTCAACAAGGATGTGAAATACTTGCATTCTCTCAGTCCCCTGCGTGGGTCAAATGAGAGAGTGTCTATCCATTAATATTGTTTTTATTATGGGATGAACCCCTTTATTTGTATATGGCTATTATACTGTTGCACTTTACTATCATGAATATCCAATTTATATGTATCCCCTATATGGGACTAATCATGTATGGTCTACAATATCAACTTTTTAATAATAAACTATTTATTTCATTTATTAGATATATCAATTATTTGGTGCCTTAAAAGTCCCTTGGAGTGCCTAGGCTCCCTAAATTGGGCGGTGTTTAGGTTCAGGGCACAGGCACTGCTCCTTTCACTCCTAACTAGGTTTCCCCCTTTTTGTTATATACGTTATATTTGGGATGTGGCACATGCATATACCGGTCCATGAGAGAGTATCAGCTTTTTTTAAAAAAGTAATTGATCATCGTTGCAACACCACAGCTTACCTGAGTATTGTTGCTGACCATGTCCATCCCTTTATGACCACAGTGTACCCATCTTCTGATGGCGACTTCCAGCAGGATAATACACCATGTCATAAAGCTCGAATCATATCACTCTGGTTTCTTGAACATGACAATGAGGTCACTGTACTCACATGGCCTCCACAGTCACCAGATCTAAATCCAATAGAGCACCTTTGGGATGTGGTGGAACGGGAGATTCTCATCATGGATGTTCAGCCGACAAATCTGCAGCAACTGCGTGATGCTATCATGTCACTATGGAGACTATTGTTGTATCTATACCATGGCTGAAGGCAAAAGGGGCCCAACCCGGTACTAGCAAGGTGTGCCTTATAAAGTGGCCGGTGAGTGTATAAGAGCCCTTTTACATTACACCACGGTATATGCTCTGCATTACCCTCCCTCCGAAGTTCCCACCCCACTTGTGCAGATAATGTGCAGGGTGTGACATTACTAGGAAGAGTAATGCCCTCTCTCTCCTAAGTTAGTCAGGAACTGAATAGGAGGGTGGGGACTGTAATCTCCTGATTCCGGAAGTGACATCACTTGCAGTATCTGGAACGTGGAAGATGCTGGTGAAAACCGGAAGTGACATCACGCCCCGTATACTTAGCCGGTCTAAATTGACAGCTAGACAGCTAGTCTGCGCTGCTGGACGCTTTTGTGTTTGACCCTGTGGGGTGTTGCCGCCACGGTATCATGGCGGCATGGAGCATCCAGTGGCCGCTCCTTAGGAGGGGGGTACTGTTAGGACCCTGGCTGTACAGGTCACCGCCTGCTGGTGGCACTGTGATTGCCCATCCATGGGTTAGTCCCACAGGCATGGGCTGGGTGGAGCTCACGACTCCCTTGTTAGCTTAGGAGGGCTATTTAGGTGTGCTTCACCCAGACCATGCTGGCTGTTCATTGTTTCTTTTTGCTTGTCTGGACTTCGTGCTTCCCCTGGCTTTATGCTCCTTGTTCCTGAACCTGAACCCTGAACACCCCTGGACTTTTGTACCTGTTTGTCTTCCTACCTGTAAGTCCTTCATTAAATCTATTTTTGTCACCACCGTCTCTGTCTGGATCTCAGTGTGTGTTGCCTGCCTGGTCCCCTCCTCTGTCCTGGATCCTGACAAGTGATAACTAAGTGGCTCTGGGACCAAAACGTTGAAATTCTGGGTCCATGGCCTGGAAACTCCCCAGATCTTAATCCCATTGAGAACGTGTGGTCATTCCTCAAGAGGCGGGTAGACAAACAAAAACCAACTAATTCTGACAAACTCAAAGAAGTTATTATGAAAGAATGGGTTGTATCAGTCAGGATTTGGCCCAAAAGTTGATTGAGAACATGCCCAGTGGAATTGCTGAGGTCCTGAAATAGAAGGGCCAACGCTGCAAATACTGAGTCTCTGCTTAAATCTCATGTAATTGTCAATGAAAGCCTTTAACGTATGAAGCGCTTATCATTCTATTTCTGTCCATCACAGAAACAACTGCAACAAAGATCTTACCGAAGCGCAGCAGCAAACTTGGTGAAAACTAATTGTTGTGTCATTCTCAAAACTTTTGGCCAGGACTGTAGGCAATATTCGAATATGCAAAATTTCGCAAATAATTTTACTAAGATTCTATTCGTAAATACGAAATTCACACATATAGCTATGCATTGTGATAATCATCAAAATGAATGGTCACATGCCATACTTTGAATTGCTTTGCAATGGCCTTACGCGTTGGAAGATTCGAATATTCAAAATATCTGCTGCCATATTTGAGATATTCGCACATTCTCGAATTGACCATATTCACAAAATATATGAGCCATTCGAATATTCAAGCCCAACAGTAGTTGGGGGAGAGTGGCTGGCGCTACTGGAGAAGAAGAGGCCACTCCTCCTCCTACCTCTTCTTTTCCTTCCCCCTCCACACACACAGACACTGTCTCCACCCACCCCCTCCGACGCACAGTCCAAATTGGGAAGGGAGGGTGGACGTGTTGAGGAGGGCTCCAGATATGCGTGAGGGTGGTGGGTGCCGGGGCACACACCTTCTGCATACTGACATCCCAAGTCACCTTCATCCCGGTGGCTGCCACGGCGTGGCGTCACTGGAAGGGCAGAGCATAAGCAGACATGGTCCTGGTGCCGATCATACAAACTGCGAAAGCCGGTGATGACCTGATTATGAAGTAGATACATTCTCTCTGCAATGAACGGAACAGGAACATTTATTAATTACCGTTATGATTCAGCTTACCATATTATTTCTTCTTGGTTGTAAAGTATACTGAAAGGGATAAGCGCTGAGTTCCACCGGCAACCTGCTGTTTATCTTCATTTTAAGTGTAGTATCGTTCAACGGAAAATCCCAGTGACCTCTTAACTAACGACCTTCGTTATTTACAGAGATTCTCGTTTTTTCACATTTAGCAGTAACAATATTTGTATCAGAGGCAGCACACCGCTATGGAAATGCCATCCTCTCTCAGCTGTTTGGTGGGCACTAGCCATCCTCTCTTAGCCGTTTGACCGGCACTAGCCATCCTGTCTCAGCCGTTTGGCCGGCACTAGCCATCCTGTCTCAGCCGTTTGGTGGGCACTAGCCATTCTCTCTCAGCCATTTGGCGGGCACTAGCCATCCTCTCAGCCGCTTGGCCAGCACTAGCCATCTTCTCTCAGTTGTTTAGTGGGCATTTATTTCAGCCATTTAGCTAGCACTAGCTATCCTCTCTCTGATGTTTGGTGGGCACTAGCTATCCTCTCTCTGATGTTTGGCCGGCACTAGCCATCCTCTCTCAGCTGTTTGGTGGGAACTAGCCATCCTCTATGAGCCATTTTGCCAGCACTAGCTATCCTCTATCTGATGTTTGGCCGGTACTAGCCATCTCTCTCAGTTGTTTGGTAGGCATTAGCCATCCTTTCTCAGCCATTTGGTCAGCACTAGCCATCCTCTCTCTGATGTTTGACCAGCACGAGTCATCCTCTCTCAGCTGTTTGGTGGGCACTAGTCATCCTCTCTCAGCCATTTGGTCGGCACTAGCCATTCTCTCTTAGACGTTTGGCTGGGACAAGCCATCCTATCTCTAATGTTTGGTGTGTAGTAGATATCCTCTCTCAGCCGTATGACTGACACTTGGCGTCCTCTCTCAGCTGTTTTGCCGGCAGTAGCAATACTCGCTTGGATGTTTGTCTGGCACTAACCATTCTCTCTTAGCATTTGGTTGCCCCTAGTTGTCCTCTCTCACCTATTTGGCTGACACTAGTCGTCCTGTGTTGGATGTTTGGCGGGCACTAGCTATCCTCCATCAGACGTTTATCCAGTGCTAGCCTTCCTCTCTCAGCTGTTTAGCGGGCACTAGCCATCCTCTCTCAGCAGTTTGGCGGGCACTAGTTGGCCTCTCTTAGCCATTTGGCGGGCACTAGCCATCCTCTCTCAGCAATTTGGTGGGCACTAGCCATCCTCTCTCAGCCATTTGGTGGGCACAAGCCATCCTCTCTCTGATGTTTGGCTGGCACTAGCCATCCTCCCTCAGCGGTTTGGCCGACATTAACCATCCTCTCTCAGCTGTTTGGTGGGCACTGGCCTTCCTCTCTCAGCCATTTGCCCGGCACTAGCCATCCTCTCTCAGTTGTTTGGTGGGCACTAGCCATCCTCTATAACCCATTTGGCCGGCAATAGCCATCCTCTCTCAGCTGTTTGGTGGGCACAAGAATCCTGGCCTTTGCTGAACAACAACATGTGTGTCACATGACTGCACACCAAACTTATCATTTGCATTTTATCATAAACATCCAAAGGGCAGAAACACAAACTCTTCTATTTATGGTGGTAAAAATATCTACACGGATACATGTGATTCACTACAGCATTTATCATTTCTAAATATAAATCTTCAGACTGGAAGGGAAAATGAGCAACCTGTTATAGTGGGGATTGGGGCAACAGATTTTGTGTTCTCCTATTCAGGAAACACAGAGTTACCACCAAATAAGGACCAGTTTATTATGCTAGACCTATAGAACTTGTAAAAAAAAAAACATGCCAAACTACTGGCAAACCTCCCTATCACTGGGACGATCTGTAAAAAAAAAAGACTAAAAATCCTTACCTGTACTGACGTATTCCTCAATGTCCCCCGCAGCCCCTCTTCTCTCCTCCTCTTTCTCTGTTGTAGTTGTCTGCATTGCTCTGACTTAAGCTTCTCTCACTCTAGATATAGAAAGCAGTCACAACATCACGTCTGTATACAAGTCTATGGGACCGCTGTGTTTTCCAGTAAAAGAAAATATATCTGGCGTCTCCTAGTGGCTGTTGGTATTACTGCAGTTACACAGGAATAAATATGGACTGCCACAGACGAAAGCAGAGCAGGTAAGATTATTATATACAGGGGTGCACATAACTCTTTTAGTGAGCTCCTCATATGAGTACCAGGAGATGGTGTTTGATACTCACCTCATATGTAGGGTGGTCTGTCCTCACTTTCCACTGCGTCAGCCTCCTGCATGGTAGGTTCTGCTGCAGATGGACCTCCCTGTTCCTGATTGATCCACCTATTACCTGTCTCCATCCACAGGTCACCAGCTGGCTTTGGGTCACATGTAACTCTCACAGTAAAACACCGTTTGAACCCCCAGATCTAAGTAAATATCTCAGTATCATATCTCAGTAGTGCAACTTTTCTCTTGTCAGATATTAGCCTACATGTTTTTCTGAGTTTTGTCCCCCAGATCTCCAACACCCTTATAAATCCATTTTTTTTTAAATAAGTAATTTACATTCCCAATTTGACACTCCTAACTGCAACCTTTTATAGTTATTGAATTTTCCCTGTGGTTATCCAACTGACATGATTTGTATACGTTTAACAATAAAAACAATAAAAATTGCCAAAGAAAGTTGTGTGGAGCTGTAATCTCAACTCAATCTGCAATATCAACTTCAGCCACCGGGTGCCACTAGAGAGCACTTGCCGTCAGAGCACAACACAATCAAGGCTTCTTCTCATCAAAGAGGAGGGGGGAAAACACTGTGCATCTCTCATCTTGTAGTCCGCAGATGCACTTAGGAAGCAAAATAAAGGTACGTGCAGAGCTAGGTTGTAGACATTTTGCGTATCAGCGTTCTGCTTATGTGCACCCCTGCTTATTTTTATTTTTTTTGTTACTTGTTCCATGCCTGTGGGTTACCCTATCTTAAGAAACAGGGCTTTCCCCCCTTATCTTTTTATGTTTGCCCCCAGAAGTCATCAATCCCAACATACGGTGACATAAATCCACATCAATCAATGACCATTCATGGTAAGTCATTGACACCAACCTCTAAAGGAATTCTAATGTTGCAGTTATATCACTGGTAGTCTCTACTACATTTTGTATATTTTTAGCAACTTTGCTTAAACAGTTTCCAGTTGGTTTCCAGTTGGTTTTATAAATTCCCTGTTAGATCCCTCACTCCATATGTTGTGCTTCTATTTCTTCTCCCAGAAAAGCCTGGCCAATTTTTTATTGGGGACTTGATGTAAACCTTTTGAATGACTCTTCTTGCTTCCAAGACATCTCTCATTCTATTGCAAATCACTCCACTGATGACACTTCAACTTCCATTAAACGCCTGCAAAGCGCTCTGCACTTTGTAGCTTGTGAACTTGTAGCTTTAGGGTAGACTCACACACTCAAGGCTGTCAGTGGATCCCCTCCTCCCCCTTGAAGATGCTGTATACCAGTGGTTCCCAAACTGGGGGTGAACCCCCTGGGGGGCACGAAGGTATTACAGGGGGGTGCAGGCCCTCATTCTTATCCTGTGTTTGAATAGGGAAGGGGGGCTCGATAATGTTCCTAAATAGAAAAAAGGGGGCCCTGCAAAGAAAGTTTGGGAACCACTGCTGTATACTAAAAAGAAAAAGCCCCCCTCGGCTTATACTCGAGTCAGGGTCCCACTTACCTGTCCAGGTGTTCGGTCATCGCTGGTGTTCGGTCATCGCGAACCAGCGATGACCGAACACCTGGACAGGTAAGTGGGACCCTGACTCGAGTATAAGCCGAGGGGGGCTTTTTCTTTTCCTGTTCTTAACTGATTATTGATTGATGTGGACTGGTCATTGATTGATGTGGACTGCTCTAACTTAACTGAACAACAGGGTTTGTGCCCAACACTCAGGGCCAACGTCAGGCCAGTACAGGGGGCACTCCCCACCCAAGCCCAACCATCAGGGGGCCAGTCCACTACACAGTCAGCCCGTCCTGCATGCTGCCTCAATGCTGCTGTCAGGACGTGCTGCCGAAGTCCCCATGGCTACAGAGCAGGTAAGGGGGTAGTATGGGCCACAAAGTTTCTGATAGCGACCCTCCCAACACTATCTTATCCCTCCCACCCTCGTCTCAGAGTACTCATCTCTCAGTGTACCCAACTAGCTGATGCACTTTCACAAAGACTAAAAGGGCCACCTAGTGCTCATGGTCTTCCGGGGTAATCACATGACTAGAATCAATGTATTAGGAGCCCATTGCATTTATTTTTTTCTCAGCTTAATTTTTCCTTTCAAATCACAAGAAGTGGGAATCCCTTGTTTCATTGCTTTATCCAGAATAACTTCCTTTTTTCAATGACTTTGGCCGGCATGAACAATCAATTGTTCCATATTAATTCTTTGTTCAGAACCCTTATTGTAATTGCTCCGAAAATTGCCGAATCTCATGGATACTCTGATCGAATAAAAATGTGTATGTGCTGCCCCTGTGTGCCACATTCTGCATGCTGATATATATATATATAGGTAAAATGAAACTTTGACTTACCTCTGAGCTTGAAAAAGTAAAGAAAAAGTATGTGAACCCTTTGGGATAACGTGGAGTTTTGCATGAATTTGTCATAAAACGTGCTCTGATCTTCATCTTAGTCACACCAATAGAAAAACACAGTTTGCTGGTGAAAAACACAGTTTGCTGGTGAAAAAATATGTGAACCCCTAGCCTAATGACTTCTCCAAGAGCTAATCGGAGCCAACCTTGAGTCCAATCAGTGTGATGATATTGGATTAGTTGCTGAAAGCTGTTTTGACCTTCAAAAACACACACCAGTTTTGGGTTTACTGGTTTTAGGAAGCACTGTCCGATGTGAGCCATGAAAAGAGCTCTCAGAAAACCTACGATCAAGAATTGTTGACTTGCATGAAGCTGGAAAGGGTTACAAAAGTATCTCCAAAAGCCTTGATGTTCATGTGTCCACGGTAAGACAGATTGTCTACAAATAGAGAAAGTTTAGCTCTGTTGCTTCTCCACCTAGGCGTGGTCGTCCTGTAAAGATGACTGCAAGAGCACAGTGCAGAATGCTTAGTGAGGTAAAGAAGAATCCTAGAGTGTCAGCTAAAGACTTACAGAAATCTCTGACACATGCTAACATTGTTGTTGACACATCTACAAATAGGAAATCATTAAGCAAGAATGGAGTACATGGGAGGAAACCACAGAGGAAGCCATTGCTGTCCAAAAGGAATATTGCAGCATGTTTGAAGTTTGCCAAAGAGCACCTGGATTTGCCACAGCACTACTGGCAAAATATTCTGTGGACAGATAAAACCAAAATTGAGTTGTTTGGAAAAAACACACAATACTATGTGTGGAGAAATAAAAGGCACTGCACACCAACATCAAAACCTCATCCCCACTGTGAAACATGGCGGACGGAACAACATGCTTTAGAAAATGAATTCCAGAGTTTATCAAGACATTTTGCAGGAAAATGTAAGACCATCTGTCTGCCAACTGAAGCTCTGCAGAAGATGGGTGATGCAACAGAACAATGACCCAAAGCAGACAAGTCATTCAACAAAAGAATGGCTTCAACAGAACAAAATATGCCTTCTGGAGTGGCCCAGTCAGAGTCCTGACCTCAACCCCATTGAAAGAGAACGATTCACACCAGACATTCCAAGAATATTGCTACACTGAAACAGTTTTGTGAAGAGGAGTGGTCCAAATTTACTCCAGATCGTTGTGCAGGTCTGATCTGCAACTCCAGGAAACGTTTGGTTGAGGTTATTGCTGCCAAAGGAGGGTCAAACAGTAATTTCAAAGGTTCACCTACTTTTTCCACCCTGCACTGTGAATGTTTACATGTCATGTTCAATAAAAATATAAAAACATATAAGGTTTGTGTAGTATTATTGTATCAGACTGTGTTTTTCTATTGGTGTGACTTAGATGAAGATCAGAGCACATTCATGCAAAACTCCACGTAATCCCAAAGAGTTCACATACTTTTTCTTTTAAATGTATTATGGTGGCATAGCACTCCACAATCCTAGAAAAATATACTTATCTGCTGTTCCCTGGAATCCTATGTTTATTTTCCAGGCATTTGGGGGTTAACAAAGGGTGGAATATCGCAAGTGGCCACTGGGGGCATTTACAATGGCAGAGCCAGGTAGGGAGGAGGGGCTGCGCGGGATCTTGCTAAATTACTCCTTACAGGTAAATTTATTTGTATTATATATGTGTTATGTGTATTATATATGTGTTATATATGTGTTTTTTTATACATTGCTCCCTATTATCGGCACTTATAGTGTGCTCTGCTGCAATTACGCCCGTAACGCCACGGAGGTTAAATCTCCTGTCCTAGCTACGAGGACTTAGGACCCCTATGCCGGGCGGCCTTTGCTGGCTCTTGGTCCGGCCCCTATGTCACATCTAAAAACCCATTGTGGCACAAGTCATAAAGTTTGCCCACCCCTGGTCTAGCGTATCTAACATATCCTTGCAGAGTATAATATCCCTTTAAGAAATGAACTTTCGTCACAGAATGTCCATTTAAGCTGCTTAAGTATTTCTCTAAACTCAGAGCAGAGATGTCATTAATGAGCTCACAAAATCATATTCACACTTTGATTTCCTGGATTCTCATGAGGTTCCTCTATGAAAAAATAATTATATTAAAAAGCCAAATTATAATATGAAATATTTTGTTGTGTTTTTCACTTGAAACTTAATAATTACCTAGTTAGGGGTATAACATATACACATCCAGAAACTGAAAGTGTCATTCCCCATTCCAAATACTCAAATCTTGTCAGTTTTATTTGCCCCAGAAGCGTTTAGGAGTTAAACCTTAGAACCATGATGGGGAACTTATAGCACATAGAGCCTCTCGGCAGGGAATTTGAATCGGAAAAAACGGATGTAACGTCACATCCGGTACCTGGAACGCATAGTTCCTGGTTCCAATTGCCGCATGTGACATCACTGACGTCACTTCCGGTTTTCGGAGCCGGCTTTTCACTGGGAGACCGGGTTCTCCCTGATAGAATACATAGTGATTGGAAGGTATATATCACTGCTATGTAGT
>CM070039.1:79402982-79415059 GCA_036250615.1 Ptychadena robeensis
ATCACTATGTATTCTATCAGGGAGGACCCGACACTACATAGCAGTGATGTATACCTTCCATATATTTCACGTGTTTCACTTTTGCGATGTGGTTCTTTGCCTACCACTGTGCTAGAGCAATACTCGAAAAATAAAAGAAAGTTCTGGCAACCTACATTAGGAACACGTTTTGTCCTATATTTGGAATATTTTCAGCCGTCTTCTGGGGAGCTTATTTGTTCACACATTGCTTTCTGTACCACAGCTGGTCAGAACAAACTCTATCAGGTGTAGAATAAAAGCTAATCAAGATAACACTTGATATCTAGACATATTAAAATTAACTTATGAAATAGCTTATTTGATTACCTTTTAACTCGTTGTTTTTGATAAATAATTTACTAATTGTGAGCAGAAATTGATTCTAGCATCAGGATCTCATTTATATTGGAAGATAATCAAATTCCTCATTTGCACATTGAATTGCCAAACTAAGAATGAAAAGGTATTTTATGGCTGCCAATCCTTCTGTGGTTTGTTCTACTTTCCATCTGCAAGGAACAACCTTTGTTTATTTGCAAATTTGTAATCCTGAAAATTTTTTTACTTAATAGCATGTATAAGTCAGGGTCACAATATGACCTCTTTATTTTGATGCGTTTAAATTATTTATCCTGAACCAAGGAGAGAGAAGTAAACAACTATTCTGAATCCATAAAAAAATATATATAACTCACATATGATGCAGTGAAGGGATGCCTCAGCCGGCATTGATCATGCTGGCAGAGGATCGAGCAGACAGCTGACTGTTCTTGGTATAGAACCTAAATGCAGAAGTCTTTTGATATTGTTTCGCCCTGCCAAACATTCAATGGTTTGCTCTACTTTCCATCTGTAAAGCCTGCCATAGACACCTCGATCTATGGCAGACCTTTAGCAGACTGATTACTGCTAAATGTCGGACAGAATCCTGTCCACTGACACACAGGACTCCCGTCCGACTCTAGCCAATTCCCTCGGAGGGGGAGGAGACTCCCCCTCTGATTTAACAGCGTTAACAGCCTGCAGCTGTCAGTCGTACAGAAAAAGAACCGGCATGTCGGATCCGTGTGCGATCCGACCTGCCGGCTTTTTTTCAACATAATTCAAGGAGGGCTCCCACATAGTTGCGGCAGATCAACCTTGATGTGCTCGGTGGGAGCGATCACGCAGGTTGGTCTGCTACAACTATGGCCGGGAGTCTGCCCGTCTATGGGGGGCTTAAGAAACAACCTTTGTTTGTTTGCACATTTGGAATCCTGAATACATTTTTTACTTAATAGCATGTACAAGTCAGGGTCATGATATTATCTCTTCATTATGATGTGTTTAAATTATTTATCATGAATTAAGAAGAGAGAAGTCAGCATCTATTCTGAATCCATGAAAAAGTATATAATTCACGTATAATGCAGTGTAGGGATGCCTCAGCCGGCTTTGATCATGCTGGCAGAGGATCGAGCAGACAGCCGTCTGTGCTCAGTATAGAAGCTCAAAGAAGAAGTCCTCTGATATTGTCTCACACTGCCGATTCCGTCTGACCTTCCGTCTGAAAGAAATAACCATTGTTTATTTGCAAATTTGTAATCCTGTAGAAATCTTTGACTTCATAGCATGTACAAGTCAGTGTCACGCTATTACCTCTTCTTTTTGATGCATTTAAAGTATTTATCATGAAGCAAGGAGAGAGAAGTCAACATCCATTCATCCATCCATCTATTAAAAATATATATAACTTAAATATAACTCTGTTTAGGGATTCCTTAGCCGGCTTTGATCAGGCTGGCAGAGGATTGAGCAGACAGCTGACTGCTCTTGGTATAGAAACGAAAAGCAGAAGTCCTCTGATATTGTTTCACACTGCCAATACTTGTATGGTTTGCTCTAATTTACATGTGCACGAAACAACCTTTATTTATTTGCACATTTGTAATCCTGTAGAAATCTTTGACTTAATAGCATTTAGAAGTCAGGGTCACAATATTATCTCTTCATTTTGATGCATTTAAATTATTTATCATGAAACAAGGAGAGAGAAGTCAGCACCCATTCACCCATCCATCTATAAAAAAAAAATATATATAACTTAAATATAACTCAGTTCCGAGATGCCTTAGCCGGCTTTGATCATGCTGGCAGAGGATCGAGCAGAGAGCTATACCCTCTTGGTATAGAAACTAAAAGCAGAAGTCCTCTGATATTATCTCACACTGCCAATCCTTCTGTGGTTTGCTCTACCTTCCGTCTGCCAGAAACAACCTTTGTTTATTTGAAAATTTGTAATCTTGTAGAAATATTTGAATTAATAGCATGTACAAGTCAGTGTCATGATATTACCTCTTTATTTTGATGTATTTAAATTTATCATGAAGCAAGGAGAGAGTAGTCGACATCCATTCATCCATCCATATATAACTCAAATATAACGCAGTGTAGGGATGCCTCAGCAGCTTGAATCATGCTGGCAGAGGATCAAGCAGATAGTTCACTTCTCTTGGTATAGAAGCTAAAAGCAGAAGTCCTCTGATATTGTCTCACACTGCCCCCTAAAGGCAAGAGGCCCTAAATACCATAATGCCATAAGGGGGATGGAAGGAAGAGAAGGAACATCAGCCAAGATCTGCTAACCAGGAGGATGAGGGATTGAAGAGGGATAAGAGTAAGGAGCCACAGCAGAGATCTTGGCTACTCTCGCTTCTTTCCAGCGTGTGGCCTTGGGGGTTATGATGGAAGGGAAAAGAGCAGCAAAGTATAAGGTATTTGCCCAGCCGGCGATCCCACATTGGTGACCATAGGGATCGCAGACAATCTCAGCGCAGACATCATGGTGAAAACAGGTCTGATTTAGGGATCCATTTTGGCCATTTTGGCAAAAAGGCACCCCAGGGTCCCTGTGGTCATGCTCTTCACATTGCAGGCAAGTCTCTCTGCCCCCTGGTGGTGGGATGTAGCTCTTGCTGACTCAGTGTTTGGCCAGGTCTGCATCCCCAACAGCCCTATGATCGTGTTTGATACTGCCCAGCTAAATGTGATCAGAGTTGAATTTCCACCGTCCCTACCAGGTGCAACATATTTAACAGCTAATAATCCATCATGGCATTGTGTGAGGCTGCCCATTTAATTGAACCCTACTCTGCACACCATTGCAGGTTATAGCCTCTCTATAGTAGTGTGCTTGGGTGCTTTCTGCTGCATTAATAACCTGACTGTCTGCACGTGTCCTTCACCAACAGTGACACAGCCTGATTGCCTGAACTCTCCTTGCCGTGACCCTGGATTGTTACTGGCCACGTCTCTTGCCTTGTCCTTTTGTACCACGCTTCCTTGGAATGGTTCTCATGTATGGCCTTTGCCTTGTTTTGGACTACCCCAATAAAGACTGTTAAATGAATTTCTGGTGTTGGTAGTGATTGTGTGCCCAGGCGCATAAGACCAAGATCTCCAGTGTGGCTTAGGAATCCTTGTTATCGACACACATTCTAAATCCAAGGTTTACCAGGTTTCTATAGTAATGCCCTCATTTGCTTGTATTGTTGTTCAACAAATGACAGAAATGTTTCATTTCAGTGAATTCAAGATTAATTACTGATTTGCTGTGCTCCAGATTCCAGTTGATATCTGCTCATAGGATTCAATGTACTATGTACAGTTGCAAGAACTGGAGTTTTGCATGAATTTGGTCATAAAATGTGCTCTGATCTTCCACCAATAGAAAGTCTGCCTAAAATAATACTACACAAAACACTATATGTTTTCATGTTTTTATTGAACATAACATGTCAACACAGTGCAGGGTGGAAAAAGTATGTTAACCCCTAGCCTAGTGACTTTTCCAGGAGCTAATTGGAGCCAGGAGTCACCTACTTGAATGGATTTTTGGTGTTGGTAGTGATTGTGTGCTCAGGTGCATTATATCAAGATCTCCAGTGTGGCTCAGGAGTCCTTGTATATGCTGATGCAAATATTAGCAAGTACCTTGTTTGAAAAAAAACACTGGAAAGCCTCGAATATAAGCCTAGACTGGAAAATGCAGCAGCTAAGGCACAGTTACACAGCACATGTGCTTTTGTTTCAGCAAAAGTTCAATCTGATTTGTAAAGCTAGCCATACACGTTCGGATTCCATGGCCGCTCGATCACCTATCCGATCGATTCCGGCGATTCTGCCGGGAATCGCAGGTGTGATCGATCGGCCAATTAAGAGTATCCATCGCTGCATACCACCTTAATCCAACGGATACCGGGACGATTCCGTGTCCGATTGTCCACCTCACAAATGGCAACTCCCCCTGATCTGTGCAGAATCAGATCAAAAAGACCAACATGTTGGTTCTCTGTCGGATCCGATTCTGATCAATCGGACGTGATCGATCGGACAAGGTGGGCTGCACACGATTCCGGCACGATCGTTTCGCGTGCACGCGCCCGGAAGCGATCGGCCCGGAATCCGGCCGGAATCCGACCCGTGTATGGGGGCCTTAAGTTAATTGCAGAGCCCCTAAAAATTATTACATCACTAAAACCGCTGGAAATGTAGAGAAGGGCGAAAATAATTTTTTTAATGTGTCAACAAATACTATCTATATTTTGGTGATGATATCGTGTTCAAGTACATCCATGAAACTTAGATTTTTATCTCTTGACTTTGGGATAAGCCAAGTTTAATTTTTATATGTTTGGGTGGGGAGGGGTCCTGAAGAAGTGGGCCTATACTCAAGTATGTACAGTAAAGCTAATTTTTACAGTGATTGCAAATTTTTAAACTAACAAATACACCTTTCCAAACTCTTGAGCTGAGAAGGCATGGACAAGCCTCCTCTTTTGGTTAAATAATCTAAGAAACAGGTTACATTGACATAAAGGTTACAGTTTACATACTATAACTGTATCTCTACATTTCAAACTCATCCCTTCTATTACCAGTTCACATAGAGTTTGTCACCGATCCCCGCAGGGCCAGGGGATCTGTCTCTGCTGCTTCTGAATTTCCTTCATCCAGCTCTGTCCCTTTAACTGCCCAAGTTAACTCAGGGTGAATTTCATTGCTTATAAAAGTCATCCCCGGGTTAACTGCTGGTAAACTCACCAGTCTGCTATAATCCCCTGTCAATTCCCTGTATACACCAATCCTTTTTGGCCCCTTCTGATGATGTCATATATGACGCCGAAGGGGTGGGGGGGGGAGGCATCGCTATTGACTTCCGTGCAATAGAAGAGGTGTCGCTTTTTAAAAACACACCTCTGGCATCAACAGGGGACACTGGGAACATGTTCAGGGTCTAGAGGAGGGCAGGAAATCATTACAATTAAATTGTAATCTGCAGCGATAGCCCAGGAGGTTAATACCATCCTTGCCTTAGAGGGTTAAGTCTCCTGCTTAAAAAAAGCTCACTCTGCTGTATACAAGCTGTATTCCCCTTTCTTGTCATGTGCTCCTACCTCCTGCTCTTTAAGGAAGTCTCAGGCAACAGGAAGTTGCCTGACCAAGAATGTCTTCAAAGGGGAAGCTCCAGGTTCCTTCGTGTGATTTACTCTTTAACTTCCATCCTGACTTCTAACTCTTGGCTCGTTCTTTGGATTACCTCTCAACCCTTGGTACTTCGACTCTATATTCGTCAGCTACCACCTGCATGTGTGCGTCTGGGGATTCCAACCTGGGAACTGTCTGCAGCAAAGCCCATCACTCCAGGTGGTCTCTTGGACCCTACACTCCAGATTGCACCTTTGCCAACTGTGCAGTTTGTCCAGTGGGTCCACTACTTTACATCATTAGTGTCACCAGGCATGTCACCCCTGCTCTGGAGTCACCCACGGTGACAGAGATCCTTTAAGGAGGGTGATATGTTGCAGTTGGTTCAGTGCATCCACCCCTTTATATCATCTGTGTCACCCGGTGTGTCACCACTACTCTGGTGTTACCCACAGCGACAGATCCTTTTTTGTATGTTCTGATTTTTACTGATGGTCAATGGACACCGTATACGAACCTCCTTTTTCATGCGTTATTTCCGGGCACGCCATAGTCCTGTTCTGATATTTTCATCCCTGATTCTTTTCCTTTTTCTGTTCTTTTTCCCCTCCTTTCTGATTTTCATCTCAAAATATAACATGTCCTTTACATTTTTCTTTCCTGTCACTATTGTCAGAATCATCTGTATCCATCCCTGACATGTTCTGAATTAGATCTCCCTCGTCTTAAGCAACTCCGCTGCCTATTTCCAGTTGTATGAAATGTTTCCCTCTTTCCTCCATCCAGTTTGTCATTAGGGATAAGGTTCAGTTTATTACTGACACACAAATGAGGTCAATCCTCTGTATTCGAGGTTTGGGGTTAGTATTAAATTTATAGTAAAACTCGTAGGATGGTTTTAATAAAAAATATGATCCTGATCTTTAAACTGTGATAAACATGGCATCAGTCATCAGTGATAGGGGTTTCCTATGTGCTCCCTCTATAATGTGTTGGGTTTCGCATTGCTCCTAATGGTTTCTCATTGTGTGTTTGCTGCCACGTTGTCCTATATTGTGCAACACTTCTGTGGATAGCAGTGTGGTACAGACCTGTCAACCCTCCCGTTTTGTCAGGGAAAGTCACGGTTTTTGTGGCTTTCCCGGCCAAATCCCGATTTCAAGAAATCCCGGATTCTTGAAATGGCACTGATCTAGCAGGGAGAGGGCATTACTGTCCCTGCTAATGTCCCACCCCTCGTATTATCAGCAAAAGCGGGATGGGACATTAGCAAGTAGAGTAAGCCAGGCGAGAAGTAAGCGCGGCACCGGAAGTGAAGTCAGTGGCATCACTTCCGGTAAATGGAATGTGGAAGAACCGCAATCTGCATACCAGATCACTGATGTCACTTCCTGTATGTCACCCGTTTTTTGTTTTTTTTTACAAAATTTACAGCTATGGTGTGGTAGGCTATATATTTTCTCACATGGTGAGGATTAGAGAAAGCTGAAAAGTGTGGAAGTCTAAAGCAGGGAACACACACATAGATATGGGCTAAATTGATGGACGCTTCGAGCACCGTGCCTGCTCACGGCCATTTATCTTGCCCATATCTAATGAGGCCATTCCTGTTTTCGAGTGAGAAAACAGGGATATCGGACATGACAGTACATCACGGTTGTTGTACATTGCATTGCATGGAGACCGCGGGGTCTCCATGCAAAGCATCATCAGAGGTGGAGACACAGCAGTGTTGCGCCTCAAGCTCCTTTGGCAGCAGCATGATGATGCCATCTCGAACAGCTCATATATCGAGCCATGTGTTCCCTGCTTAAATTCTGTTGGTTAATTTAGATTTTTTTTCTACAAAAGGTGAAATGTTTTAAATTTTGATTGAAAAAATTCATGATGCATTTTTATATTTAATCATTGAGAAAATGATTAAAGGTAACGATGACTACAACCTTGTGCGTTGATTGCAAAGCCTCTGAAAATGGTTTCATCACCAAAATTGCTGGAGATGTAGAGACATTTGAAAAAAAAAACTTTTGCTCTAGCATATTGAGTTTTTGCATAAATTAAGTTCAAAATTAAAGTCGAAATTTTAGATTTTCTAAATTTTTACTTTACTTTGAACTTAATTTCTGCAAAAACGATTTGCGTTAGAGATATACTTTTTTGGAGTTTACCCCCAACTTTTCTCTACATCTGCAGCAAGTGGTGATGATACCATGTGCAGGGGCTTTGCAATAAACTCGAAATCGTCAAAATGTGCGAATTTATTTTAAAAAATTGGACCATCTCTATAAATGACATTGATGGGCATTGCTACAACTGCAAATTTAATAAAAGATTTTTAAAGTCGAAATTTTGCAATCAAAAAACATTTCCTCTAGTGAGGATGATTAAGGCACAATCACAAGGCAAGGTTAGGGTTAGGCTAGGCAAAAAGCAGGTTATATAGTGGGCTCCAGCAATAAGGATGTGGTGGTAAGATGACATCGCAGTCCATCTATTCAAATGGGAGGAAAGGTAAGAGTAATGAATGTTGTACAGGGTCAGCAGTAAAGCACCACTAGTGATGGCCAAACATCGGCCTTGTCCGTTCACAAACAGGCGGCTTTTATAAAAGTCCAATGTCCGCCTGTTCACAGGGAATTTGAATCAGTTAAAACCGTATTCCATATACCGGACGTGATGTAACTTCCAGTACATGGACCACACAGTTCCTTATTTCATATAAACAGATGGGCAAACTTACCCGAAGCTACACCCCAAGCAGGGTAAATGCCATAAAGATTAAAAAAGTGTAGCATATTTCATAAAGGTCAATTAACTGTGGCCTATTAGTCCAACACACGCTGTGATCTTAAACAGGGAAACCCTAACTTGGGAGTAAGAGGTACACACTGAGCCCAGAGACAGAGTGCGGTACTTAGGTACAGTTCCAAACAGAAGTGATGATGGCTTATTCAGAAGTTGGAACTGGCTTGACCCAAGGGCTAACTATCAAGGGGAATTCTACACACTCTATGCAAGCCCATGGGGAAGATTTAATCACTCACATGCCCTAATTGTGGATCCCCAGGCCTTCAGCAGGTCCTGTCTCCCACAGAGGCCTTCTTGTGCGCTGAGCCGTTCCACCAATGCAGAGGTTAACGTAGTGCAGTACATAAACCCCATTTATTCCAAACTGCATACAGCTGTTTCAGGCTCCTTGGCCATCATCAGTGCAGTGCATGGAAACAATGGCTCTATGGTGTGGGGCTTGGAAGCTGAACAAAGAGAAGTACCCGTGAAGGTTATGGTGAGAAGGGATAAATGGAATCAAAAAGCCCACAACTCGAGCAGTTTAGAATAAATGGCTCTGTACCAAAAAGGCTATATTTGCAGTGTACACCAGCGGTTTCTGGATGTGCATTTGGCTTCCACCTAAAGTATTGGGATTTGTGCTGGATTGGGCCGTGTAAATACCTTCTGTTTTAAGAAGGCTTGATTGTGCTATGCACTGCTCGAGTTGAGGGCTTTTTGATTCCTTTCATCCCTTCTCACCATAACCTTCGTTTCTCGGCCCTTTGGCTAAGATCAAGTGTAGTATCTTCCTTTGCTCTTAGGAGTGTCTAGGCTTCAGTGCTAGGACGGGAGAGAATCATGAGATCTATCCAAGCCATTTGGACCTGCTTGGGGTACCCTCTTCTCGGCCTTGCGCTTGTGCTTGCTGCTATTGGGTTGAGGCTTAGTCCCCTTCAGGAACGAGAACGCGGTCTCCCCTTACCCCTCTTGCTTCACTGCCCCGGTGGTGGTAGCTCAACGGTCATTTTTAGGACTGAACAGAACTTTCGAGGAACCCGGGCCATTGGATTCCAACAGAACCGGGAGAAGCTGACGCCAAGCCTTCCAGCCCAGCCGAAGTGGATCCCTTACCAGACAAGACACCCGAAGACCAGGCGGCCCCAGGAGCCGAGGAACCCCCCGAACCTTTGGACCCCCGAAGCTTTGGACCTCCCCGGATTCCAGTGCGTAACCTAAAGACGATGAAAACACCGAACATGGCAAAAAAGAACAACAAGAAGGGATCCTCCGCCGCCCAAGCACCGAAGGCGAACCCTGCAGCCCAGACCGCCGACCCTCAAGCCGCAGTACCCCAGTTTCCTGACGGGGTTCCCACCCTGGAACCCTGGATGAAGCAGACCATCATCCTGAGACTACGAGAGGTGGACGGGAAGGTGCCCCAGATGACACCGGATGTGTTTGGGAAGATGGTCATCCTGGACCAAGGCTTCACCAAGGCGGAGACCCTGTCCATGCAGACCTTTATGAAAGGTATTTTTTATATCACCTTCATATCTCTACAGGTCTGCAAAAGTTATTGGCAAGCTGTGAGATCGGCCCCCCAAGAATCGCCGTTCCGGAGGTTCGTAGCCAACTCCCCCATCCAGCGGGTGATAAGGTGGGTGACGGTGTCGATGCGCAGCCCCCACGTTTCCGGAAAAGATATCACCACCTTCCTCCAGAGGTACTGTACCGTGGAGTGGGAACCCACCCGTATACTTGACAGCAACGGCTTCTGGACTGGTAAGTGGGCATTCTTCTGTAAGTTGAGGAGGTCCCCCTCCGGGGAGACCGAGCACCTCCCTGCAGTTTTCACCCTGGGATCCTCTCCCGGAATTTTGTATTACGAGGACCTCCCCCGTACCTGCCGTAGGTGCGGCGGGACAGACCACGTGGGACAAAATTGTAAGGTCGAGTCATGCAGGTTCTGCCGGACTTCCGGCCATGTGACCAGGGACTGCTCCTAATACTTCAAAAACCTATTTGTTGGCAGCGAAACACCGTTTTGCGGGACCTGCCCGAAGAGGGCCGATCTTATGCGGTGGTCCCTTCGCTCTGCGAAGACCCCCCCCCCCCTTGGACTGGCTCGCAGCGGCCCAATCTGCCCCCACCACAGCAGGCCAACGGATGCAACCAGGCTTGGTCACCACCTCCGCCCCTAAGCCCACCTCCACACCCATCCCTTGCCCTTCCCTCCAAACCCTCTCACCCTCCCGCCGCAGGCCTCCCACATCCCTCCTGCCCTCTCCCAAGTACACCCCCCCACCTCAACAACCCACACGGCTCCAGTCCCATTCCACCTCTGCCGAGTGGTTATTAGGTGGGGGGTATTGTGCATGAGAGAGCATTAGAGAGAGGATGGAGGTGTAAGAGGAGATGGGTGGTATGTGGGGAGTGAGAGTGCTTTTCCCTACTGTCCATCCAATGTTCGCAGCCCCTTACCCTTCCAACCCACCCGTCACCCCCCAGCCTCCGACCCCAATTCACCACCCACCCCCCACCCTCTCCCTTCCCACCTCCGAAACCCCCAACCGCACGCCCCCTGCCTCCTCCACCTCCCGCGTCACAGAGTCCACCACCACACCCTCTGACCCACTCCCTCCCAGGAACCCCACCGCCACTCTCCTCCCAGCCCCCATCCTCTCTTCCCAGAATAGTTCCCTCCCCTGTGGCCCCGTCCCCTTGCCCCGTGGGAACTCCCTGTGGCTGTGAGCAAAAATGTAATAGGACAGAAGCAGACATCCCCGGTCCCCCCGGAGAGGAAACATACAAGGTCAAAAGTCGGCCTCCCTCCGGTGTCCTCCCCCCCCCCCCCCCCCCGTAATAGGTTGGATGGAAGCCCTCTACCTAGCATGTAAGCACAGGTAATCCAGAACATTCGGCCGCCATCTGGCTAAATCACCATCTTTACCATTACTGTTAGGACATACGAGACACGGCGCGGATACAGACTGTCCTGTCATTCTTGTCCTCCCAACGGCTGATTTCTTCATACTGCAGGAGTGCTCTATCTTCTCTGGGAATACACCCGTTTGGTGCTCCCAGGACCCAGGGTCCGTCTTACTGGTCTTGGGGTGGAGACTGTAAGTCAGCGTGCGTGGCTTTATTCTAATCAGGGGGGACGTTTCACGCTTGATGCTCACCATGAGCTCTCAACGTCCCGACTTTTGGCCGTGCCGGTTTGTGGGGGGTGGGGGTGGCCTTGCGGCTATCAACGCTTACGCCACGCCGACAGAGTGGCCGTCTGAACGTTTTCCGGATCCTGCGGGCCCAGTTAACCACTACCAGAACAGTAATCTTGGGCGGTTAGTTTTATAACTGCCAATAGAGGAGGTGGGCTGCACTTCCAGCAGTGAGAACACCTCATTGGACGCAGCTAGTAAACTCCTTCGGAGATGGTCACGGAGGCTTCCTCCGGATGTCGTTGATCCTCTCACCTGCGCATTTAACTACTCCTTGTGGTCGTCCAACGGGTCTGTGCGCTTGAGATAGATTTTGTGTTTGTGTCAATCGGTCCATGCTCGTGGCATACCATGGTTCCCTTCTTGCTTTCTTCTCCGACCACAGGCCATTTGCTTTCACGTGACCTAGGGGTGAGGGGTTCGCCTCAGCCCGTGTTCCTGTGAAGTTGAATGCGTCTCTGTTGAGCGTGATGAGATTAATGGGCAGAGCTCGGGAGGCCTACCGGACCTGGCAGGCGGAAACGCCCTCTCCGAAGGTAAGTGACTGTGGGGCATGGGTGAATGTTAAGTTCCGTAGACTTCTTCCGGCAAGGGGTT
>CM070039.1:79416369-79429350 GCA_036250615.1 Ptychadena robeensis
GAACGTAAATCAATGTGCACCACATGGGCACATCGATTACCATTCAATGAAGACCTCCGGGTAGTAGAGTTCTCTACGGCTTCCAGCATGTGAGTTCGAACACGCTAGAAGCTGAACAGAAATCTATCCAGCCTCTCTCTTGTACAGCAGCCAGAAGAAAAATGCTGACTCCGCCCCCTTCACACTGCCATCTTCGGTTGTCAGCTCTGTGTGAAGAAGGCAGAGTCGGCTTTTCCAATACTTTACATGAAGATTCTTCTTCATGTAAAGTATTGGAGATTGAACGGGGTTTTCCAACATGTTGGAAACCCGTTCAATCGAGGTTCTTCGAGCGGGCTCTATTGAACCCGCTCGAAGGACAGCACACACTGGTAGGAATGTAAGCAGATTAGAGTACAATCAATCACCGTGACCACGCACGTTGATTGATTGTACACAAATCTTTTTACAAATCTACCCGTGTGTGCCTAGCTTTAGTCAATTTACGATCTAACCCTCCATGTGGTACTACTTTGGAATCGATTATGATCGATGTTCCAAAGTATTTTGCAGAAGTCGTTTGCATTGTTAATTTCTTGACCATCCCTAGTTGCTATCCAATCATTGTTGTCAATAATAAAAACAAGAAAACATCACAAAATTGCCATTTGGAAGAAAAACACCACTTAGTTAAAAAAAAAAAGTAAAGAAGCGACAATAACAAAAACGCTATAAACACTCGGTGATGAGCAGAGATTATCGTTAAAATATCAACACAAGACCATCGTTCCGTAGAACTGTACATAGAGGAGGACATAATCCCTCGGGGTCTTAGGGAGAAAGGAAAACCTGAAACTCATTTGCAGATGTGAAGCTTTTTACAAAAATGAAAAGATGAGCGCTCTGCGAATGGATCAAACAATTGATGTCATTAATTAGACCAATGGCTGCCATACACACCCCGACGGGTGCAGACAAACCAGTCCCGATTTGCTCCGGGATGCAAATGTGATGACATCATCACGTTTGCACCCCGGTGCATTATGAGGCCCCTTCAGTCGGCCGGCACCCTTTGTGTGCCGGCCATTAGCTTCAATGAAGACGCCGGTCTTCATTGAAGCTAATGCCATCGGCTTCTATCGGCCAGAGATTATCGGACATGTCCGTTCTCTGGCTGGCCGAGCTGTGGGGCGACAGGGATCTGTCACCCCATGTGGGCACATGCCGATATGCGGCCGATTTGTCCACTGACCGACGACGTGAGCGCGCACGCCCATCGGTCAGGTGAAAAATCAGCCGCTTATCGGCATGTGTGTACAGGTGTATGCCAGGCATAAGGAACAATACAATTAGTATACAATACTACATACAGTATACAGTATAACAATACAATAAGGTGATAAGTGGTGCTTTCTTTAATGGCGGCTCTACTGATAAATATAAGAGGGTTGAACTGTGTATGCAATCAACTAATACAAAGAGTTTACAGTTTAAAGCACACTTAACCCACTAGATAAACTTTTGTCCCTCGCTGGCCAACCCCCTTATTTGAAAAATCCTTACCTGTAAGGATATATTTGTGTATTTCCTCCTTTCTCTTGTCCCCTCCGCGGTGAGAACGATGTGTCAGACAGCACATTGGTAATCCGCAGCTTCTCACATCTATTTATCTTTCTATTACTTTCAGTTTTGTAATTAATTGGACTAAGAAACAATACAATCAGAGAAATAAGAGAAGAAAAAAATGTGCCGTAAGCTAGGCATACACGTTTCGATTTTAGTCGAGCAGCATAGGCAATATTCGTATTTACAGTCAATTCAACAATTCAAGATCTCAAGCCATTATTACCATCATTTCGAGAATCGGCACTTGTACATCTGCATATTAACGCAATGTGTTACTGCGACATCTAGTGGCAGAATGTGAAATTGAAAGTAGAAATAATGCATTGCAAATGCACTTGTACGTGTAATTATTGTGTGCGCGATGCATGGTACATTCTCCAGAATATTGAATATTCAAGATCAAGAAGATATAGCGCTATATTCCAGATTTTAGTGCATTCTCAAAGTGCCAATATTGCCAATAATAATTTGAGATTTGATCATTCGCAGCCAACACTATGGATGTGTGTCACTCCATAAGGTGATTAGTGGTGCTTTCTTTAACCCCCCAGCCGTTCCTGACGGTCCCAGCTCGTCAGAACAGCACTGGACGAGCTGGGTTCGTCAGGCAGAGATCGGAGCCACAGGGGAGCAAACTCACTGCTCTGTGTGTCTCAGATCTAATGAGGCAGCTGCAGGAGAATGGTGGATCACTCCCCCCCCCCATGCTCTCCTATGTAACCCGGCACCTCTGCAGCGCCATCTAGTGGTTGCAGTGCTAATTTACCTGATAAAGTGAACGATTGAAATCTTCATTATCTCATATTGTGAGTTATTCCCAAAGTATCTGAACATGTTATTATATTCAGGATGTCTACCAGACTCCTGTATGGACATACTTTGGGAATTTACAGACCTACAATGTAAAAACTTTTTTTCCATTAAAGTCAACGAATACAAAAAGTTTATCGTTCAAAGTGAACCTAAACCCAGTATAAATTTTTGTCCCTCGCTGGCCAACCCCCTTATTATTGGGATACTCTGTAAAAAAATCCTTACCTGTAACGAGATATATGTGTATTTACCCGGTCACTCCTCCTTTCTCTTGTCCCCTCCATAAATCTCCGCGGTGAGAATGATGTGTCAGACAGCATATACTTAATCCACAGCTTCTCACATCTTTTACTTTCAGGTTTTGTCCATTGAAATACATTGTATCTGGTGGCCCCTGGTGGTCAATCACACTACTGCAGCCTTAACCCATGGAGGACTGAAAGCTACAGAGAAGTCAATATCACTTCCACAGATGACAACAGAGCAGGTAAGTATATTTCTTTAGGTTTTTGAGCAACTTGGATCCATGAGGACAGTTTAAAGGTAAGTAAAACTGTTATTTAGTTTGTGTTGTTTTGTTTTATTTAGTTCAGGTGCACAATAAGTGATCCTGTCTTAAATCATGAAAGAAGTAAGGGTATCACTTGAACTTCAAACTTTCTGATAAATATAAAAAAATCTGGGAAATATCTGATTCTGAGGAATTTACAAGCTTCTAGCGATATGACTCTTATGATGCTGACCAGGGACATATCTAGCATTGGGGGGCCCACTGCAACATTGTTTAGCATGGAGGGGAGTAGGTGCTAGCAGATAAGTGTTGTTGAGTGGGAGGCGCTAGCAGAAAAGTTGTTGAGCGGAGGGGGGATGCTAGCAGAAAAGTTGTGATTAGTAGAATTATGCGTGCTATGGTAGGTAGTGTATAAAAATGGGGGGAACTCACAGGGTAGAATACAGGTAATGAAATAGTAAATGGATAAGCATGAGAGGTGGAGGATGAAGTTCTGTGGCGGTGTGCAGCTCCCAAGGTAGGGAGGGTACAAATGTCCCCTCTCCCGGTGATTTCTATGACTATGGTAGGGGCATTAGATTGTGAGCTCCTCTGAGAGACAGTTAGTGATGTGACTATATACTGTATTTTTTGGAATATAAGCGCACTTTTCCACCCCCAAAATCAGGGGGGGTGCCTGCATCTTATGGTCTGAATGGCTTCCCGCCAGCTCTCCTGTCAAGGAGATTAGCCGGGGAGCTGTCAGATGAGAGATGCCGGCTGGTGTCCGGATCTCCTATCTGAACTGTATTATTGCTTATGCCAGCAGAGCACAGAGCCCTGCTGATATAAGCAATGAAGAGAGGGATAGATGAACTGCCATCTATCCCTCTCTCCATGTCTGTGGAAGCTGCAATCACTGCTTCCATGGACAGAGGCACAGCCAGACAGGAGAGGAGAGACTCTGCAGCCTGGCCCAACCTCCTCCCGATCAGTGAGGAGAATGACGTGATATACTGAGAGTGTACTGCTGCTAGTGACATCTACTGGCTGAATTTGATATTGCATTAATTAAATTCATTGCATTAACCCAATTGATGGGAAAACTTATATATTAAATACTTTTTTCTGGTTTTCCTGCCCTAAAAACTGGGTGCGTCTTATAGTCAAAAAATATGGTAAATACAAGATAATAATAATCCTCTTGTCCCTTCTCCGAAACCACAGAGGACGCTGACCAATTATCGAAGATCAGCTCCCTCTGCTGGTAGTAGCAGCAATGACACTTGATGTCAATCCTGTTTCATTTTGGTGATGATACCATGTTCAGGGGCTTTTCAATAAGCTTCCAGTCAGCTAATTAAAAAATGTTTTAAATGTCCATCTCTATTCAAGAATATTTCAAGGTAATGCCAGCCGAAGTATTTGAACAGCAGTTATACATTATTCATCATATCCCTCATCCTATAAACCCATTTCCTGCATCGAGGTTCTCTAATACTTCATTTCTAAAGTTTGCTGTTCTTCTCAGAGACGATCTAAGCCCTTCCTGAAAACTTGTGTATTGCTATAACTTTAAAAACTGAAATCTTAGTTCATCTGACACTTGTAATGCTGATATGGATATCTGCTGATATTGTGTGCGGCTCCCTTGAACTGTCTTAAAAAAATGTGAAATTATGTAAATTAGCCAGAAAGTAGGACAGCTCCAGCGATAAATTGAGAATGACTTATATTGGTTATAATGTTCTGAGCGGCCTTAATGTGTTTAGTTTTTCCTGATCTTTACCATATTTCCATTTCCATGGTAACAAAGATTAGCTGTCACAGTATATGTTACCAGACATCTGGACATTATGGCATAAAGTACACATTTTGAACATTTCAATATCCAAAACTAATCATGGGGAACTGGTACTTAACTCTAATATGAATGATAGTTATTAACTATATTAGTAGCAGTAAAAAAAAGTCTGCCTAAATGGAGAGGACTTTTTTGAAAATTGGAAATAATAAGAAGAATGGATTTTCTTTTTTTCCCTCGGTGTTTGGCAAATACACCCAATGCACAAATAAGTGAACCACACCAAAAAGCACAGGTACTTTCATTGTCCCACCTGAAAAGTGACTAAGGTCTCGGTACCCTGGATCCCCCAAACAGAATAGAAGGGGTTCAGGCAGCAGATGCCCCCTGAACTTGAATTCCCTTTCTATAGGGAACCATGAATAGAGCCAAGTCCCGCAAATACTTGGGAAAAATGGGATCCCTCTGAAGAGTTCCAGCCAAGGCCATAATCACTCCCTTCCATCATTCCATCAAGATTAAAAATGAAAAAGCCAAAGCACCCTGACTTGAAATTCATTTCTTAAGGGAACCATGACAAGAGCAAGGTCCTTTCATTGTCCCACCGCCAAAGTGGCTAAGGTCTCGGTACCCTGGATCCCCCAAACAGAATAGAAGGGCAGTCGAAGCCCCCTGAATTGAATTCCCTTTCCATAGGGAACCATGACCAGAGCCAAGCCACCAAATACGTGGGATAAATGGGATCCCTCTGAAGAGTTCCGGCCAAGGCCATGATCACTCCCACCATTTTCCAAGATAAAAGATCAAAAAGCCAAAGCACCCTGAAATTCCTTTCTATAGGGAACCATGACCAGAGCCAGGTCCTCTAAATACTTGGGATACATGGGATCCCTCTGAAGAGTACTCTAATCACTCCCTTCCCCACCATAGATGTGGGGAAAGACAAAAATAAAAATAAAAAGGTGTCCAGTGCAGGACCAGACTGAACTTCAGATAGTCTACAAAAAAATCCAACATTCATGATCAAAAGGCCAGCCCCAAGAGAGAGGCATTTACAAGAAGCTTTTAGGTGATGTGACTTGTTGCCATAAAATGGTGGTCTCTATTCACCATGCAAGTGTATGGCACCCATGGGCTGCCACCCTTGGGTCACAGACAGATAGGGCTACTCTCCCCAGTCCTTGACCAGGCCATGGCAACACCTTCCCTACCAGCAGGTACTAAGCCAAAGCCCAGTGACTTGAATTCACTTTCTATAGGGAACCATGACCAGAGCCAAGTCTCCCAAATACTTGGCATAAATGGGATCCCTCTGAAGAGTTTCGGCCAAGGCCATAATCACTCCCACCATTTTCCAAGATTAAAGATCAAAAAGTGCATAGATGTGGAGAAAGACAAAAACATAGATAAAAAGGTGTTAAGTGTGGGACCAGACTGACCTTCAAGGTGGCTACAACAATTCCTATGTTCATGGTCAAAAAGCCAGCCCCAAGAGAGAGGTGTTTAGAAGAAGATTTAAGGTGATGTGACCTGTTGCCATAAAATGGTGGTTCACCACGCAAGTGTATGGCACCCATGGGTTGCCACCCCATCATTCCCTTCCACAATTTTAAGGGTTAAAGATAAAAAAAGTGCCAAGAGGTAGGGAAAGACAAAAAAAAAATAAAAAGGTATTCAGTGCAGGACCAGACTGACCTTCAGATACAAAAAAATCCAACATTCATGGTCAAAAGGCCAGCCCCAAGAGAGAGGTGTTTAGAAGAAGCTTTTAGGTAACCTGACCTGTTGCCATAAAATGGTGGTCCCCATTCACCATGAAAGTTTATGGCACCCATGGGCTGCCACGATTGGGTCACAGACACAGAGGGCTACTCTACTCAGCCCTGGACCAGACCATGGCAACACCTTCCCTATCAGCAGGTACTAAGCCAAAGCACGCTGACTTAAAATTCCTTTCTATAGGGAACCATGACCAGTATAGGGAACCATGACCAGAGCCAAGTCCCCCAAATACTTGGGATAAATGGGATCCCTCCCAGTGACCGGCCAATGCCATAACAATCCCCTTCCAACATTTTCCAAGATTAAAGATAAAAAAAGTGCATAGATGTGGGGAAAGACAAAAAATAAGAAAAAGGTGTCCAGTGCGGGACCAGACTGACCTTCAGATCATGTACAAAAATTCCTACGTTTATGGTCAAAAAGCCAGCCCCAAGAGAGAGGTGTTTAAAAGAACCTTTTAGGTGACATGACCTGTTGTCATAAAATGGTGGTCCCCATTCACTATGCAAGCTTATGGCACCGATAGGCTGCCACCCTTGAGTCACAGACACATAGGGCTACTCTTTACAGTCCTTGACCAGACCATGGCAACACCTTCCCTATCAGCAGGTACAAAGCCAAAGCCCCCTGACTTGAAATTCCTTTCTATAGGAAACTATGACCAGAGCCATGTCCCTCTGAAAATTTCCAGCCAAGGCCATAATCACTCCCTTCCATATTCAGGGTATGATCAATAAGTGCATGGGGTAGGGAAAGACATCTGCGGAATTTGCCCACATGTAAAACCACCCATCACCTCCACATGCCGACACCACAACTCAGTCAGCAGGGAGAAGAGCCCAAAGAACATTCAGGCATGGGGGGCATCTGGGCTCTTCTGCTTCTCGCTCCAATGGGGGAGCCGAACCATGAAGATTATGGTGAGAAGGACTAAAAATGAAATAAAAAAGGTAATGCATTGCTGCTCGTATTGAGGACTTTTTGATTTATTTAATCACTTCTTACCATAACCTTCTTTGTTGTTCATCTAGGAAATATCACTTACATGATGACGCTAGGTGAGCGGGGATCGGGAGAACCAGATATACCCACAGAAAGCTGCAGTGATTTTCTAAATGCCATATCCTAATGCATGCCACCTGTTTTTCTTTTATTTGGCAGGTAAATCCTCTATACGATGTGCCAGCTCACTGAGCTACTCGTCCAACCTTAGAGGGTCAGAGAATTTCCAGTGCCTATTTTTTCGAGACCAAACATGTTATAGGGTTTTATTTTTTTTTATGTTCTCCCGAAGCTTCTCTACATCTTCAGTGATTTTGGTGATGATACCATGTTCAGGGGCTTTGTTTGTTGTAGGCTTTACTGCTTCAACAAACTTTATTTCAACGGCAAAGCCAAATACTTGTGAATGACTGAACCGACTTAACCTTGCTCAACCGATGAAGGGAGCTGGCAGGCCAGTGACAGTGACGGCAGGGTTGAATGGGAGCGCCGTGTCCCTGGAGCAGGTGCGGTGGGCTGGCACGGCCTCACGCAGTAGTACCAATGCGGCTAGTCAAATGCAGGGTGTGCGGTATCCATCTTGCTGGAATGGGTCAGTGGTCAGTAGGTCGGCTGGAGACAGCAGATGTACACCGCGGCACTGGCTAAACAGCTCACCGGCTGCACGCACATCGGTCCAGGCTGCAGAGGGGGAGATGGCCCTAGCCAAAGAGCCCCTCACCAAGGGTTGTCTCTGCCCGTAACTCTTCAGATGTATCATGGCCTTAAAGGGGACACTACCTCTGGTCTGTGGGCCCATGCCAATACAAAGACAGTTGTCAACAATTCAAGCATTGCTGAGTAGTGTGTGCTGAACTTTGGCCAGGTCCGTCAGCAAACAGGCAGATCGCACTTGTAAAGAAGTCCGATGTCCGCCTGTCCGCAGGCAGATTTAAATTCCCTGCTTCCCGGTTCCTGGTTCCGATTTGCTGGATGTGATGTCACTGACGTCATTTCCAGTTTTCGATGCTGGGTTTTCACTAGAAGACTGGCATCTCTACTGCTCGCCGGCTAAAAGGAGTGCGGACATCCATGTTCGCGGCCGAACTGTAACATCCATCCAAACTAATAAAAGTTCTGCACTTCGGACTTGTCTCCACTGCGTTGTGTGATCCGTCAGGACGCCCTATGTTAAGCGCGGGGGTCACAACGGAGCACATACACATTACCTGCTTGGTGAATCCTCTGTTCACATTGAGCTGATGCAGGGGTTAACATAGTGCAGTACGTTAACCCCTCCATCTGCGAATGTGTGAACAGAGGATTTGCCGGGCAGGTAATATGTATGTGCTCCACCAAGCACTGAGCTTAATGCAGGGGGAGACAGAGCACACAACACAGTGGAGACATAGCCTTTGATTTCCAAAAGCTATATTCAATACAAATATCCACTGTTGACAACACAGTCACGTGGGGGTCACCTCATCACCTTACGCGTTTCACATCACTGCGGTGTCACTTGAGGGGTGGAGCCAGGTGGGGAATAGATGAATATCACTTTGTCTGTGATGTCCACAGAAATGGTGGTGTTGTGGGGAGACTGGGTGAACATCCTATTGTCTAGTCTTTGCTCCGCCCACTTCAGTCTGTCACAACCTCTATACTCATTCCATAAGGTGGCATGATCCTGTATTGTGAAATCCACCCAACCTTTATTTTTTTTATTTGAAATACAGAAAATAGAAGAGGGAAAGGAGAAAGACCGAAACAAGAAAGGGGCATTTGTGTTGCTTATAGTATATGCCAACATCCCAAAAAAGTATGAAACCAAAAAGCATTTGAGATGGGAATAATCCCTAATCTCAGTTGTAGCACCCTAGGTCACTGTGTTTAGATCCTATTATTAAGAGACTTTAGCGGCAAACAGGTAAGGTGAGACACTTTTATTTACATAATGTCAAACAGAAAAGCAGACTTTGTAACATTACAGTTAGTTGGGGTTGTGCCCTTGACAGACGTCTTTTCAGTTCTCGCCACGTTTCGCGGTAACATACCACTTCATCAGGAGAAAACAAGACAACAACATTGTTCTGTACGTATGGAGAGAGGACATCAGGTTACCATAGTTTGGATAAACCCTGTTTAAGGACAGTGTGCAATTATCAGCATAGTATATAACTATTCACCATGAGAAAATGTAAATAGATGTATAAAGGGGTATAATCATTTTTACCTGTATTACAGTTATTCCCACGTATGCACCTTATGTCCCCCAGACTCCAGGGAGGTGGGCCTCCCAGGAACGGGAGAAGGGCGGAGGAAGAGGGGAGGGTAACCCGAAATAATTCTTACACAGGGAACGGGGAGCTTGACCATATCACCGAGCCACTGGGTGGGTCAACGTATCTGAAATACTTCCTATAGGTAAATTATAGGTGAATGGTCTCGACAAGTGGATCGTTGCCTAGATCGATAATCTATGAGAGCAATTTCAACATCAACGATGGAGATATATCTAGAGTGGATTATATGTTATCCATCACCATGGACCGTGTAACCGAGATAGGAAAAGTGTATGTAAAAGCCAGATGTCACTATTCAGTGGCGTTATAAAGTATAAGGGTGTTATAGACTAACCCCTAACTCCAATTACTACTGGAAAGTGGGGGGACTGGTGTCCAAACATATAATAAACTTCAGACCGAACTCTGCCGGATGGTATATTTGCCTATACTCTACTATGTGATGTAAACCCATCCAATATTGAACAAAATTATGATAATTGCAAATTCTATATCTCTAGCAATGAGCTTTCCCCTAACCCCATGCAGATCAAACCACAATGAAGAGATCCAAATAGTCATATAATGTGCCACTAAAAACAAAACATGGGAAGTATATTCCTTATGTGTCCTAGATATACCAGGTTATGGTGGGTATCGTGTCCTATTATGAATGTGTTAGGGCAATGAATAGCCCTTTTAACTAACAAATAATCAAAATAGATGAGACTATAATAACATTATAACCATATAATCATAAACTTCCTATGAGTGTCAATATGTGTTGTAGCAGAAACAGAATGTTATGAGTGATCCCCAACCATATGCACCCCATACATGCAGAGTTCAGGGTGAACCTTAAAGCGGACCTATCACCAGGAATCTATGTTTTCATGAATGGCACTAGAAGTGCCAATAATAGGGAGGAATGCAGTGAAAAACCCCAAAAACGTACCTGTAATGAGCAATTTAGGAATATAATCCGGCATTTCTCTTCATTTCCTGGTTCATGGTGTCAGCAGAAGCAGGCAGCACGTCACAACACGTGATTTTTCAGTGAGCTTCTTTGCCATAGAAGATCACTGAACGCCCCCAGTGGCCACCCGCGATATTGCACCACCATGTGTTGGATTTACACTGAAAAATCACGTGTTGTTGTGACGTGCTGCCGGGTTTTGCTGAGCCCATTAACCAGGAAGTGAACAGGAATGCCTGAATATATTACTAAATTGCTCATTACAGGTACGTTTTTGGGTTTTTTCACTGCATTCCTCCCTATTATTGGCACTTCTAGTGCCATTCATGAAAACATAGATTCCTGGTGGTAGGTCCGCTTTAATGGTCACTCATGAGTCATAACATTCTGGTACAACACATATTTACTTTTTCTCATGTTGAATAGTTATATACTATGCTGATAATTGTACACTGTCCATAAACAGGGTTTATCCAAACTATGGTAACCTGATCCTCTCTCCATACTTACAGAACTATATCGTTGTCTTGTTTTCTCCTGATGAAGCGGTATGTTACCGCAAAAAAGCGTCGAGAACTGATAAGACGTCTGTCAAGGGCACAACCCCAACTAACTGTAATGTTACAAAGTCTGCTTTTCTGTTTGACATTATGTAAATAAACTTGTCTCACCTTACCTGTTTGCCGCTAAAGCGACCTAGTGACCTAGGGTGCCACAACTGAGATTAGGGATTATTCCCATCTCAAATGTTTTTTGGTTTCAGGGAAAGGAGAAAAATACCAAGCATTATATTGCTTTTTAATGCTTTAACTTGTTAGAAAAATACAGAAATAATAATATTACAATAATATAGGAATATATGTTTGATTCTTTAGGAACTTTCACTAAAGCCGGACATCTCTCAGAGCAGAGACACACAGGAAAATTGCTCATACTCTGCATGGAAAGCTACACACACAAATTCCCATTGAAAACCATTATAAACGCCCCCAGGGGTCACATGAGAAATTGCACCTAATTCACCTCTGGAAGCCTGGCTGATAAATTTGTAATCTCTCGGATTATCCAACAGAAGAGCAGGTACATAGATTTTTTTTAGAATTCTGGAGTTCTACTCCTCCTTAGAGACAAATAAAAGTTGAACTTTATATTGTTTTTCATTCCAGTATACATCCGCTTTGATTCAGTCTCTTGTTCTAACACTTCTAATCCAAGAGGGCTTGAGTTAAATTTGATGGATTACAGCTCAGGAACCATATGTAAGCGATGTCTACTAGGTAGGCACCTGCATTTCTAAACCACCACCACTAGATGGCAGCACAGTGTTAAAGCCTGAATGACACAGCCCTGCAAGCAGGAAGGAACTGAAATCACAGATCTTAGTTCCTGGGGGAACAGGATATCATCGCACTTCCTGCTTTTCCATACTGAAGGTCGTGTGTTTGTTCATTGCAGAACATGTTTAAATAAAATCCCTTCTGGTTTCACCCAGCCCGCTCCCTGCGCACATTGGAATTATTGACCATACTTTCAGCATATGTGCAACACATAGAAGATGCAACTTTGCAACTCCAAAAATGAGAAGGAATACATTAGAAATAATACATTTGTCCAATAACAATAGATCTTCTTGTGTTACTGTCCTCTGGAATATCTCGCTATAAGTGCAGATTTACCGGTGATACCCGGATACTGATGAGGTTTTTGGTGACAGAGATTCTTAGGTGTAAAGCTCTCGTCTGTGATAAGGAGCTTTTGTTGTCACGGCCTGTCTAGGTTCTGTCAAATCCTTTTATCTTTTTCTAGGAGATGTCATAGTGTGACTGCATAGAGGTGAAGCAAGTCAGACATCAATGGAAACCTTAATGGAACAATCCTAGTGTCTCATCTTGTGCAGAAGATCATAAAAGGCCCGCTAATAAAGTAGCCGACTATTCCATCGTTCACAAAATGTATATGTAGTGTGATAGAAGCGTCGTCTGTCACTGAGAACGTGGTAAGTTCCGGAGAAATGGTTTTTGAGCAGAGTCAGGAGACAAAGGATATAACATATTTCCATTATGGATAGGTGGGTGTGCAGCATGCAGGAAAAAACTTTTGCTGGGGGTAGGTGTGCAAGACCCCCATACACCTTACAATCTTACTGTACAATTTCTGTGCAATCAACTTTTCTTCTACCAAAACCATGTGAGGAGCTTTTTAATCCTTCCAATCACTATGTATTCTATCAGGGAGGACCCGGCACTAC
>CM070039.1:79533105-79547690 GCA_036250615.1 Ptychadena robeensis
CTCATATATCTGGGCTCAGAGGAAGTTTCTAGACACCTCTGGGCTCCTTGCTTACACCCCCTTGTATGCTGATATATCTGGGCTTAGAGGCAAGTGCCTTAAAGTGTTATTGACGCTTTCTGCCACAGGAGAGTATTGTCTAATTCATAAGGGGGCTAATCATTTTGGCATCAACTGTAGCTGTCTTTTGTCAAGGTACAAGGTGACAAGGTTTTTGTTCAGTATGCTCCTAGGCAAAGTATCCTGAATTAATAAACTAAAAAATAACTGCAGCTCAAAACTAGATATTTTTAATTGCTTTTGACAACAACTTTTTCTTATAATTGAATAGATTACATAAAACATAAAAGATGAACTCAAAATTAAACTACTTACTGTCATTTTGTCCCTCTTTTTTCAGCATCTGCACTGCGCAAACATATTTCTTAAGTTGAACTTTCAAAACTTCATTTTCCCTGAAATACAAAATGATAACACTAATCATTCAAGTATACAATTCACATCATTTAACCTCCCTATCGGCTGAGACGAACCCAGTTTGTTCTGTGTTTGGGTTCGTCCCAACACCCACGATTGTCTAAATTGCTGCAGCATTTCCGGGGTTTCGGCACCACCCTGATCGCATCACGGTGACGTGGAAGGGGCGGGTGGGGGGAAGGCGCCATAGACCTCCATGTTAATTGAGGGGCATCGGCTTTCCAGCCCACACAGCGCGTGTCACGGCATACTATTATACATATATAAATATATAGAATAACATAAAACAATAATGTGCTTATTGTTATGAGAGCACTTTGATTCAGAACATCAGAGAATAAACTATATAAAACACCTACAAGCCCAGCCATTTAAACATCCAATCACCCATAAGGTTGTGAGGACAGTAAAGAAGGCTGAGACTTGTAGTTCCCCAGCACATAACTACAATCCTCTTTGTGCATAACCCCACACCAATCAAGGGACACATACCTATATACATACATACAGCACACCCTGGCAAATTTTGACTTAAAGTTACTTTTTTATTCAACCAGCAAGTTATTTTGTGACGGGTAATGACATAGGCGTCTCCCAAAAGATAATAAGACGATGTACAAGAGGCATTAATTTGGAAAAAAAAAAATTTCTTAACTTTTATTTACATTTCAGCAAAAAGTGTCATGACAAAAAATTTTCACCCCCTTCACAAACTGTCACAGTCTCTGGGAAAATCCGAAGTTGTATACCATTCCAAATAGTCCAACTGTTCTAAAGCATCCTAATTACCCTTCGGAACAGCAGTTTAATCAACTCAACAGGTAAAAAACAGCCTCTCTCTGCAGTTGGTTTGCTGACAGTCATGTCTTAGGGGTGGTTTCCACATCTGTCGGGACTAACCTGCTCAGCGGATGCTGTGTTCAGACACTGTCGCCGATGCAGAGGTCCAACTTACTTGACTATTTTTAGCCCTGCATCTGCGGAACGGCTCAGCTCTGTGAAGACAAAGCATCTGTCGAGCAGGTAAGTGAATGTGCTCTATCGGAACCTCCCGACAATTCTCATTATTTAATGTACCCTGTTTCCCCTATGATAAGCCATCCCCATCAAATAAGCCACCTCCTGATTCCTGCACCTGCCCAAATCTCCCATTCGGTGGTGCAATGGGTAACTATGCGCCTCCGTGTAACTCCGTCAGGGCTGGCTGCAGTGCAGGAAGGACAATGATTGGCACAGCGTGTCAGAAGGGGACAATGATTGGCACAGAGTGATCAGAAGGGGACAATGATTGGCACAGAGTGATCAGAAGGGGACAATGAATGGCACAGAGTGATCAGAAGGGGACAATGAATGGCACAGACTGATTAAAGGGGACAGTGTTTTGCACAGAGTGATCAGAATAAGACATCCCCCTGAAAAATAGACCTAGGGCATGTTTTGGCATTGAAAATATATAAGACAGTGCATTATCATTGGGGAAACAGGGTATATATATATGGGGTCTGGTAGCACTCAGCACATTCGAAGAGGGGGTTCCCACACACGTCGGGACCCCCTCTGCTATGCGTATTGCTTGGCAGGAGGTCCAGACAGCACTCCGCCGATTCAGGGCTGAACGTACTGGAGTACATTGAACCTCTGCATCGGCGGATGTCTAAACACAGCATCTGCCGAGCAGGCAATGTGTATGTGCTCTGTCTGGATCCCTGTCAAGCTTAGCAGAGGGGGTCCTGACAGATGTGGAAACATAGCCAAACAGGCAAGGCGTACTTAGTCTGCCGTTTGCCCGAACTCTACAGTCAGCATTTCACAACTATGAACCCAGAAGTTCAGCACTAAACACTCTGGTTTATAAAAAGCAGAAAAGATTAGTTAACTTCCGTGTTGGATACATTGTGCCCCGTTGTGCTGTTTCCTTTCCTATTCTCTTCTGTTCTAATCTAGTAATTAGATAATTGCAGCTCAGCACACAGTATGGGATGCAGCAGCTGAAACACCTAGAATTTATGGATAACAGCTCCAGCATTCCTCTAAACATGTAAAATCACAGAACTGCGGACCTAAAGTAACACAAATCCTCATTGTGTAACATCTTGTTGCCATTAGTTACCAGAAAACTTTACAATAGCGTGACAGCTGAATTGTCTTACATAAGGTGATAAGCGCCCTAACAAAACAGGATCTGGCTTTATTTTACATTTTACTGATGTCTTTTGGTAGGTATTCACAAAATTGACTGTATTTTTCAGACTATAAGACGCACTTTTCCCCCCAGAAGTGCCTACGTCTTATGGTCCGAATGCGTGACCACCTGAAGACACTAAGAGGCGAGTGGTCACGCCTTGGCTCCTTCACTCTCCTGGCAAGAAGGTTAGCCAGGGAGGTGGAGGAGCTGTGAGATGGGATCTCCCATCTATACTGATATACTGCTGATATAACCAATAAAAAAACAGGGAGAGATAGATGAAAGAGCTGCCAGCGGACGTCACGTTGCAGCTATCACACATACAGCCCTCTCTGCTCCCCCTTCTCTGATGTGTAAGAAAGATGACGTGGTGTGCCGTAAAGTGCTATTAGTCACATCTTGTGGCTCAAACTTTGTACTGCAGGGGATTTTCCCCCCAACTGATTTGAACACTTTAAATATTCTTTTTATGGATTTCCTGCTCTACAAACCGGGTGCCCTAACAAAACAGGACCTAGCTTTATGTTACATTTTTTTATCAGTAGGTATTCACAAAATCTTCTGTTTTTTTCAGACTATAAGACACACTTTTTCCTCCAGAAGTGCCTGCGTCTTATAGTCCGAATGCGCGACCACCTGCGGCCACTCAGAGGCGGGTGGTCCCGCTTTGGCTCCCCACCAGCTCCCTTGCTCGCCCTGGCAAGAAGATTAGCCAGGAAGGTGGAGGAGATGTCAGATGGGATCTCCAATCTATATTGTATTGATAATATTAGCGGAGCCCTGCTGATATAACAATGAAGAACAGAGAGATAGATGAAAGAGCTGCCAACCAACGTCTCTCACATCTATCTCTGCATGTGTGTGGAAGCTGCACTCACGATAACCACATCTTTTACCAGCAAAATCCCTGCAGTTTTCAGTGCCTGCACATGTAGGAGGCGCTTGCCTGTGTCTGAAAAAATGTGTGCTGCATGGGGGCAAGCAGGGGGCTAGTGTGAAAGATACACAGGTTTCCTATGGAATGTGAATGCTAGCCTCACTACGGTGTGGTACCACACTGCAGCTCACCATATGTACTTTGTGAACCTTGCAGCATATCCCCATATAATAGGGCCAATCTGTAAACCTTAAATGTCACTCCTCCTCTCCTTCTCTCTGACGCAGCGCCTCAATTCACCCTGATATTTAAATATAGGAGTCACATTATATATTCACAGCAACACTACCTACCCATAAAGGGGGCAAAACACATTAGCCTACAATGTAATACTTATACACAGGGGTGCACATAAGCAGTACGCTGGTAGGCAGAATGGTCCTAAACCTATTTCTACCTCTCTTCCTTCCTTAGCGCATCTGCAGACTACAGGAGAAGAGCTTCATGGAGCTTACCCCCTCCTTCCCCTCCTCTCTGATGAGAAGGAACGTGCATGTGTTGCTCTCTGACGGCGAGTGCTCTCTAGTGACACCCGGTGGCTGAAACTGATATTGCAGATTGAGTTGAAATAACAGCTATATTGTTAAACGTATACAATTTATGTCACTTGGATAACCGCAGGGTAACTTTAATAACTATAAAAGGTTGCAGTTAGGGGGGTGACATTGGAAATGTAAATTACTCATTTAAAAAAAAGATTGGACTGGAGATCTGGGGGATGAATGTGTTTAAAGATAGAGTACTGCTAGTGCCAATACACTCTTATGAGTGGTCTTTTGGCTTGGCAGGAGCGAATGAAACATACTTCAACATCAAGTGTAGCATCTGTTCTAATCAGTCCCTGTGGGGAACCTTGTATAAGCCTTTCCTTACAGATTGGGTTCCAGGCTCTCCATCTGGTGATCGGGATGTACAGGGTTAACTCAGGCATTCTTTGATCCAGCATGGCCTGCGGTAAGGGGCAGTGCTTACTGGTAGTTCCGGCTGTTGGCTGACTGCCACCATGTGGGATAATTGGTAGGCAGTGTTGGGAAACCGTGTCCTCTTCGGAGGATGCGTGGCACTGCCGGCCGTCATGCCACCTGGTAGGGGCAGCTCTGCTGCATTTGTGTCTGGCCTGGGGCCGAGGTTGAGCCTCGCCGGTTAGTGCCTCTGGTTACGAGCCAGAGGTGCCATAAAATCACTGGTGGGGGACCACCTTTTATGGCACGTTTGACACAACCCACCATTCACAACTTTTATAGCAACCACCTCCCGGGGGCGGCCTTTTGGAACGACCAGAGGAATACCTATAGCCGGCCCCTGGGCCTGCCCCATGCTTTTCTGCATGGGCACTTATTTATTTATTTTTGTGTGAGTCTGCCCCCCCCCCCCCGGAGGCCGACCCCCCCGCCATCTCCCTGTGCACGTTTTGTATTTTTTACTAGTAGGGGTTTTGACTATTTGGTTTTTGGATTGCCCCGGAAGTGGTGGGTAGAGGGGTGGGGCCTTGCGTAAGGCTCTGGGCCGGCATGTCCATCGGGGGGCGCCTGTTTGGGTCTCCTCTGAATTGGGAGGATCCGATGACCCCGTAGTACTTGGGAGACCAGGCTTTTGGCCACGTTCACCTAGGGAAGGGTACCTGGTTTTAGTACCCGAGAGACTTGGCTCGCGTCAAGGCGTGCGTCCTTGGGAACGGACGTCCGAGGGGTGAATAGGGGGATGGGCGTGGGTTCCTGCTTGCCGTCCCACGTGGGGAGCAAAACTAGGGGGGGGGGTGGGGAGCGGGGCTTGTGGGTGGGGTGACAGAATGCATCCTGGTGTTACTTTATTAGAAAACGAATATGTGTGCACACATTTTGAAGATTGGTAATAAGGACTTAGAATCATGTGAAGAGCAGTTGTTTTGTATGTAGCAAAAGTATGTATATATATATGTGTAGTTTGGTGATTTAAGTCTTTAGTAAGCAGGTCCGACTTTAACCTCTTGGATCCCAGAAAAATGGTTTATTGTGGAAAAGATAACAATATTGCGGAGGTCATTGGATTAAGATATGGGGAGAGGGTGGCCTATGGATGAGGAGGGTGTCAAATCGAGAAAGACAAGGGCGTGGTGGATCAGAAGACGTAGATAGGACAAGGTAAAGTCGCAAGAGGAATTGCGCGAGGCATATGTGATTTTTACCGAGCGTTTCGCACCTCCTGGTATCTCAGGGAGGAAATCTAGCCACGTTTCTTCCGTCAGGTGTAAATAGTCAGGACCTACAAGGCCTCAGCACTGTGAAGGTAGTGTTCATGGCTCCGAATTTCGAGAAGATTCCGCAGTCAATATATCTGGGAAATAGACGAAAGTAAACACCCTGGGGGGGGTGTTAAGGAAAGCAATACAGTTAGGTGCTGTGGTTGCCAGGTGAACGTCTTGGAGCCCTCCGCGTAAGCGTACAGCTTAGCGGAGGGAGGTCCCGCGACGGAGCAGGATGAAAAAAGCGCTTACCTGCTCTGCGGACGGGTCTTTCGTACATTGCGGGACACGTACCCGGTATCCGCCGGTGTCAGCTTGAACGGAAAGTCGTACGGTGCACCCTGTAGCACCGGCGTGTGGGAAAGTCGAAAAACAAGACCAGTACCCCATGGCAGGCTGAAGATCTATGCGGGATACGTCGGGACGCCCTGCTGTAGCTTGATACGCGTTTGCGGCGGGAGTGGCTCCCCGGGGGACGTACAAGGAGGTTGGTGAAAGCTAAGCCTTGAATGTACGAGGAGGCAAGAAGGGGGCAGAAAAACAAGAAAGAATAGGATATTGAATCATTCGCAACGTCAAAGTTTTACGAAAACCATGTGACGGCCTGGCAATACCAACTGGGTCAGTGGCGCTACGAGGAGATGCCCCGTGTGAACGACTGATGGCCCCCGCCAATTGTGCATATTACATCAGCCAGCGTTTCTGTCTGCACGACAGTGCAGGGAGAAGGGAGGGGGCGGGATGGTGTAACACATGGGGCTTTGCAGATTTCGTTGGTGGGTACATTGTTCCTGGTTTGGTCTGCTGAACTTCGTTGACAGCGAAATTGGACAAAAAACACCCAGGCAACACGCTTGGCGAAAAGCGGCAATGTCGTAAATGGAGGCGAGGAGAAACGCAAAAAAAGGGTGGGTTAGCCAGGGAAGAAAAAAAGGGGGGGGGGAAGGAAAGCGAGCCTTCGGCCGCATATGACGCACGGGGGGAGGAACCCTTATTGTCCCACAAAGGGGCGCCACGGCTATTTGTGGGGGGAATTGGGGGTGGTCTTATGGGGATCACAAATAATAACAACAGGAACTGTATTCTAACCGAAGACACAAAATTTTCTAGAGTCTCAACCGGTGCAATGTATCGATTTTTATATTTCAGGACAATGGGCCGAACAACGACGGTTTTGTTGTCGGAACATATTAATGGAAGATCCCTTTACCGCATCGCTGTGTCATCTCTGCTCTGGAGCACGGTCCGTTCTTCCTAATAGCACGTTCCCTCTGCCTAAGGTAGTCCAAAAGATACACGACCTAGTAATAAAACGCGGTGTCTGTCCGCTAAAGGGGGCACACTGACTCATGTTGGATGTCTCCGACTATGAGCACAAGGGTCCCTACTCTCTGCCTCCTCCAAAGGTTCCAATTGTACATAGTGATAACAAGTACTAAAAAGCTATCATCAGTGTAATTTCCCTCCTCTGCTCTAGTGTGATCCCCTGGGGCTCTCTGAGCCCACTCCTTGTGCCACAGGCAGTACCACAACGAGGATAGGCAGGGGGGTGGGGGAGGGGGGGGGGGGGCCTGCGAGCCAGGTGTTTTCACAGTCTAACGGTGCGGTGGAGTCTCACTGTGGGCGGATACCAATAGCGGTCTCGGCACCCCCTCCCTCCCCCCCGAAAGAAGAGAACGAGGGTAAGGGTGGGGGGGGAGGGGGGGAGGAGGGAGAGAAAAGGCGGGGCGGGGAAGTAAGAAAGGGGAAGGAGGTGGAGGGAGGGGGGGTGGGGAGGAGGGAAGGGGGAGAAAAGGGAAAGGGGGGATAAGGGGTGCGCTAATGCCCTAGTCATTCACATCCTGGATAACAGATTTACTGGCTTACAGTCATTGTTGTCTCAAAACCTCTGCCTCTGTGTGTCCCTGCGCTCGGGGGACCACCCTTATCTTTTCCACGCACAAGATACCGCCACTGTATTATATGGGGACGGTGACTGCGCCAGGTGAGGAAATTTTAGACAAGGTCTACTGGCGATGTGTCTCACGTGTGGGCACACCTGCTCTTTTTTGGCCGGACCCGCGCCCCGAACCCCCCTCCTTAGTGCCGAATATTGAGACACGGTGCATGGAGCAAGAGGGGGGGGGGGAAGGGTTACTGACTGGCGAAGTCAAGGTTTGGTGGGGGTCAATGGGTTGTGTCATCACAATGCTGGGGTCACGAGGGGAACAGGGGGATAGAAGGCTAGAAACCCAGGGCACTCTGCCATGCTATGACCCGTGGAACGTTCCAATATACACCGTAATAACAATACTAAAAGGGCTGTATTCATGGGGTTTATGGGTGCCCTCTGTCTGGACTTGTGTCGCTGCGGGTCTGAGCAACTCACCTCGCTCTGCCCTCCCTAGTTTCAAAGTGGATAGTACACCCTTCAGAAAAGGTAGTTCTGGCTCCATGTTTTACGAGGGGGGTCTACTCTGTTGTCGGTGCGCGGGTGGGCTGGTGAGCCTACCTTCTCTCTCACCTGTCCCTTCCCCTCCCCCAACAAATCGCTAAGTTGCCAATATATCACTCTGATAACAGTTACTGGGCGGAGTTCAGTCATGTTTTCTCGGGGGCTGGGCTGCGCTGTGTGGTCTCCTGCTTCTGAGCACGTCCTGGCTCTCTGGCCCCTCCTAGTTTCTAAAGTGTTGTACACACTGATGTATTTAGGGGTGCTTTCAGCCAGGTGTTTTTTACATCTACTCTGTTGTCTCTGTCTTTGAGCACACCTGCTTCGCTGCACCCCCCCGGGTCCCCCCCTCCTAAGTGCCAAATTCACATCTGATACATTTATACTGCTTCAGTCAATGTGTATGCTCCTCTGCTTCTGTGGTCGCTGCTCTGTCGTTCCCACATCCTAGCCCCAAGTATACCCAACCGATGAAAGCACATTTGATTGCAATAGGAGTGAGGTAGGTACAGAGTAAGCCAAAAGAAAGGTAGGCAGCTTAAAAAAAAGGGGGGGGGGGTGCCGAGCGGTGTTTTCTTTGTTAGTGCCAAAAATAGCAGATGCTAATTAATCAGAATAGTAGCACTGAACGTGTATACAATTGACACTGTTTATGTAATGACACCGTGAGTACAGTATGGGAAGTTTTGTGCGAGCATAAGCCGACCTTTTATCATCTAAACGATGGTGGGAAAAATGAGGGTTAGCGTCTTATGAGTGGGAAAATGTATGGATTTGTTTGGGATGTGCCAAGTGTGCGTGTTCGCAAGGGTGGTACTGAGATCTCTCAAAAAAAAAGAAGGGCCGGAAATGATCTGATTGTACATTGACGGGAGTGCAAATCACTGGGGCTCTTGTGTCTAGGTTGGTAAGGAGTTGTGCAGGGGGGAATTAGTTTAGGAGGTTTAACTTAATGGTTATTCGCGTTTTCGCGGCTGGGGGGGCCTAAAACTGGGTGCATCATATTCACAATGGTGTAAAAGAGGAAAAAGCGAGGCGGGGGGGGGAAAAGCGACGGACAACAGAACAAGAGGGGGGGGGGAAAAATATTGTAAGGTGTGGGTGGGGGCAAAGTGACATGACAGCTATATTGGTTTATTGGTTGATAGAGGCACAATATATAGGCAGATCTAGGCATCAGTGATTCTGAGTTTACCCTATACTGATAATTTTTAACTAATGATCGCTATTATTTACTTTTTTTGCTTTAAGAAAGTAGCTCAACTCAGTGTGAGTACCAGGAGATAGTGTTTTGGTACGCCCCCCAATATGTAGTGGTTGTCTCCTCACTGTCTCCTCACTGTCCTCTGCGTCAGCCTCCTGGCATGGTAGGTTTCTGCGGCAGATGGTACCGGTCCGCTGGTTCCTGAGTTGGATACTTCCTATTAGCTGTCCCCATCCACAGGTCCCAGCTGGGCTGTGGGTCACAATGTAACTCTCCAGTGCAACACGTTTTTGAACCCACAGATCTTCATACCTCAGTAGTGCAACCCAAGAGTTTCTGCGTTAACTAACCCCGTTCCTACCCCCGAGACTAACCTGCAGTCCAAATGTTCATCCTTTCCATATCATAGTCCAGCTGTCACACAGTGCTTTCTCTCTTGTCAGATTTTACCCGGACATATGGCCTACTGGGTGACATGGTCAACCCGGGCCACTCTCCACACCCTTAGAAGCCGATCATTGGTTTTTATGTGTTATTGGGGGAATTTACATCGGGCCAGTGTCCCCCCCCTAACTGACCCTTCATAGTATTCATGTTTCCCTGCGGGGTTATCCAGATTGCATAAATTGTATAACTGTTAGGGGACAGTTTACTGCGGCCGTGACGCAGACACTGAGCGCCTCCAATTTGTTAGTACGCATGATGAGCTGTGTACAATAAGCCTTACGCAGAGCTATGTTTGTGGCCCCATTCTGAGGACCAGAGACCACTATGTGACACCCTGTGATATGGAATCAGTGATTTATCAATAGAAATTATGATAATATAGTCATGAAGGCAAAAACTGCACAGGTTTCCAGTAGCAGTGATATTAAAGCTGCGGCCACCAATCACGTCAGGATTTAAACCCGTACAGGTTTTGTTCTTCCAGTTCATCTTTTCTGTTCTTCAAACACCGCAGCTTGATTAATTCACCCTGGAGATAACCACACATTTACTAAAATCATAAACAGAAAACATGCACATATTTGGAATAATTCATACATAGTGGCGACCCACGCCCCCCACAACCCACCCGCACTCTGCCGGTAGCTCCGCATTTCAGCTTCCCGCCCCTTGTCCTTGTCCCATCTCATCAGCGTGACATGTCAGAGCAGAGACACGGCAAGAAGGCGAAGCTACGGCTGCTACAGGAAGAGTGGGGGAGATAAGCATCGTTCGCCTACTCTGCACCTCTGCGGCTCCACCACGCACCGGGAAATTGTACTGACATGTCTGTTTCCTGTTCGATCGGACGCTTTTCTTGTGGGATGCGATTCAAGACGCTGAAAATCAGATCCGGTTAGGCCACCATTACAGTCGTCTGGCCAGGCTTCCTCATGGGGCGATCTGGTGCACACCTTGTAGCCCTTTACATTGAAAGATAAACAAAAAAAATCTGCAAATATTCGTTTGAGAAGGGGGTTAATTTAAATTTGCCCTTTCCTTTTCATTTATTAGGTAATATTACGCAATTGGCGTCACTAACTGAGCTCCTTTCTAAAGTATAAGGATTATGTTTTACTATTCGATGTCATATCGTTCAAATCCGTATACCTAGCTCCATGGAATAAAATAGTTCCGCTCACATGACACCGTTTTCTTGACTCGCGCTGCCAGCCTTCACGTGTGTTGGTTATCTAAAACAACCTGTTCCCCCCTGTGCCCGCCTGTCATCCTGCTCTCAATTATTGGCACACTGAGCTCATCTTTTATAAGGAAATACGAAGATTTTCTTTATAAAAGTGCAATTTATATACTTTTGCGCCATGTGTTATTGCACCAGCACTGAATGATTCGTTACATTAGCAAGCTCTAAATTATCGTACATAAGTACAGCACAAGCCAGTTGTTATGCCCCCCTTCCCTTTCAGAATTGACCTTAAAATACCCCTGAGTGAACGGCTCCATACCGCGAAACGCGTCAGGTCATAGGTCCAGACACGGTCATATGTACTAATATTGGATCACTGTATATGTTTTTCATCTAGAGCCCATCTATCATGTGGAAGTTGTTGGAATCTACGTTGTGGCAGTTATGCTGCCAGTGGTGGGATTTAAAACTATCATATTGTATGGTGTAATGATTATCGTTCAGGTGATTTACTTATTGTTTGACTATTGTGTGACCATTTAACTGTCCCTGGGTGGTTTTTGATCCGTTCATGATCTAACAACAGTGCCACCCTTTTGATTTCAACTTTTGTGAAACCCTTTTTCCGGTCACATTTGATTAGTGGACTTGGTCAAATTGTATCTCGGTTCTCGAGTGGTAACATTGGGTTACAAAGTAATACAGCACAAGTGTCAAAGAAAAAACTATGAGAGGTATAGTATTTGCAGCCCGCCTCCTTGATTTTGTATTTTCGGCCCTCGACAACAAATGACCATCTACGATGTTCAAGATTGTAGCTGATTTAAGGTGCCATTCTCACACGCAGCCGTCTCTATCAGTGCGTTTGTTGGGATGGTACGGTCAGAGATCCCTATGCGGCAGAAACCCTGATTGGGCCTGATGCTTTGCGGTCTCCAGACAGACTTCTTTTAACAACCCTTGTTTGCAGTCAGAGTGGGTCATGACATTTTCTTGTAGGTTTCAACATCTCAGGAGGTATTTTGTGTGCTCTTTGCATAACTTTACAAGTCAGTAGCTTTTCAAGCTGATGTTTGAGCTAGCATTCAGCTCTCTCCACAGATTTTCTATGGGATGAGGGTCTTGAGACTGGCTGAGGCACTCCAAGACCTTCATGTGTCCACTCGTTGTTGCCTTGGCTATGTATTTTGGTATTGTCTGTTGAGAAATAACCATCCACCACCCTAAAGCTGTGTACACATGCAATAGATATTGGCCAGTCGCGGAGTCGATTCGATACGCTGTGCGCTCGGTCCTGGTCATCCATCTGGCCCGCATATCATATGCAGCCATCCCTGTTTTCAAGGGGAGCAATCAATCCCGCTCGAAACAGGATATCGACATGACCGTAAGTCATTATCGATGTCCGATAGGACGCCCTCCATAGCAAAAGCTAGCCTATCTGTGGATACACGATGACTCTGTGTCTCTCCTGCTCCTCCAATATCTGACAGCAGCGTGTGATGACTGTGCATCCCGCTTCTGCAGGGAAACATCGAACGGCTCCAATAGTCTAGCCGTGTGTTCCCAGCTTGACAGAGCTTCCTCCTCATCCAGCTCATTACCATCACATATTGATGAACCCTAAGAGCCCTGACATCTACGGTTTTTTTAGGGGATCAAATAGCTTATTTCCCTCATTACAACTGAACCATCAATCTCTGACCGTTGTGGCACTGTGGTATGCAAGGTTTGTTTTGTTGTTAATCTCACAGGTAAAACAAACTCCCATAACAATTAATAGACCGTCAGATGGCAAATGTGCAAAATCAAGCATGGAATCCAAATACGTATTTTCATCATGTATCATTATACGGGAAAAGAAAGAGAAAAAAAAAAAAAAAAAACAATAATACTAATTTTATATCTATATGATACTAATAATATAGTTATATGAATATCTTTCTGTACTTAAAGTTGACGCTAGCAACCTCAGTATCTGCTTCCTATTATCCGCCACCAGGGTAATGGTGGTCAGTCCCTCCTGTCAAGTCGCAGTGAGGTCTGTCCCCAAGGGGACTTGGGAAGGGAGACGTCAAACTGAAAGGGACGGAGCATCTTACATGCTTACATTCTGGAGGACAAGACCACTCCAGGCATTTTGTGGCAGAGTACGAAGAGGGATAGGTAAGATGTTCATTTTTATCTACATAGACCGGTTTGCCTGGATCAAACTGGCCATGTGGAGGGTAAGTAGATGTTTTATTGGTCTGGGTTGTTTTAACCTCCCTAGCGCGACTGCATAGGTCCATATTTCTGTACCAAAAGCGCACCATAAACCTTTAATTTCCAACAATTTTTGTAAAACAAACATTACCTTAAAAAAAGTTATTTCAAGTTTAGTAATATTTAATTTTGTTTGATGGTATATAATAAAAAATTTATTTAGAATGTAAATTGGTTTGTTTATTACGTGGTAAACGATTTGTGACTTGGTACAGTATCACTGTCCTCAGTTTACAATTCCCTTTTGTTTTAACTGGTTTAAATTTCCCTCGGGGGTACATTGCAGGCATTTGAATTTCCTGCCGCTCAACCGACATCGTGGGCGTCTGGAAATTCAATGCCTGCCGATGTAGATGACAAGATCCACTGATCAGTCGGATTGCAGTAAGAAGCCTCGGAGCCGGCCCGCCAGCCGGTAAGTGATTGAGCGCTGCGGTGCTCCAGGCTTTACGTGTAGATGCGCCTGCGGGCAGCTCCGTGCTTTACGTGTAGATCAGCCTGTTTCAAGTCGGATCTACACGTAAAGCACCGGAGCCCCGCAGCGCACACAGTTACTGTCTTGTGTTGGCTGCGGCGCCGAGGCTTCTCTATGCATCCCGGCTCATCTTGAAACTTCCGCCTCCCAGCCCCGCGGGATGTGACTCATCACTCTTCACTCCGCCTGGTAGGGGCTAGGTATCATTCAAGAGATCTTAAGCCTGCGCGACGTGTGTCAGTGAGTGAGCGCCGCGGTGGCTCCTATCAGTTTTGTGACGGCCACTCGTCCCGAGTGCACTTTCAGCATGTCCGCACTGACTAGCTAACTGGTCCACAACCTCTATGTGAGGTTAAAGCCACTTTAACTTCGGTGGTCAGTGTTGTTTTTTAAAAAAGCGTTTTTTTTGATTTGAAAAATTACAATCAAATGGAAGCCGCAATGTTGTGCCCTCCTTTGTCCCCCTTACACATAACAATGACACAGGGGGGTGCTGTAAAAAGCAACAGACCCCCTCCGTTCTATAGTTTCAATGGCGCCACCCCGCCTCTCTTGAGAAGGTGAACCCGGAAAGATCGCAGGTCCGCCAATACAAGAGGCTGCTACGGCCTTGTCCCCAACAGGGTGAGTATGATACACAGTTTTAAAACACAACCTTTTAGAACCCCACTACATTAAACAGACACAATACTCATCTGTCAGCCAGTTTCAGATGCTGGAAACTGCTACAAAAAAAAACCTCCTTCCTTTCTCACGT
>CM070039.1:79567490-79578279 GCA_036250615.1 Ptychadena robeensis
ATACATTAAACAGACACAATACTCATCTGTCAGCAGTTCAGATGCTGGAAAACTGCTACATAAAAAAACATACTTACCTTTCTCACGTTCATTCCTGATGCCGGCATCTTAGATCCTGTAACTGAAGCCACTTCCGCCCCTCATTACTGCCCCCCTCCACTCCACCTCCTACAGAGACTAAGCTCTCTGTCTCCTCTGTCGAAGAGCTCCGTGGGGTGGGGGGATTTGGCTGCAGTGATGAGATGTGTCTCTAGGAGAGAGGCGGCTCTCATCACTGATAATCCCCCAAGTCTCGCAGATGACATCACAATCCCGCAAGACTGGGCAGGCGATGCTTCCTATTGTTGCAAGGGGAACATGGGACAGATGCCCCACATCCCATTGAGGCTGTATGACGTCGCACCGAGGTGATACGTCACACAGTGGTAGGGGCACACTTGTCAAAAAAGCCCCACCTGCTGTCAGAAAAGGTTTTATTTTGCTGATCTCCGCAGTATCGCCTACGCTGCAGCCGATACTGCGGACTGACCTACGAGGTGGTAGGTCCACTTTAACTCAAGCTGCCAGCAAAAGTTAAATTTTTTGATTGTGGATCTCTGCAGTATTGTCTAGGCTTCAGCCGATACTGTGGAGTGACCTACGAGGTGGTAGGTCAACTTTACCTTGAGCTAAATGCCAGGAGGTTAAAGAACTCGCTGACATTCCCTATTTCTCTGCTGTGTGGCATTCTCTATTCATGCTTTCCCTGCAGGTGGCAGAGAAGAAAATGATTGCGGAGCAGCCAGCAATGATGATACCATGTAAGCAGTTTGTAAAGTACACCTGAAAATTTTTTACAATTTCAGCTCTTGACTCGAGTATAAGCTGATTTTCATTTTCTCAGCACATATAGGGGGGTGGAAAATTAAATTTATACTCGAGTACATACATTACCTAATCAAAATTTAGTTTTAACTTGACTATTTTTTTTTTAATCAGCATAGAGTAATATTAAAACTTTTTTGAGAAGTGTAGAAAAGTTACCGTATTTTCCGGCATATCAGACGACTTTTGAACACAGGAAAATGTGTTCATAAGTCGGGGGTCGTCTTATACGCCGGATGTCGTCTGGGGGCGGGGGCTGCTAGGGTGCTCTCCTGTCCTGTCCCGACCATCTAGGGGAGCCCGGAGGTCTGCTCCCCCGATCCATGACAGAAGCAAGAGGGAGAGACCTGCATAATCCCCCTCGCCCCCTCCTTCTCCTTCCTGATGTCTGTGAAAGTAGCTGGCTGCTACTGACGGCAAGTGTGCTCACTAGCGACATTGTGCATTGTGGCTGAAATTGGTATTGCAGGGAGATTGAGATTAAAGCTGGAACCCATTGAATAGCTGTACAAAAACTTCACTTTATACACAACTGTATTACACTATATTACATTTTTTGATTTCTAGGGGTTGAAAGTCAGAGTAGACATAACTTTTTTTATTTGGTGTGCGTCTGAAGAGAGGTAGTCTTATATAAGAATAACCCAAACTCTATATTTTAACCCTCTGAGCGTTTGCCACGTGGCACGGTTTTTTTATAACCGTGCCACGGGCAATCGCGGCGGAGCACAATGTGCTCCACCGTGATTGCCAGCTCAGCTCAGGGTTCTAAACATAAGCCCGGCGTCACTGGAGACGCCGGACTTATGCTGAAGAAAGGCGACGCCCCTCCAGTTTGACGGAGGTTTATGGCGCCGCCTACCCCTGCCCCCTTCGCGTCACCGGTGACGCGATCGGGGGCGGACCCGGAAGCATCGGCATACATGCCGATGCTCCCGACCGCCGTCAGAAGACGGCGAGACCTCGGGCGCTCCTCCGGCTAACTGGGGCTGAGTTTCATGATGCATGAAACTCAGCACGAGTTAATTCGGGGAGAACGCTCAGAAGGTTAACTGGAAAAGTTGGGGGTCGTCTTGTACGCCCAGTCCACTTATATGCCGGAAAATACGGTATTTTAAACAACACCTCAGCTTTTCCTAACCAAATACGCTAATTAAAAAAAAAAGTGTGAATGCGACTGAAGAGATGTCGGTGGGGATGCAGCGCACCAACAATCTATTGATTGAATTCATCACCACAGACTGAAAACGGTAAAAAGAAATGGTTAAAAAGAAAAAAAAATGTAAAATCTATTTTCTTGTATGTCTTGTGTTCATCACACAGAGAATCAATAATAGACTTTTCTTCGGTGCTTTTATTATTGCGCCGTCCAATTCAATATTTTATACCTGCCATCCATTTGGAATTCGGGTTGCTATGCAACCAGCTGGAAGACTCTCTGTTGTTTAGAATCCACACTAATAGCCGAGGGATGGACACTTTACACACAGTATCTGCTCAGTAAACACAATTGGAATACGGTTCTATACGCTTTTCTGATACATTTGTGCGCCGGGACAATTTTGTTTTATATATTTGTGACATTACCTTGCTACTAGGACACTCACAAGCTTGTATACTTGATGACTTCACAAGGATCATGCACAAGGAATCCGCTAGTCATTACTCAGTGTAGACACCAGTCTGCGAGCACACAGAGAGAGAAGCACCGACCTGCGCGTCGACCATCATTATCCCCTGTGCAGTCAGAGACTTTGCATCAGCGTGCAGCTCAGGGTGATAAAACTTAAGCTAGCCATACACGTGTCGATTCCTGAGCGATCGATCAACGATCCGATCGATTCTGGTGAAGTCACAGGCGTCGATCGATCGACCATACAAGTCTGTGCCTACCACCTTAGGCCACCGATTCCTGGACGATTCTGTTACCAGTCGATCGATTCACAAATGTCAACGCCCCTTGATGTGTGCCTGATCGATCAGAAAACACCAACAGGTTGGTTCCCTGGCCGATCCGATTTGGGGGCCATGCCGATCGGTCGGGGTCGATCGGTCAAGGTGGGCTGCACTCGATTCCTCATCGATCGGCGTGCACGCGCCTGGTGATCGATCGGCCAGGAATCGAGTGTGAAATCGACCTGTGTATGGCCCCCTTTAGGCTAGGGCTCCACATGGGATAAGATCTCTATGTTCAATGCAGGGATTTTAGCACAGTGCACAAGCCACCCGTTGATGGAAATGGAGCTATGACAGGGCTGTCCCCACAGCGTGTCAGAGCTCCCGATCCCTTGGTCTGAGCCTCCATCATGTTACTATTATTTATATAGCGCCAACATATTACGCAGCGCTGTTCAATACATTAGAGTAGTGATACGACACAATATAATACACACAGGTGAGACAGGAACAGGGAGGTCCATCTCAGAATCTACCATGCAGGAGGCTGACGCAGAGGACAGTGAGGAAGACAATGAGGGAGACCACCCTACATATGGGGTGAGTACCACACACCCTCTCCTGGTACTCATCTGAGTAGCTCAAGTTATGTGCACCCCTGGGCAATAGGTATAATTTCCGTCAATACTTACTTATTGCTACGGAGTCTGACTCTGGGGTATCCGGCAGTACGCTGCTTAGAGTAGGTGCAGGTAATGGAGGGCTGCCTTCCATGCTGGGGAAAAAAACATTAATATTTATTAGCAATCAGGATGCGTCAGAATTACAATTCTATCATACAATCACAGTACTGGATTCTACTGCCACCTCTGCTTACACCAGTGGTTCCCAAACTGGGGGGCGCAAAGGTATTACAGGGGGGCACAGGTCCTCATTCTTAACCTGTGTTTGAATGGGGAGGGGACACTCAATAATGTTCCTAACTAGAAAAGGGGGGCCCTGCAAGGAAAGTTTGGGAACCTCTGGCTTACACAGTATGTTTTGATTATGATGCTGTATTTTTTTATTTTTATTTTAAAGGTTAAAAACTGAACATGCCACAAGATAGGGCTCATACACTTGTGTGGGTTTCATGTTGTGAACTGTGAATAAGAGCAAATGTGCGGTTATCACTTTTTGGTCATTTTCTGAACTTCCCATGGACGCGTCGCATGGTCGTTCAGTACTTAAAGTGGACCTACCACTTGTTAGGTCTCTCTGCAGTATAAGCTTCAGCAAAGGTCGCTAACTAAAAAAAAAAAAAACTGATTCTGACAGCAGGAGGGGTGTCTTTTTGGAGACAGCCCCTCCCACAGTGTTACGTCTCGCCTAGGCAGGACGTAATAAGCTGCAGGGGTTACTAGGAATTCTCTCCCATAAGCCCCTGTGTCTCACAGATGTGACGTCTGTGAGACTTTGTGAAGAGAAGAGAGAAAAGCCTCTCTTCACACGATCTAGCTGAGTGCTCCCCTTTCTCCCCCACACACGGAGCTGTGAAGGAGTCTCTGTCTGTAAAGGAGAAGGGGGAGAAGTTGTTGTCAGCTGCTGCCCAGAGAAGATAGATCAGGAAGTGGCTTCTCTGCCCTCAATCAACATGTTCCCACCATCAGATAAAACATGAAGAAGGTAATGCTAGCCATACACTCTGAGATAAAAATTAGTATCCATTAAAACAGACCAATGTATCCCGACGGCGGTATCGGTTTGGATTGTAATATTCGGCAAAAAAGCTACCACATTGAAAATCCAATTTAGGATCGTAATTTTTTTTTTACGAGGATGTCATCGAAATTCATGGCCGTTTATATTGCCCATTGTGATGTTTTGTTTTTTTTTAAAGGGGAAGCCTCTGCAGTGATTGGTCGGTAAACACTATGAAAACAGTATGAGGTTTCCCGATGTTGCCAGACCAATAACATTTTTTGAACATGTCCAATAAATTACGATCGTAAAAAAATGGCAATTACGATCGTAATATATCGGTTGTACCATGTGGACATGTGCGGATTTCAGGACGATAAAATGCATTCATTGGTCGGTTTCAATGGATCCTAATTTTTATCTCAGAGTGTATGGCCTGCTTAAGTCATTTTATTTGTTTTTGTGTAGCAGTTTTCCAGGATCTGAACTGCTGACAGGTAAGTATGTGCTTATTCCATATATGTGTGTTTTTTTGTTTTAGTTTGAAACTGCTTTAACTTTTTTTTACCTTAAACAAAGCCTGTCAATACTTTGAAGAGTAATTTTTTGTGCTTTAAACGCCTGGGTGTAAACATATCACTTATCTCACCCTGCAGACCACTCCATAAATGCCTCTTTACCCCTCAGAGGCGAATATAGAGAGAAAAGGCTCACCTGCACTCTCACCCTTCCACAATGCTCCCACATAGACTCCCTCAGATCCAGATCCCTATGAATAAGCCCCCAGTAACGGTGTGAAACGTGCCAGGGAGGGGGACCCCTGTGAGGGTGAAGGTCTGATTTTGCTGTTGGATATCCATATTTTGCTTAAAGCGGACCTACCATCTCACTGGGCACTTTACACTATCAGCAACACCTGCTTAGACTTTTAAAAATAATGTTCCTTACGGCAGGAGTGGCGATATTCAGGCTCTCCCCTCCCACTGTGTGATGTACCCCCCACGGCAGCTTGAAAAACAACCATGGCAGGGACAGCTGGGAAGAAGTCCATAGTCTCATGTGAATTAGAATGCAGCTTCACATCTGCAGAATCTAATGTGATGTAATCGAAGCTCCATCTAGAGCTTGTTTTATAGAATTACAGCCCCATAGTCAGAATGAAGTGTGGGCAGAACTGCTTCTTTCTGCCCTTAATAAATATGATTTCTCCAAGAACGAGGAAGTTAAAAATGTTGTTTTTTTTATTCTGTAGCAGTTTTCACAGATGTAAACTGTTGACGGGTGAGTATTATGTCAATGTAATGTACGTGTTTTTTTTATTTTGAATATAGAACCGCTTTAAATAAAGTCTGTGATTTTACGCGTTAATAGGCGGACACTCGATTCTTGATTCAAGATCTCTTTACCAACGCTTCCAGTCATGGAGGGCACCTGGAAAGCACTACAAGGACACATGTCAATGACAGGTTCTCATCCAAGAATTTTTTTAAATATAAAAAGATTGCAGCAGGGGCCGAACCAAAGCTGTGCAGCTAAACAGGCCAGATGTGGCCCGCGGGCTGTAGTTTGCTCCATGACTGACCTTATGAGATTGAGAAGAAAAACAGTAAATCATGGGACTGCTTTGCATATATTACATGCAATTTCAAATGCGACTTAAATATTTTAACAGTTATTTTCTAAATTCAGTTATAAAGCCAATTGATTGTTATGTGAAAGCATTTGAAGATGGATCCCGAATTTTGCATTCAACCAGAAATAGTTGTTTCTCATTTACTCTGCCATCAGCTTAAAACGGATGTATACTCAAAATCTAAAAAATATATGTGTAAAATTAAAATTGGACTTACCTCGGAGTTGGTAGGATGGTGGCATAGCGCTCCCAAATCCTTAAAAAGGTATACTTACCTGCTGTTCACTGAGAGATTTCATCCTCATCTACCAGGCTTCCAGGGGTAACTCGGGTTGCAATATCGCGAGTGGCCACTGGGGGGCGTTTTCTATTGGAAAATTTGACTTATTTGTTTTAATTCAGAGCCGACATTAGGGATTTACCTGCCTATCACTGCGCTGTCTTCCGGGTGCACTGCAGTGCAAGCCAAGGATAGAATACAGAAATGCGAGGAATCTTCTTAAATTACTCCTTATAGGTAAGTGTTTGGGTTTTTTTTTATGCAATCCTCCCTATGATCAGCACTTTTAGTGAATTTATGGTGGTAGGTCGCTTTAATTTGTATACATAAACATTACATAAAATAACAAGATCGAGATATCATACTGTATTGCCACTTACCTAAGCTGGGTATCTGATTCTCTTTGCGGTAACGTCACAGCTAAGGCAGCACTCGTGTGTTCATCTCCGTTATCCAAGATGGAATCTGTATCACATGAAATGGGCTTATTTCCACCAAATATATTTTTTATGAGTTTTTGTTTTGAAATCACAAAAATGTTCCACAAGAAAAAGTATTAAAAAAAGTTGTAAAATGTCATCTTAGCATTAATATTGTCAGTTATGAAACCGCAAATAAAAGAGAATGGGATATCACAATGGGGGTTATACATAAAATGGGAGGGGGGGGGGCACTGTAGTGGGATTTAGAAGGGTAAAGGTGGAGCGGTGGACAAATAAAGCCAACAAGTGTTTTAATCGCATGCCGTGCCCGATCGCGCCCCCTAGCGGAAACTCGTGCCCGATCGTGTCCATTGACTGGATCGTGTCCTATTCACTGGGGACATGATTTTTGACCGTGTCCATCACTTTCCTATGGGTGTGATTGCACACGGTCAGATCACGCACAAAATAGGACGGCGTGATTAAAAACGCATCCATCCGCGGCTGATCGCTCTAGTGGAAACAAGCCCTAATGCAATGGTTCCCTGGAGAGCCACCCTTTTCTAATTATGAACATTATCGAGACCCTCCCCCATACAAAGTCTACAGGTTTATATTGAGGGCCACTTCACACCTTCAAGCCTTCTTTGCGTTGCAAAAACAACACCTTACATGCACATGGCTTACACACGTAGCGAACGTGGGCCAACAGATGAGCGGTGGAGTGCAACGTGATGACGTCATCACGCTGCTCTCCATTGCTCAAAGTATCAGCAGGCACAGCAGAGATTTATGGATATGTCTGGTCTCCGAGGGATCTGTCGCCACATCTGTCGCGCACACGCACGCCGGTCGGCAGAAAAATCACCCATGGGTTGCTACGTCTGTGTGTGCCTTTACTGTCTGCAGCTAGTTCCCCCATGGTCGACTTACTGCTTGTCCCTCCCCCAGGTTTCTGTTTAGCTGGCAGTGGTAAGGGAGGGAGGATGGACTGTCTGCAATCAACAGAGGGGGAAGAGAACTCTCATCTCTCTGACTGACTTTCGATTCTCACACAGAGGGATGGCACTGACTGCCACCCCAGCTGCGCCCCCCCCCCCCAACCCGGTATACCTGCATGCCCCCTCAGGGGTTCCCACCCCCCGGGTTGGGAACTTAAACAGCATTCTATTGATAAAAAAAAGTAAAACATCTGCAAAATATACTACACAAAATGTTTATTACTAGAACACATTTCATTATAACTAAATAATTATTAGTTCCCAATGCCTAAAGCAGATCTAAACACACAAGTCTCAAAGGTTAATGATGCTTCATAGCACTTACCTGAACATGAATAGGATCCATCAGCCTTGACAGGAAACAAGACATCACAATTCTCATCCAGAACCTGCAGTGGTGTCCAGCGGCAACCTTCAGGGGGTTCTGAGCTCACCGCAGATGTCCTGTAATCATAATGTCCAGTCATTACAACGATTATTCCCATATAATATTCTATTATATGCAGGGCAGCACATAAGTAGTACGCAAAATGGACTAAAAACCAGCTATGCGTTCCTTACTAAGAGTATAAGTTTACTACAGAGAGGGGAGACATGCACGCAGCTTTCCCCCTCCTCCCCGTGTGTGAGAAGAAGTTGTGCTTTAGCGGCAAGTGCCCTCTAGTGACATCTGGTGGCTAAGGCTGATGTTGAGTTGAGATTAAAGCCTGCCATACACATGCCGATAAGCGGCCGATTTTTCACCTGACCGACGGGCGTGCGCGGCATGTGCAGATCCCTGTCGCCCCACAGCTCAGCCAGCCAGAGAACGGACATGTCCGATAATCTCTGGCCAATGGAAGCCGATAGCATGAGCTTCAATGAAGACCGGTGTCTTCATTGAAGCCGACTGAAGGGGCCCCATAATGCACCGGGGTGCAAACGTGATGACGTCATCACGTTTGCATTCCGGTGATTATCGGAGAAGGTCTGTCTGCATACGTCGGGGTGTGTATGGCAGCCTTAAGGTGGGTTTACACGTCAAGATTTTTTCGGCCGACAGATGGACGATGGACGATTTTTTGGTTCGTTGTACAAAAATCTGAAACGGCCATTTGTTCCGATGAATTTTTTTTTTTCACAAAAAATCGTCCACAAGATGATCGGACATGTTGATAAACTTTCATCTGTCGTTTATTTTTCGTGTCAAAAACGAACGTCCTTATTTCACTCGATATTTTTTTCCTATCACTTCCTAAAAAAAAAAAAAATCGGAAAGATTTTTCATTCGTGTTTCCAACGATTATTTTCATTCGATATTTGCGTTGGTTGTACAAAAATCAAAAAAAAATCTAATTACCTTCGATAAATGGACGAACGAAATCCGATAAAAAAAATCAAAAAAAAAAATCTAATCTGAAGTTGAACGAGACAAAAATCTTGACGTGTAAACCCACCTTTATAGCTCGAAAACAAAAATTAGCTGTACAAACAACTTCACTTTATCATGTATACACTACTGTAAAGGTGGGTTAACACGTGTAGATTTTTTTCTTCAATTAACTGCCAATTGTTTTTTATTTGAGGTCATTGTCAAACATTGTTCGTCAATTTATCGAATGTAACATAATTTTTTTTGTTCGTCCATCGAAAGAAAATCCATTCGGAATTACAACAACAGATAAACATTTACCAACATGTTCGATGACCTTTTGAACGATTTTTTGTTGGAGGTCGAACAAAATGTATCCATCGAACAAAGTGGCCATTTAAGAATTTTGTTTAATCAACCAAAAAATCGTTCTGATTGAACGAAAAAATCTACACGTGTAAACCCACCTTAAAAGTTACTTTGCCAACATTATTTCAGTTTTTATTGTTACATGTATATAATCTATGTTACTTGGATAACCGCAGGGAAACATGAATAACTATGAAAGGTTGCAGTTAGGGGGGTGACACTGGGAATGTAAATTAATAATCCAAATTAACAAGATCAGACTTCTAAGGGTGTTGGAGATCTGGGGGGTGAAAGTCAGAGTAGGCATATGTAAGGGTAAAATCTGACAAGAGAAAAGCACTGTGTGACAGCTGGAATATGACTATGAAAGGTTGACAATTGGACTGCAGGTAGCCTCAGGGGTTAGTTACTAAGCCAGAAAATGTCAGGGTTGTACTACTGAGGTATGAGATCTGGGGGTTCAAACGTGTTGTACTGTGAGAGTTACATGTGACCCAAAGCCAGCTGGTGACCTGTGGATGGAGACAGCTAATCGGAGGATCAATCAGGAACAGGGAGGTCCATCTGCAGCAGAATATACCATGCAGGAGGCTGACGCAGAGGACAGTGAGGAAGAAGGACCCTTTTAAAACCACACTACATATGGAGTGAGTACCACACACCATCTCCTGGTAGCTCACTAAAAAAGTTATGTGCACCCCTGATAATATGGCTCCCTATACATCTGCTATTGCACTGACTCAAGCTTTCCTTGCAGGGCCCCCTTTTCTATATAGGAAGATTACCGAGCCCCCCCTATTCAAACTACACAGGTTCAGAATGAGGGCCAGCGCAATGCGGAAACACAGGATTCTATGAAAGGTAACAGAGCAAGTAGCATTACCGCTATCATGTCCATTAAAAGAAATGCGCCAGTGTAAAATGGCCCTCCAACTTTATTTGAACTACAACTTCCTTCTTAACACACACCAATCATATATACAAAGACGTACATCATATATACACACACCAATTATACAGAAAAATTCTATATTTACATAGAGACACACACATTACATGCATACCTACTGCATGCAGCTAGTTCCCCCATGGTTGTCTTCCTGTTTGTTTATCTCTCAGTAGGGCTGGACAATAATTCAATATAAATATATATCGCGATATAGATGTATATCGAAACAACAGAAATGTATATCGAAATACCAGAAATGTGTTTACAAATTGTATCATTTGTCCCTGAATGACGTTCAGTCAGGGGCGGTCTCCCTGGGCGAGCACTCCCTCTGCTGCCCCCCC
>CM070039.1:79618887-79628922 GCA_036250615.1 Ptychadena robeensis
TAAATGTTTTATCCAATCCAAATCAAAAGAAAAGAAAACAAGTGTAAACTTATAAAAACTCTGTACCTCTAAAGCCGCCATAGCGCTTCCATCTGTGGCCATTTTGCGAATGATCATCATGCGCATTCGGAGTGATTGCTTGGTGATCAATTGCAAAATGAACTCCGCCCACCTGGAGCAACCGTTACGTTGGAGTTAACCGTACTCGCACAAAACTTTGATCAGCCAGAGAACAAAGGTTTTTCTCTGGTCGATCACAACCGCTGGCTCTCTGTGTGCCTGCAGCATTTCTACAAAGCTGCAGGCACACAGAGCCTTTCCGCCCCCATCGGCGTCATCGGTGACGGAAAGGCAAAACACTGTATCACTTTTGGTACAGAAATCTGCACCTCAGTGAACCGCCAGGGAGGTTAACTCAATTGATGTGAAAACTTCTATATAATTTTTTTTAATGTTTTTTCAGCCCTAAAAACTGGGTGCGTCTTATGGTCCAGTACATATATATATACATTGATACTACTATTAAAGCACACCTGAACTCAGAAACCAAAAAAAGGTTTTGATTACATTTGGACATACCTCTCATAATGGCATAAAGTCTTTGCAAAATCCTTTATCTTCTGCCATGTTCTTGTGTAGCCTCCTGTCTTATGGAGGTTGATAGCTGCTGTTTTCAATGGGAAAAACAGTAGCTCCATAGAGTTGTATGCAGACATGATGATGTGATTTATATACGCAAGGCATTTAAAGGACAACCATTAGGGCCCCCATACATCTTTAGATTTCTCTGTCAGATTTCCTTTAGATCTTCTTTTCTTTTACCAAAACCATGTAATATGAGGGACTTTCTAAACCATCAAGTCTTCCTGTGTTCAATCGCAGAGGACCCGGCACTACATAGTTGTTGGGAGATCTAAAGGATATCTGACAGAAAAATCTAAAGGTGTATAGGGGGCTTTAGCCTCTGTATACTGACAATGAGGATATAACAACGTAAGTGATATTGGAATACACTTGTCTGTAAATCTCAGGACGTTTCTTTCTTTTTATTTCCAGATGTTTCCAGCCAAGTCAACACAATAGACACATCCTGTATCATTTGGATTGTACTGGTTATGCTGGTTTTGCTGGTATTAGTTATTTCCTTTGGAACGATTATTGTGAACAGATCCCGAAAAAAGAGGTGTCACAAAGGTAAGCTTTAAAAAAAATATATACAGAATATGAATGTGATCAAACCAACTTACCGGTCATTATCAAATATAAGATTGAAACATGTAAATTTGAGTACGGCATATGCAATGGCAACAGTGGCGTCATTAGCCTGGTTTGGGGGGTAAGACTAGCACTGGGTGACACAGGCTCACCTCCAGGGAGGGGTGACAACAGACCAGAGACGCCTTTTGGTTTTCTTTTTTTCTCCTATAGAAGACTCCAAACTTCCTTGAGATCCACAGCAATGATAGCTTCAGCACAGTCTTTGGCTTCCCCCCCCACACCTCTTGTAAATGGTACAGTCCTGAGGCTTTGGCACATTCCTGCAGAACCTTATATTCATACATTCTCTGCAAGCTTTTAGTCATGGGGGGAGACTGAGGGGACTCCCGGGCCCAAGCATCTAGAGGGGCCCGGCGGTCAGCAAGTAGGGGCCCCAAAAGCTGCCTGATCTGTACAGCAGCCTCTGCTCACTGTGTTTCCTTCCGGACTGTCGGCAGCCACTGTGTATGGGGCCCCATGATTTCTGACGGCAGCCCTGAGGCTAGGGCTGAGCAAAGTTAAATTAAATGCTGTCTGGCTATAAGTATGTGATTGCCCTTCTTCCCTCCTGTGTGTATATATATATATATATACAGGGCAGCACACAAGGGGTACGCAGCTACATATGCGGCTGAAGAAATAGCTATGCATAGCTGCTGTATTTTATATTAACAATAAGGAGGTATTTCGGGTCTGGGAAGCTGAGGAGACACTGAGTGCGAATCGCAGACAGCCAGAGATGAAAGAGATCGGCAGCCTGCCAAGATTAAAGCTGTACAAACAACTTCACTTTATCATGTATGCACTACAGTAAAAGTTACATATTTTAGATTAGCACAATTCCTTCAGTTTTTGTTGTTAAATGTATACGATTTATGTCACTTAAATAACTGCAGGGAAACATTAATAACTATGAAAGGTTGCAGTTAGGTAAAAACGGAAAGGTAGCCCTGCCAACTGAGCATGGGCAGCACGAACGATTTATCGTACCCCATTGAGATCTTACCTTTGACAGCTGCCATACTTTTTCAGAGTTACAGGGTTCCACTTACAGACTACAGAGTCAGATTTCCTTTAGATCTACCAACAACTATGTAGTGCCGGGTCCTCTTCGCTTGAACACAGGTAGACTTAATGGTTTAGAAAGTGCCTCATATTACATGGTTTTGGTAAAAAAAAAGAAGATGTACAGGAAGGTAGGAGATCTCGACAGGGTAGGATAAATTGTTTGTCATGCGCAGTTGGCAGGGTAGGACACCGGCTATACACGGCTCGATTTTTCATTTGATTTCAAAACGATCGATCCCACTCCAAGGAAAAATTTATCGAACAGGGATCAGACATGTTGGTAAATCCCAGTTCAATCTCCATAACTTTGGATGGGGGCAGAGGCTCCCTTTCCAAAGTATCGGGCAGGGGTTGATTCCTCCAGGTGGTTACCACCCTGCGATTAATTGCACAACGATCGCAGGGAAATTAAGTCATGTATGGCCAGCTTAAAGCAGACCTACCATCAGAAAATGATCATTACATGAATGGCGTTACCCTGTTTCCCTAAAATAAGACATCCTCCAAAAACAAAGCACCCGTACATTTTTGCCTCATGCTGAAATATAAGGCATCCCCCCAAAAATAAGGCACCCCTGAAGAGAAGATATGTTAACTCTGGACAGGGGGGGGGGTCAGAGTGGGCAATTAAAATGACACAAGAGGATCAGAAGGGGTTACTAAAATGGTAATCCCCCTCTAAATCCATTTTGATTCCCCCCTGTGTCAATTTAAGTGATCCCCCCACCCTGATACCCCAGTGCCGTATTCTTCTTAATGGAAAAATAAGACATCCCCCAAAAATAAGACGTAGGGCAGCTTTGGGAGCAAAAATTAATATAAGGCACTTATTTTCGGGGAAATACTGTAGATGTGCTCATAATAGGGAGGAATGCATAAAAAAATTCACCTGTAATGGTTTAAGAAGATCCCCGCAGCCCTCCCTCACTTCCTGGCCCTGCTTACGTATAGCCACTGCGAGACGTCACAAGAGCGAAGTGTTTGCCGGGTAATTCTGTCATCTCAGCTCTTCATTGAAAGTACATTGAAGAAAATGATGATAGAAAACCATTATAAACGCCCCCTGTGGCCACCCTCGATATTGCACCCTGAGTTAACCCTCGGAAGCCTGGCGAATAAATATGGAATGGCTCATACAATTCTATGGAACAGCAGGTAAGTATATTATTTTAGAATCATGGAGCGCTACATCACCCTCATACCAGCTCAGAGATGAGACAAACTTTAATTTTACATAGGTCATTATTACATATTGAGTGTACATCCGCTTTAAGTCACACCATAGAATAGTGGTCGGTGGCATATTGTGCTTCGTTTATAACAGCTGAAGCATTTTTACTGTTCTGCTGATCTGAGAACCTCACAATTAGTCATAGATGATGAAGCAATGTGACACAACACACAGAGAAAACTCAAAGTGAAAGTCTGGGATTTCCATATATGATCTGTGCGTCGCTTTGCATGAACATGACATCTGTTATTCAGCTCGGAAACTTTGACAACTAACCCAAAAGATTCCTGTGCCCAGCCTGGTGCATGTGGGTGGTAAATAAACATGTCAAGGAGGTAACATTATTTTGCACTGTAACACTTAATCTTCTGTATCGCTGAGTTTGTAAAATACTGTATTATTCCGTCTATAAGACGCACTTTTTAACCACCAAAATGGGTGGGGGGGGTGCCTGCATCTTATGGTACGAATATGCCACCACCTGCGGCCAAATTTGGCCATTGGTGATCGCAACTTGGCTCCCCGACAGATGGGAGATATGCAAACAGCCGATCTCCCATCTGAACTGTGCAGGTTATATTTGCAGGTTAAGGTTAGGGTTAAAGGGATAAGAGGGGTTAGGTTAGGGTTAGGGCACTGGAGAGGTTAATTTCATTTTAACCCCCACAAGCCCCATATTCTTACCCCTGAAGCTCACCCCCAAACCCTAACCTTAACCCCTGAAGCTCACCCTCAAACCCTAACCTTAACCCCTGAAGCTCACCCCCAAACCCTAACCTTAACCCCTGAAGCTCACCCTAAACCCTAATCTTAACCCCACTGGAGAAGTTAATTTCATATTTGCAGATCTCATGCTGAGTGTGTGTGGGGAAAGCTGCACGCTGGCAGTTTCCTCACACACAGCCATAGAGAGAGAGACCAGAGTGCAGATTCCCCCGCAGTGCCCCCTCCCTTCCTGTGTTTGAGGAAGAAGAGATGCCAAAGTCAGCTCTCTGGTGACACCATATTTGTGGCTGAAATTAGGTACTGCAGGGGATTTTTTCCCTTATTGATTTGAACACTACTGTAGAGATGGTCGAATTTTTCGACTTGCTAAATTTGTGAGCTGATTGCAAAGCCCCTGAAAATGGTATCATCACAGAAATTGCTGGAGATGTAGAGAAGGGTTGTGGGAACATTTGAAAAAAAAAGCTTTGCTCTAGTACATGTAGTTTTTGCATAAACTAACCTTAAAAACAAATGTGAAATCCAGATTTTCAAAGTTTTTAAACTATTAAACTATTAATTAATCAATCAATTTGTGCTTTGCTACACTCCGAATCTTTTCATTGAGTTAATCTTCCATTGTAGTTTTAAACTTGGGTATCAGCTCCTTGAGTCGGTCCCAAATCAAATTTGCATCTAATACGATCTCGTAAATGTATATGGGCAAAATCTACGCCTGGCAGTTGGTTTGCTGCGAGCATCTGGTGTATGTGGTCGGCCGACCAGGAGAGCACTTCCGATATTCGATCCACCTCCCATACATAACATGGAGGCTGAGTTTGACTTCCCACCTCACAGTCAAGTGGGACAGTACAGCCAATTACGGCAGGTATTTTGCCACCTGGGCCACACCCCCATCCAATAAAAAAAAGTGGGATTAACATAAAAATTCACGACTGCAATAAATTAATTTACAAACAATGTCACTAAGGAAAAAAAAGGGTGCCCCCCCCCACCTCAGAGCATACCACTACCCCTTTTAACATAAGCTCTGGTAGAGAGGGGCCAAGAACAGCATGGGGTCCCCCCTAGAGCATACCAGACCCCTTTTAGCAAAGGGTCGTAGGTGGGCTATGAACAACTTGGGGGGCCCCCTCCAGAGTATACCAGACCCCCTGCTGGCATAGGGCAAGTTATGCCTGAAGTAGGGGGGCCACGAACAGTGTGGGATCCCCCTCACAAGAGTGTACCCGACTCCTTTTGGCAAACCTGAAAGGAGAGGAAAGAGGGGGCTCATTGGGTATCCCCTTTAACAAGAGGGACCCCAGATCCGGCTCCACACCCTATTGAATGAGTAGAGGAGTCTCCTGGACCTCTTATCCTTTATCTTTTTTTGAAAATCGAGATAATGTCAACATTTAAGAAAGCAGAAACCTCAACAAGATAGCCAAGGGTTGTATCATCAGGAGTAGCAGAGAGAGAACCCTGTATCCCCTGCTCCAGCAGCCACAGGCCTGGGTCCCCTCACTCCCTGTAAGCTCTTCCTGTATCCATTGCTTCAGCAGCCATAGGCCTGGGCCCCACACTCCCTGTGAGCCCTTCCTGTATCCACTGCTTCAGCAGCCACAGGCCTAGGCACCACACTTCTTGTGAGAGCCCTGTATCCACTACTCCAGCAACCACAGGCCTGGGCACCACACTTCTTGTGAGAGCCCTGTATCCACTGCTCCAGCAGCAACAGTCCTGGGTCCCACACTCCTTTTGAGCCCCTGTATCCACTATTCCAGCAGCAACAGGCTTGGGCCTCAAACTTCCTGTGAGCCCACCTGTATCCACTACTCCAGCAGCCACAGGTCTGGGTCCCACACTACTTGTGAGCCCCCCTGTATCCTCTGCTTCAGCAGCCACAGGCCTTGGCCCTACACTCCTTGTGAGCCCGCTGTATCCACTGATCCAGCAGCAACAGGCCTGGGCCCCACACTCCCTGTGAGCCCTCCCTGTATTCACTGCTACAGCAGACATAGGTCTGGGTCCCAGACTCCTTGTGAGCCCCCTGTATTCCCTACTCCAGGAGCCTGGAGTTTAGGTGCAATTTAAATTCCTAATACTTTGTAAGCTCATAAACTACAAGGGGAACCTATTATTTTCACATATGGCTTCTCCATTATTTCTTCCTTTTCATTAAATAAATACCAACATGATGGAGTCTGCTGTGTTTAATGAGTGTAGACTTTATCATTCTAGAACCTGCAAGGACCAGATGATTATTTTGTCTTGAGACAAAAAACCTGAGAATTGGAGGAGGGTGTGCTTTCTTTTTCCCAGGACTGTAAATACAAAAAAACAAATCAGCATCTTCCTGTGGTGCCATGTAGAAGAAAACTCTGCAGAAACCTCTTTTTTTTCGGTTTCTACTCTCATTTTTGTGTTTAAATGGGGATTTGCAGGTGCAAGGAACAGAAATGAAAACACCCCGTGCAAAGATTCAGAACTGCCAAATATCTATCTGAGAGGTATACTCTACAAAAACAAATCTGCTCGTGGAAATTAAAGAAAAAAAAGCTCTGTATTTATAAAACACCACCACCTGGGAATGATCCTGCCATTAGGTCGCTTCCTGTTTCAGAGCGAGAACCCCCAGGCCATTGCGGAAGCCGCATTGTCATAGTAGATCAGGACTACATAAGATCCGTCATGGTCATTGTCATAATATAGGGGGGAGATGTTCTGTTCTTTATAGAGATTTTCAGTGCCAGGAGTGGGCAGACACGGACGGCCAATCCCCCTAGCCGCCTATATCTCACAGGTCAGGTGGGTGCAGGTAGGGGGCCCAATCGAGCAGGCACACAGACCTGACTGGGGGCGGGCCTGACCCCCCATGGCCTGCCCAAAGCATCTGCACTGTATTTCTGTGTATCCAGAACAGAAAAATTTCAGTGGTATAGTCAGCACACAGATCTGACTGGGCAGGCCTGACCCCCCATAGCCAACCCATAGCATTGGTACGGTATTTCTATGTATCCAGAACAGAACAATTTCTGTGGTATAGTCGGTGGTAGTTCTAACACCCCATAATGACAACATGAAAAAGTTAACTTTTTGGCAAATTTATAAAAAAAATTATAATAATTGAGAAAGCACATGTACATAAATATTCACAGCCTTTGCCATGAAGCTCAAAATTGAGGTCAGATGCATCATGTTGCAATCAGGTGACTGGACATGATTTGGAAAGGTGCACACCTGTCTAAAGGCCCCCATACACGTGTCGGATTCCCACCGGATTCCGACACGATCGATTCCAGGCGCGTGCACGCGAAACAATCGTGCCGGAATCGTGTGCAGCCCACCTTGTCCGATCGTTCGCGTCCGATTGATCGGGGGCTCAGAATCGGATCGGACAGAGAACCAACATGTTGGTCTTTCTGATCCGATTCTGCACACATCAGGTTGCCATTTGGGAAGTAAGTGATCGGACACGGAATCGTCCAGGAATCCGTGGGACAAGGTGGTATGCAGCGATCGGATACTCTTAATTGGCTGATTGATCGGAGCTCCGATTCCCGCTGAGATCGCCGGAATCGATCGGGTGAGTGATCAATTGGCCATGGAATCCGACACGTGTATGGCTAGCTTTAATAAGGTCCCACAGTTGACAGTTGATGTCAGAGCACAAACCAAGCATGTGATCAATGATTGATCAAGGGGCGATCTGGTGCGGTTTTTTACTCATTTGAATATTTGGGATGGTCCTGTTACCCATAATGCACTTGTTTTAAAATCGCATGTAAAAAATCGCATGGCCATTAAAATCGCGTCCGCGCCGCAGCTGATCGCTCAAATGGGGACAAGCCCTGGTTGTGTGTTTTTGATGTGTTTTGCATGATAAGTTGTGTATTACTTTGAGGTTGGGTCTACACTAGGTCCAATGCATTTTCGGCCGCGGTTTGGTAATAGTAAATATAGGATGCGGTATTGCCGACATGGCAATACGCCTTGAAACAGCACCCGAACAGCGGGCAACCCACACGCCAACGTGCTGACCAGAGGAATTTTTGGGACACTTATTTATTTTTTATGTAGTCTGCCCCCCCCCCACTACACCTGCACGTTTGTTGATTGTTCACTGGTGATGAGCGGCATAGGCAATATTCGAATTTGTGATATTTCGTGAATAATTCTAAGATTTGATTTGATATTCGGAAATTTAAATATTCGTGGTATGACCATGGATAATAATATTCACATTGTGAAAAACTTCTAAAAGAATGGTCACATGCTATGTTTATTTTCTAAATGCAAATATGATTTTCGCAATATATGGCTATACCGCAAATATTTGAAATTCTCGAACTGCCGCAAAAAATATTCGACATTCAAGCTCAACAATATTGTTCACCGGTACAGGTGTTAACCCCCGAAAGTGGTGGGGAGAGAGTGCTTACGGCACTGCCCCGGCAGTCTCTCCAAGTTCCAGACCCTCTTCAGAGGAGGGTCCCTAGTACTTCACCCCGGTCCCTAGTACTTGGGAAACCAGGCTGGAATCAAGGTCACCTGGAGAGCAGGGCACTCGAGGGTCAGATGGCTTGTCTGTCTGACCCATTAGTCACCCCTTTCTGGAGAACGAGTCCTTAGCCCGGGATGAAGACACCCGTGCAGTTTGGTGTGCACTTCACTTTTTTGCAATGGGTGTGAGTTCACGATTGTGTGTGTGAGCACACACCGAGGCTCCAAAAATGAAATGTTATCATGTAACCCACATATACATTATAATGCTGAAGAAAACATTACTAATGTTGGAGAGAGTACAATATTAGATTAAAGCGGACCTACCACCTTGGAGGTCACTCAGCATTATCAGCTTCAGCTCAGCTCAGGGGAGCTGGTTCCGAGTGCGCCCCTCCCACTGCCTTACATAGCACCTAGGCAGCCGAAGTGGTGTCTGGGACATCTCTCCCAGGCAGGAAATTGTCAGCAACTGATTTCCCCCTCCACACACCCCCCACGAGTCTCTGCAGCTCCGATAGAGAAGAGACAGGAGGAGGTGGAGTCGAGGGGGGAGGAGAGGGGGAGGGCAGTGAGGGCGGAAGTAGCTGCAGGTCTCCAGGATCTAAGATGCCAGCATAGGAACTGCAAGCAAGTGAAGTGGTAAACAGGTGAGTATTGTGTCTGTTTAATGTATGTGTGTTTTTTTCATTTGAGTTTAAAACCTCTTTAATGAACATCATCAGCAAGTGTCTATCGTTCGAAATCTCCAGATGTTGTTTAAATATTTAAAACTAATTCCATGAAACTTGCTTACAGATTCACCAGAAACGGGCGACGAGGGCATTATAAAAAAAAACGAAACACCGGACAGCACCGAGTCTGCTTGCCACGGAGTGAAGCTAGCCGTGGTGGAGAATGAAGAAATTGGCAATGACTGTGGCATGGCTCTGTCTGACTACTTGTTTCCTCTGCCAGCTGTAGAGGAAGGGGCCGCTATTCTTGTTACCACAAAAACATCTGCTAGTTTTACCTCGGATCCAGCTGTGAGAAGAGACGCTTTTGTGGAAATATCACAACGTACGGGTTTGGATCAAGAAAACACCTTTTGTGACATTTAACCGGGACCTTGCTACATCATGTTGTATGTGGAACAGCTATGTGTACAATCTTATCACAGACCAGTGGTTCCCAAAACTGGGGGCGTGAAGGTATTCCAGGGGAGCGCAGGCCCTCATTCTTAACCTGTGTTTGAATAGGGAGGAGGGGCTCGATAATGTTCCTAAATA
>CM070039.1:79647277-79661345 GCA_036250615.1 Ptychadena robeensis
TTGTTGGTAGATCTGATGGAAATTGTATGGAGGAATCTAAAGGTGTATTGGGGGCTTTAGTGAATCAAGTTACAATCAGTGAACTGCGGCAGCGGATAGAGCATATCAAGGTGAGCAGTATATATATGTATGTACGTGTCGGGATGATGCAAATTATTATATATTGTTGTGTGTACTCAAAATGTATGTATAAACTGATATTTGTACATATGAATTTTTTTTTATCTTTTCATCTGTAACTTATATCTGTATGTTGATAAATCTGAATGTTTCTGAATATTTTTTTGCTGTGAAAGTCCACTATTTTGCTGTGAAAGTCCACTATTGCCCACTCTATGGAAAACATTGCTTTTCCTCTTTTTAGTATAAAAATTTAAAAACAAAAATGAAACAAAATGTTTACTTACCTCTGAGCTGCCACAATGGTTCAAAGTTGCTCCTGTGTTTTCCTGCTCTGCTCTTGTCTGTGGAAGTTGCCATGTTTATTCCTGTGTACCTTCCAGTCTTTCAGGGGTCAATAGCTGCCAAGGGGAGAGCGCCAGATATAATAGTTTTACAACATACAAAACCAAAGAAAGTGAGAACACAGCTCACTAGCTCAGATCAAAACATTACCCCTGACGAATCAGGGGCGTGGGGACTTTTGAGGCCTCAATGGTCAAATCATTTAAAAAAATTATGAATGAATAACAATTGTGGGGGATCACACTCAAATTGCATCTGTAAATGAAGTACATCCACCAAATTTGTCTCTTTAGGGCTTCCTGCCCGTATTTATTTCCCAGCAGTCCACAGAAAACTCACCCTCACAGGGGTAATGGCAATCCAAATAAAGAAACAAAAGTCGCTTGAAAATACCAAGCCTCCTGGCTTTCAAACGTTCAACATAAACCGTTGTCCTATACTTTGCTTCCCAGCAGCAACAGGCCTGGGCCCCACACTCCCTGTGAGCCCCACTGTATCAACTGCTCCAGCAGGCCTGGGCCCCACATTCCTTGTGCGCCCTCTGTCTCCTACTTGGTCGTGTCTCCAACTTCTATCAGGACCACAGACACACTGGTCTCTGCTCCTTTTGTGGAGACACACACGGCTCCACTCAACTGCAAACAGGTTTTAACCCTTTGAATGTTCCTGGGGGAATAGGAAGGACCACCCAATTCCTTCCTCCCTATCCCAGAGTTCCCCATAACCAAAATTAAATAAAAAAAACTGTTCAGTAACCAACTGTTGCTAAACTCCTTCCAAGATGAACCACTCAATGGGACCACAGCCTGAATGTAGGGGAAATATGCCTCTCTGGCCGGACCCATCCCAGTGGTCCTGTACACAATATACACAAAATGTATTTACATACAATAAATAAAATTGTCCACACAGGTAGTCTCAAACATACATATGCCCAGGGATGCACATAACGTTATTAGTGAGCTCCTCAGATATGTACCAGTAGATGGTGTTTGGTACTCACCCCATATGTAGGGTGGTCTTCCTCACTGTCTCCCTCACTGTCCTCTGCATCAGCCTCCTGCATGGTAGATTCTGCTGCAGATGGACCTCCCTGTTCCTGATTGATCCTCCGATCAGCTGTCTCCATCCACAGGTCACCAGCTGGCTTTGGGTCACATGTAATTCTCACAGTACATCCCCGTTTGCACCCCCAGATCTCATACCTCAGTAGTACCACCCTGACATTTTCTGGCTTAGTAACTAACTCCTGAGACTTCCTGCAGTCCAAATGTCAGCCTTTCATAGTCATATTCCAGCTGTCACATGGTGCTTTTCTTTTGTCCGATTTTACCCTTACATATGCCTACTCTGACTTTCACCCCCCAGATCTCCAACAACCTTAGAAGTCCAATCTTTTATTTTTGATTAGTAATTTACATTCCCAATATCACACCCTAACTGCAACCTTTCATAGTTATTCATGTTTCCCTGCGGTTATCCAAGGGACATACATTGTATACATGTAACATTTAGCTGCGGCCGCCCAGACACGGAGCGCCTCCAAGTTGTTAGTACACAAATGAGCTGTGTAACAATAATGCAGGTACGCAGAGCTAGGTTTTGGCCCCTTCTGAGGACCAGAGTACCACTTATGTGCACCCCTGACTATATATGCGAATATATAAGAGTAGTGGGTATCCGTAAGCAAAAAAGGAGAACAGTACAACCCCATGGGATGTCGGCTTCACCACATATGTGGATGGGTAGTAATTTTTCTTTGTTTAATGTTTTTTAATGGGAAGAGGCAAGTGCCAATAGACTTGTATAGAGAAATGATGACAGCTTCATATCTCCAAACTGACATTGCAATTACAGCTATGGGGAGAAGAAGACGAGGGATGAGGGACATTCAGGGATATCTTCTTACAGGATTTTTAATCTTTTTTTTTTACAGAAAATCACAAAAATAGGGTCTTTGCCAGTACAGCAGGGTACAGACGTGCAGATATGGGCCAGATTGATGGCCGCTTCAAGTGCCGTGCACAGAGGGCACAGAGTACAAGTGAGTTTAGGTGCGCTTTAGGTTTGCACGCAAACATTTTTGGATTGTGTTATAAAATCACAAAATGTGCTTGGTGTTCTTTTTTAAGCCAGAGATTACAACACCTCAACAGTTTCGATGACACATTACATAAAATGATTTCCACATGACATAAAAAAAAGTTATAATACTAAAACACAGCTAAAGATGAACATTAGGGCAATTTCAGCGAAGCAACCCTGAACATAATGACCTGCCTTAAAAGTTAACCATTCGCTTGATCGGCCAATAGGATCTCTGGTTTCAGCTTTATTGTTGCCTAAATTATTTTGTTAGGTTTCTTTACAACAATGACACTATTTTTTTGCTGTGTATTGTTTTATGCCATGGCTGGCAATGCCAATGTGGGTTAATGGTAGTAGAAAATAGCAATAAAGACCCATATCACCCCTTCTGCCCTCTATATAAGCAGCATCAGCCCAGGAGAAACCCAGACCTGCAGAGTCCACAGTGACAACCTACCTCCTGGTAAGTATTATCAGAGTTTTGTTCATAGAGACCACCAATTCAATGACAAAATCTGTATTTTCTTTTCCTTTTCAGTTTCTTGAAGGAGATACTGAGAATGATGCAGCAACTTACAGTAACTATGTTGCTGGTTCTATCAGCCACCATTTCCACTGCATTTCAATTACAGGGAGGTAAGAGAACCTTCAATATGTTTAATGTTTAAGGCTATGTCTCCACATTCCTCAGGACCCCTACGTTAAGCGCAGTGCTTGGCGGGAGGTCCTGCTCAGTGCATGCTGTGTTCTCAGGGCGCTGTCCCGTTCCGCCGATGCAGGGGTTAACATAGTCCCGGCCAGCTAAAGTGTATTTGATACGTCGGAACCCCCGCTAAGCACCCGACGGACCACATAATGCTGTGGAAACCCCCCTAAAGATCTTCTGCGTGTCTAAATAAAAAAAAAATTCTGATACATTATAATACATATCAGAATATTTAATATATAAATGTTTATATTGTACTTTCTGTTGTAAAATTTACCAGAACTGTTCAGCTAAAGTAAAATGTGGGTTTGGTAAGCTATAGCATAAGAAGAGTGGAATACAAAAGAACAATGATAAAATGTGTTCTTACAATTGGTCAGGCAACCCTGGTATCATTATATATTGGCTCTTTGACTTAAAAACTTTATTGGTTCCCAAAGGTTGTGTGTAAGTCAAGTTGGTTGTAAGTCAAGACTATTTTTCCCATAGAAATGATCCAAATCCCCATAATGTTTTCTGAACCAACCAAAGCCCCCCCTTATCTCACCTGATACCAGTACCTGGTTAATACACGATGATCATTTTTAATATAAAAACTTTTATATTGTACTTTATGTTGTAAAATGTACCAAAACTGTTCAGCTAAAGTAAAATGTCAGGAGTCGGGAAAGTTATAGTATTAGTAGAGTGTAATACAATAGAACAATTATAAAATGTGTTCTTACAATTGGTCAGACAATGCTAGTAGCAATATACAGCGGCCCTTGACATACAAACCTAATTAGTTCCCAAGGGATGGTTGTAGCTCAAGTTGGTTGTAAGTCAAAACTATTTTTCCCATAAGAAGTATTGAAAATCCCCAATCCCCAATGTGTTCAGAACCTCCCAAACCTTCCCCTTACCTCACCTAATACCACTACCTGGTTAAGACATGATAATTGATGATGATCATTTTCAATATATAAACTTTTATATTGTACTTTATGTTGTAAAATGAACCAAAACTGTTATGTAGAGTGTAATACAATAGAAAAAATGGTAACATATGTTTTTACAATTGGTCAGGCAACCCTTGTTACATTATATGTTGGCTCTTTGACAAGCAATATACAGTGGATCCTTGACATACGAACCTAATTAGTTCCCAAGTGTTGTGTATAAGTCAAGTTGGTTGTAAATCAAGACTATTTTTCTCATAGACATGAATAAAATCCCCATAATGTTTTCTGAACCAGCCAAAGCCCCCGCTTATCTCACCTGATACCAGTACCTGGTTGATACATGATGATCATTTTTAATATATTAACTTTTATATTGTACTTTATGTCTTAAAATATATCAAATCTGTTCAGCTAAATAAAATGTCAGAGGTTGGGAAAGCTATAGCATTAGTAGAATGTAATACAACAGAAACATTATAAAATGTGTTCCTACAATTGGTCAGACAATGCTAGTAGCAATATATGATCATTTTTAACATATAAACTTTTATATTGTACTTTATGTTGTAAAATGGCAGACATTGGGAAAGCTATAGCATTAATAGTGTGTTATACAATAGAAAAATTAAAAAAAGTGTTCTTACAATTGGCCAGGCAACACTGGTAGCATTATACATTGAATACTTGACTTACAAACTTAATTGGTTCCCAAGGGTTGGGTGTAAGTCGAGTTAGTTGTAAGTCAGTGCTATGGTAATACAAATTACCAAAATCCCCATAATGTTTTCTGAACCCCCCCAAACCCCCCCCCCCCCCTTATCTCACCTGATACCAGTGCCTGGTTTATACATAATGATTGATGATGATGAATTTAAATATATAAACTTTTATATTGTACTTAAAATGTACCAAAACTGTTCAGTAAAACGGCAGAGGTCGGTAAAGGTATAGTAAAGGTTGGGTGTAACATCCCAAAGCCCCCTTTACCACACCTGATACCAGTATCTGGTTAACACATGATGATTGATAATGATCATTTTCAATATATAAAATGTTATATTGCACTTAATATTGTAAATTGTATCAAAACAGTTTAGCAAACGTAAAAAAGCTAAAGCATTAGTAGAGTGTAATACAATAGAAAAAATTATAACATTGTATATTGGCTTGTTGACTTTTGAACTTAATTGGTTCCCAAGCCCTTCTTACCTCACCTGATACCAGTACCTGGTGGATACATGATGATTGATGATAATCATTTTTAACATATAAACTTTTATTTTGTACTTTATGTAGAAAAATGCACCAAAACTGTTCAGCTAAGGTGACTAAGGTTTGGAAAGCTATAGCATTAGTAGAGTGTAATACAATAGAAAACAAATAAAATGTGTTCTTACACATTGGTCAGGCAAGCCTAGTAACATTATATATTGGCTCTCTAACTTACGAACATAATTGGTTCTCAATGGTTGGGTGTAAGTCAAGTTGGTTGTAAGTAATATTTTTCTCTTAGAAATGACCAAAAATCCCCATAATGTTTTCTGAACCCCCCCAAACACCCCCCTTATCTCACCTGATACCAGTGCATGGTTAATACATAATGATTGATAATGATCAATTTAAAAATGTATCTTTTTATATTGTACTGTGTTCTTACAATTGGCCAGGCAACCCTACTAACATTATATATTGGCTTTTTGGGTGTAGGTCAAGACTATTCTTCCCGTATGAAATTATTAAAATATCCATAACATGTTCTGGTCTTTCCAAAGCCCCCCTTTCCTCACCCTTGACCTAAGAACTTAATTGGTTTTCAATGGTTGGTTGTAAGTCAATTTGGTTGTAAGTCAAGAATTTTTCCCATAAGAAATAATGAAAATACCCATAATGCCTTCTGAAACTCCCAAAGCCCTCCTTACCTCACCTATAATAATAAATCATTGTATACAGTGGACCCTTCCATGAGTTTCGTGTCTCTTATAATTGTTTTGATTTTTTTCTTCCAGGTTATCCTATGAATCTCAGAGCTCAAGGAGTGACAAGCTGTGATGTAACAGGTATTTCTTTCAATGAAATCCGATGCATATGTTATACTTATATGCTACACATATTCAAACTTCACCATGACCATACAAACATACTATCTATATGCAGAATATATATCTGTATACATTGAATTGTGTCAAAATCCAGTATATATATGTATACTAATCTGGAGAGGGGTTTACATTGTGTACAGTAATACAATTTTTTTTTGTAGAAATATTAGTAGTACAATTACATACATTGGATATAAAAAGTGTACACACCCCTTTAAAAGCAATTTCGTACTCACAAAAAATAACCCACATAACTTACCTGTCTGCTCTCTTGATCTGAAAAACTGATCCCTAAACCTAAAAACCACATACTTACCTTCTTCTCTTCCTCACTTCTGGCACCACCATGCTAACTGCTTACAATTTGCTATCTTCTAAGATGGCCGCCAGAGACTCTTCACACAGACTGGAGAGATGGAGAATTGATGATGGAATCTTTATCTAGTCTCCACCATGTTCCGCCCTAGACTTATGGGACATTAACCTCCCTAGCACTCTTGCAAGGTCCAAATTTCTGTACCAAAACCGCACCATGGACTCACTAGACATAATGGATTTTTTTGTACAAGGGTCTAATAGACATCCTGACTATAATAATGTTTGAAACACACAATTATTATACATGTACATTTACAAAATTATAAAATGTATCATTTGAATGATAAAGTCTCTTGGATCCTTATTTGGTATGAAAGATTTCAAAACGGTATTTATGTTTGTTTATAAGGAAGATTCACCAAGGATGTTAAGGACAAATTAGGGTTAAAGGAGGCAATTGGCAGACATTCTGCCACCAGCAAAACTGACTTTGTGGATCTCTGGACCTCTGCCTGCTACACTCACAAGCTTCGGGAGTAGAAAACTACTAGTCCTGTCTGCGCAGCGCTCACTCTAGTAACATCACAGTAAGCATCCCCATACACGGGTTGATTCCTGCTCAATCGATAACTTCAGCACGCTGCACTTGAGTGTCCGTCAATTGGACTCCAAATCGATTCACACCACTTTACCCTGATCCCCAACCAAAGTAAGGGCAATTACTGTTCAATCAAGCTTTCTTCGAGCTTGATTTGTGAACAATCAATCACCGCGGATGTGCATGATCGATTGTTCTTGAATCTAACTAAAAATCGACCCGTGTATGGGGACCTTCAGTGCCCGCCACCTAGAGCATGCTATGATTCATAGTTCTTTACTCCCTCAATAGAAATATAGAAGCTCAGTGAGTGTAGTCAGCAGGGGGACTGCAGAGAAGACAAATCTGTCACATCTACCGAGTGAGGAAGTAAAGGTCCCCACACACGTAGCGAGCGGGGGCCAACAGATGATCGGTGGAGTGCAACATGATGATGACGTCATCATGCTGCTCTCCAACGCTTAGTTTGGATGGGGACGCCGGCCCCTATTCAAACTAATGGCATCAGCCAGAGATTTAGGGACATGTCGGTTCTCTGGTCAACCGACCGTGGGCACCAAAGATTTGTGCCCGACTTTGAAGACGAGCGCGCACGCACATTGGTAGGCAGAAAATTTGGCCGTGGCTCGCTACGTCTGTGGGGGCCTTAACAGTTGAGAGCACAGTTGGATGGGGGCAGAGCTAGGAAAAGCACAACGATGAGTCAGGGGAGAGACAATGTGGGACAGAGTGACCCAGCCAGGGGGTTATTGGGCAATGTACAGTATTGGTGTAGTCCATGTGTTCTCCAAGGAATAGGGGCACACATGGACTACACATACTATATGTACTATACAGTGTATGTATTCCATGTATGCCCCCAGGGATGGGGGCACACATACACTTCCTAAGCCATATGTACTATACAGTGTGTTAAGTCCATGTGCCGCCATGTTTTTGCCGTGTCAAAGGCTGACATTGGTGATGAGTAAGATGAAGGAATATTTCATTAGTAGACTGAACACTTTCTATGTTTTCCCTCTTAGGTGGCCTTTGTTCTGGATTAGTATGCTCAAGTAGCGGCACTGACCTGGTCCTAAAGGTGGACAAACTGAAGGAGATGAGTGTAGACATTCCAGCCATACATCTTAACGACAGGCGCTGCACTGGGTTTCTCTATAATGACGTTTCTGCATACATAAGGTGGTCTCTGGGAAAGGACATTTGTGGAACTGAGCTAATCGTAAGTACCATTTACTGGATGAGGGGATCCTGATCCAAAGGCTAAATCTATCCAATACACAAATTCAGGGCTGGTTTTTTTTGCACTATGCAGAATATATATGCTCATATGGCACTGGGCTCCCAAGCTCCTCTCCAGAAGCCCTCCATGCACATGTGAATTCCTGATCTCGATCCTAAAGGCCCCCATACACGTCTAGATTTTTCATCCAATCAACTTAATTTAATACATTTTTTGGATTTATTGATTGAAAATCTATGGCAGCCCACATGGTTAGATCAACCTAAACCAATTAAAATTGGGAAACAAATTGATTGAAAAATAAATGGGCATGCTGGTAAATTTAAAATATATGTATATAATGTATTGAAATGCGTTACACTTTCAGTCGATCCCCAAAAAATGTATCAAATATCTGTTACTACAGTTGGCAAACATACAATCAATCACCAATTTCCCTGACCCCCAAAAAATTTTCTTTTTAAGTTTATTAAACAGAAAATCTAGACGTGTATGGGGGGGGCTTTAGTGTTCCTTTAGTGTTACTCTCTATCCTCTGTGGGTAGGGAGGTGCGATGCTACGTGTCCTCTCTTCCCTCTGCTAGGGGGGGGGGGGGTGCAATTCGATCTCGCATAGGACCCCCAAAGCAAGAAACAGCACTGCACAAATTAGTTAATTACATGCCAATGGATGACACAAAACATCTACTTGTAGGCAAATTCACACATGTGGTTTTCATGCCTGTTTAACCACATGGAAAAAAGTTATTTATAAAATAATTAAATTAAATGACTGTTAAAGAGGTTCTATACTCAAATAAAAAAACACATACATTACATTGACCTAATACTCACCTGTCAGCAGTACATCTGTGAAATCTGCTACAGAATAAAAAAAACAACATACTTACCTTCCTCATTCCTGGGGAAATCATATTTATTAAGGGCAGAGAGAAGCAGTTCCGCCCACACTTCAGGAATACTTCATTCTTACTATGGGGCTGTAATTCTATAAAACAGCCACTAGATGGAGCTTCGGTTACATCACGTTAGATTCTGCAGGTGTGAAGCTGCATTCCAAGTCACACGAGACTACGGACTTCTTCCCAGCTGTCCCTGTTTCAGATTTTTTTACAAGCTGCCGCTGTGGGAGGGAAGAGCAGGAGGATTACCTCTCCTGCTGTAAGGAAATTTTTTTTTTACATTTTGAGCAATGATTGCCTAATTATCAGCAGTGCTGCTGCTAATAGTGTAAAGTGTCATGTAAGGTAGTAGGTCCGCTTTAACAAGCAGAAATGTGCTGTCATGTTTAAGTGGAACTGGTTTGTGGTTGCTTTAGCACTCAAGCACCGTCTTTGACTTAAAGCGCACCTACCATCTGGTAGGTCATTTGTCATGATCGGCAGCAGCGTGGGTGGATTGCTCTCAGAAATAAAAAAAAAATGGAGATCGCCCCTCCCACTGTGTGATGTCCTGCCGAGGCGCTACGTCATACAGCCCTGAGGCTCCTGCATGTCCACGGTGTCAAGGGCTCTGGGACAGGGATGTCCATGTAACCCATCTATATACATGCCTACCTCACCGGCTGTTTCCAGGGCGTTGAGCTGGTCCGCCAGTCGGAAGGTTACTGTAGTGCAGAATGTCAACCTCCAGCTGGCGGACTTGCTCAACTCTGTGGAATCAGCCAGTGCGGGTAGGCGTGTATATGGATCGGGGCCATCGAAATCCCCATCAAGAAAAAGGCTTAACGCTAGGTGGGTCAACGGAGCCATCCATGCTATGGAAACATACCCTATCACCAATAATACCCTACCCTAACTATGATTTAAAATATTTCACTATAACAATACTATCACTGTGTTATTTGCATTGTTTTATTGATTTAATAATATTATTATATCTTTTATTTCAAAGGTGACCGGCACCCATGCAATCTATAAGAATTATGTTTACCTGCCCCAAGATCCTTCTGCAATCATCTACAGAGAGACTTTCGTTATAAACGTCAGCTGTTCATACCCATTGGACATGAATGTGTCTCTTCCTGAAGTCTTGTACCCTGATGTGTGGTAAGTACCTTACATTCTGTCTTTCATGTAAATACTCAACATTTAATGTCCTCCACTTGCGGCCCTCAAAACTTTTAATGCATAGGAACTCACCTGTCCGCCGACCCCCGCTGACAGGTCCTCGTCCAGGATCTTTTTTTGCCTGTTTAACCACATGGAAAAAGTTAAATTTAATTAAATGACTGTTAACAAGCAGAAATGTGCTGTCATTTTTAAGTGTCCTCTTTGACCTGGGTATGGCCCAGGTGACCAACATGCGGCCCTTCGGGCATTCTTTGGCGGCCCATCTCAGTCCTCCATTTGCGGCCCCCAAAACTGTTAATGCATAGGAACTCACCTGTCCGCCGATCCAACGCTCGTCCAGGATCTTTTTTTTGCCTGTTTAACCACATGGAAAAAAGTTAAATTAAATTAAATGATTGACGATTAAATGATTAAATGTCATTTTCAAGTGTAACTGGTTTGTGGTTGCTTGAGCACTCAAGCGCCTTCTTTGACCTGGCCCTTCAGTCCTCCACTTGTGGCCCCTGAAAGCACCGCTGACAGGTCCTCCAGGATCTTCTTAGAGTGGGAAGAGGTGATAAACTTGCCAACCTAGATGGTGCCTGAGCAAGTCCCTCACCTCTCCTCTTTGATTATAAAATGCTTAAACAAGTCAGTATAGATTGAAAATGTTATGTGCGGCCCTTTAGTGGTGCTGAGGGCCGCACTTGTGGCCCTCCATATCAACTCAGTTGGCCCCCACTGGTATTGACTGAAAATGTAATGTGCGGCCCTTTAGTGATGCTGAGAGCCGCACTTGTGGCCCTCCATATCAACTTAGTTGGCCACCACTGGGGTATGGTATGGGAAGTGATGGTGACAACAATATTTCTCCGATTTTCATTTCACGTTTTGTCTTTTCAGCACAACCTACATAAACATTGAAAACAGTGGACAGTTTAAGGTGCAGATGGCCATCTACAAGGACATCAGCTACACCACTCCATATACCGATTCTGTTGTACAGTTGACCACCAAAGCCAACTTATATGTTGGGGTTTACATCGCTGATGATATTTATTCCAATGTTGTTAAAGACTTTAGTCTTTTGATGATAAACTGCTTCAGCACCCCGACCAACAACATGTACGATCCTTTGCGGTATAACATCTTAACTAACAGGTAAGTTGCTTAAATAATTTATCTATGTGTGTATAATCTGTGTAGGGTTAGTTATTTATGTCTTTTGGGGGTTCAAACGTTACCTTCTAATCACTATGTATTCTATCAGAGAGGACACGGCACTACATAGCAGTGATATATACCTCCCATTCACTATGTATTCTATCAGTGAGGACCCGGCACTACATAGCAGTGATATATACTTTCCAACTATGTATTCTAACAAGGGAGGCTCACCCCAGCACCTAGCATAGCAGTGATATATATCCATTCCAACCAACCTATCGTATTCTATTAAGGAGGACGGCACTCTCATAGCCACCAGTCTCGACATATATACCTTCAATCACTCATGTAATCTCCTATCAGGAGGACCCCCCTAAGCACTCACACAGCAGTGTGATATATACCTTCCAACGCACTATGTATTCTTTGGGGAGACCCAGCACTACCACATAGAAGTGATATATACCTTCGCAATCACTATGTATTTTCTATCAGGGGAGGACGCCGGCACTACACATAGCATGATATATACCTTCCAATCACTGATGTATTCGCTAATCAAGGGTAGGACCCCCAGCACTACATAGAAGAGGCTATATCCTTCAATCACTATGTATTCTATCAGGGTAGGACGCCATGCAGAACTACATAGCAGTGGATTATACTTTTCCATCACTTAAAAAATGTATTCTATGCAGGGATGAATGGCTAACTACATCGCAGTGATATATACTTTCCCATTCACTTATGTATTCCTAGTCAGGGCCGACACCGGCAGCTAGCATAGAAGTCGATATATACTTCCAATCACTATGTAATTTCTATCAGGGAGGACCCTCCCCCGCACTACATAGGCAGTGATATATACTTTCAATTCACTTGTAGTCTACCAGGGAAGTAACTGCACTATCATAGGCAGTGATTATACTTTCCAATCGTTATGTCATCTCACTCAGGGAGGACGGCACTATCATAGCAGTGATACTATCACCTTCCAATCACCTAGGAATTCTATCAGGGAGGACCGGCTTACTAAGCATACAGGCATTGAATATATACCTTCCAACCACTAATGTATTCATTAGGGAGGACTCGCGGCACTTTCATAGCATGATATATACCCCTTCCAATCACTTATGCAATTCTATCAGGAGGACCCAGTCACTAACACTAGCAGTGATACTAGACCTTCTGCAACGCACTATGTATTCTATTAGGGAGGACGGGGCCGGCAGCATAGATCATAGGCATGATATAACCTTCCAATTACTATGGGGCATATCTTCAGGCGGAGGACCCTGGCAGCTATAAGCATGATAGATCCTTCCAATACACTATAGTATTCTAGCAAGGGATGACCTGCTGGCACTACATAGAAGTGATATTCCCTTCCAATGCACTAATTTATTCTATGCAGGGATGACCCAGCACTACTATAGCTATCGATATATGACCCTTCCAAATGCATCTATTATTCTATCAGTGGAGGACCCCAGGCACTGAGCATAGTCAGGGATATACTACTCAATCACTATGTATTCTATCAGGTAGGCACGGTCCCGGCACTACATAAGTGATATCTACCTCGCAACTCACCATCGTACTTCACTCAGGGAGGACGCCGCATCACTCCACACCCTACACACTAAGCAGGGATATACACCGCTTCCAATCACTAGGTAATTGTATCAGAGAGAGACCGGCGGCACTACATAGGCAGTGATATATCATCACTTCCAATCACTTGTATTCTATCAGGGAGGGACCGCCGCCTACTACATAGCAGTGATACATATACCCCTCCAATACTATGTTTCTACACGAGGAGGAACCGGCGCACTACATGCAGTTGGATATATGTGATATATAAAATCTTAAGCATTTTTCTTTTGTAGAAACTCATGATGCATGGCTTCGCACACACCTTTGTAAATATTTGTGCCCTTGCAGTCAATTACCTTTTACTAATTTAGCTATACGATTATTCTTGTTGTGTACAGCTGCCCTACAACGCAAAAGCTCACCCTATATCGTGTCTTAGCGAATGGTATTTCCGGCGGCATTGGATTCTACATACAGTAATTTTAAAGCTTGCGTATGGGGATTAATACTTTTATAGTTATCTGGGTCATTGTGAAGTGCCTCCACCTTGCAAGAGGGCGGGGGGGGGGGGAAGTCGGAAAGGGTTCATGTGTTGCCTGCTAAGTTGAGTGCGTAATCATCTTGAAATGTATATTAACATACAGGCCAGTAGCAAACACCATTATAGCCGCGGGGTTTCACCCAAGGACGCCAGGTCAGGTGTAAACTAATTTCATCTAACCCAGATATATGACATACACAGCGGGAGGTAGTAGCTCGAGGACGCCCTCAGAGGCTGTAACTTGTATGA
>CM070039.1:79685818-79704378 GCA_036250615.1 Ptychadena robeensis
CCCGTACCGTGCTGTTAAAAACAGCACGGTATGGGCAGTGCGCTAGGGAGGTTAAAATCTGATACAAAAGCAACGATACAAACAATACAAAGCAGATAGTCCATCATCATCTCTCACGAGTTTCATAACAATACCAATACTGCTATGCGCCATCGCGAGTTAGACGACTCAAGGGTATCAGGATTGGTTCATAAGAAAAAAGAAAGAATAACAAGAAAGGAAAAGAACAGATGAGAGGGATAGGAAAGGGGGGGGGGGAGAAGGGGGGAGAGGGAAGAAGGGAGCACGGACATGTCGGGGAGGGACACCTATTGTGATTGCAACTCTTCAGGAGTGGTCTATAGGTCGAGCAAGGTTCGTATCATAATATTATGCATGATATTTGGCTATAAGGTCTCTATAAGATTTCGTGTCTTTGAAAATCAGCCACGGTGTCCAGGCCTTATTAAATTTATTGTGAGTGTGTAGTAAATCCGCTGTTAGAGATTCCAGGCGCTCAACCCGGGACAGTTCTGTAAGCCATTCGGCGACAGATGGGATAACCGATGACTTCCAATGCCTTGGGATGACCGCCCTAGCTGCAGCCATGAAGAATTTCAACAGCTCATGTGAGGAAACGCAATGTAAGCAACGCTATTTCCGGCGTGGGGAAGACTAATGATCTAGTAGTGGCACGGAAAAAATGAAATATAGCCTCCCAAAAAGTCAAGAGGTGTGGGCAAGTCCACCAAATGTGGAGCATTGAGCTGGTCTCTGACAGACATCGCCAACACAGGGGAGAGGTCTGTGGGTACATTTTATGTAGCACCTGAGGGCACCTGTACCAGCGGGTTACTATTTTATAGCTCCGTTCCTGTGCTGTGGAGGCAACAGTAATAGAGTGAGTATTGGAAGTATAAAGGTCCGCTGCAGATCTTTTTCCCACTGCACTAAGTGGGAAAAAGCAAGAAGTGGGGCCGGGGGGTAGGGTTGGCGTCAGTGAGCAGGGTGTAGAGTAATGACAGAGTTGAACTTTTAATTTAATCTGTGCACTGAAACTTTATTTTACGTGAACAAGCTCTTTAATTCACATTTTTTTCCAGGGATCTCAAAAAGAACTTTTGAACCTAACTCAGCAAGATTACATCAGCAGAATTGAGGAGCTCAACCAGTCTCTGAAGGATGCATGGGCCTCGGATCAGAAAGTCAAAGCTCTCAAAATAGTAATTCAGGTAGATCATTGTATTACTGCTATATGTGTGTGTGTATAAGAGACCCTGTCTCCAAATCATTCTTAGTTTGTTTATATACACAATTTTGAAGTATATCCTAGGAGCTCTTAGGTCTACACAGTTGGCAATGTCAGTTTTATTTTTTGAATGCTTAAATAGTGATGTCGCACGGCGAACGCGAACCAACGCAAATGTCCGCGAACCCCATAGACTTCAATGGGCAGGCGAACATTAAAAAACAAAGGGACCCTTTCTGGCCACAATAGTGTTGGGAAAGTTATTTCAAGGGGACTAACACCTAGACAATGACATGACAGAGGGGGATCCATGGCAATAAAAGAAAAAAAAATTTCACGCAATAAATCCGCACGACGGATTTCTACAATGATAGTCAATGGATAGTCACCCTGCTAACGGTTAAACTTAAGTTTGAGCTAGAGTCCCCAAATTTGATATGTAGCTACATGTGGATGATTTAGTGTGTTTTGGTGCCTTGGTCCGGGCGTGAGATGATCGCAAAGTCTGGCTATTTTCCCAAAGGGAATGAATGGCGATCATAATTCACGTTGTTCTCCCGCTCCCGTGCGATCCTAAACTTTGAAGACGTGAAATAAATACTTTGTACGGGTCAATTCGCCCCAATTTTCATTTTATTCTTTCAATTGTTAAAAGATTTGTGTTGTCAATGAAGTTAAAAAAAAGTGTGCAGATTACATGTATTACTGGAGATGGACAGTGTGGAGGACACTGGTGGAGATGGTCAGTATGAAGGACACTGGTGGAGATGGTCAGTTTGGAGGACACTGGTGGAGATGGTCAGTATGAAGGACACTGGTGGAGATGGACAGTGTGGAGGACACTGGGGGAGATGGTCAGTATGAAGGACACTGGGGGAGATGGTCAGTATGGAGGACACAGTGTCATAATCACGCTGCTGCATAGTCCCCAAGGCAATGTTTAGACACCTCTAGGCATTATATGCACTAATTGCAGATTACAAGTGGAGAGAAGCATCTTTTCAACATAGTGACAAAGGGCTGGAAAAGATAGCTAAATGGGCCAGATCTGGCCCCCGGACCTTAGTTTCCCCACCCCTGCTCTAGGCCACAAAACATGTTACTTGCAGGGTTAACAGCCAGCACATCTTACTTCTGGTAACTTGCAGTATGTTAGACTTTTGTTTTGGGGTTTAAATTTAGTTTGTCATGATTCGATTTTTACCTTCGATCTGTGCACGTTCACAGTGGTTTTTGGTTCGTCAGTCGAATGGAAAATCTCACAGTCGGTTGAGAGAGATGGAGGACATGAACCAAACCACACTGCTGCCCTTTCTGTTAGGGCCCAATGGCCCAGATGATCTTCCTGAGGCAGTAGCACCCGCAGCCAGCAATATTTGGTGGAGTGGATACTTTCAAAGTCGGCAAGATTGTGGTTTCAAGCGAATGCTTGTGGCCTTCAAGGAGCGGAGCCACGGGTCCCCAGCGTGTGTGCTTCCCCCATTCCAGTCTCCAACATCATGGAGACTTGTAGCCACTCCACCAAATATTGATAGCTGGCTGCGGGTGCCACTGCCTCAGGAAGATTGTCTAGGCCATTGGACCCTAACAGAAAGGGCAGTGGCGGGGTTTGGTTCATCTCTCTCCCCCCAGCGAATGCACCCTGCATTGAGTTGCTGAGTTGAAAGACGTTTGGTTAGACAACTAAGCAGAGCTTCAAGTAAACTAATTCTTGTCACTATCATCTATGCTGCTCCATCTGCTTGTTCCCCTTCCCTCCCTGAGGAGCCCACTGAAGGGCGAAACGCGTCTGAGGTACAATCTGGACACGCAGCACATGGATATGGACTTTTTGGGTGACATTTGAGCTAGCTATGTTATCTTTAGTTCTTTTTTTAAATGTATTTGATGTAATGTATGGTCTTTGTATGACATAGTCCAGGTTTATTAAAGACTTTTTTATACAGGTAATGTCCTAATGGCACGATTATGACCAATAGCACCCACGATTATGACCGATCCCGGCTCGGACACAGCTTGTTGTAAGAAAAAACTGTGACTGTACTGAGTTCGGGCATAACGTCAGGGAGGTAAAAGTTTGTCACATCTCTGGCAGACAGTACAGACAGCATTTATCACAATTACATGTCTTTATCATCATTTTACATTTTGTAAAATAAAAAAACAGTTGTATAAAAAGATCAGATACAGAATAATATATTTTCTTTATTATTATATATTTATGTTTTTCTTGCTTGCAATGTATGTGTGTTTCAATAAATTTTGTCTTTTTAGTGTTCAAAGCTGCTCTCTGACACAACAGTCATCACATTTTACCCAAGCAAGTTCGTTTTAATTACAGATATCCTGGACACCTTTGGTATGTTTTGGTTAAAAGTATTCTAAACCTTTATGTTACAATGAACAGTGTCCAAACTTTTTGTAAAGAGGGCCAGGTTATGTGAAGTGAAATGTGTATGGGGGAGGAGGGCATTCAGTCTGGTGAAGGTTTAACCTCCTGGGTGTCCAGGGAGGATCCAACACTACATAACAGTGATATATACCTTCCAAATACCTTCCAATCACTATGTATTCTATCAGGGAGGACCCGGCACTACATAGCAGTGATATATACCTTCCAATCACTATGTATTCTATCAGGGAGGACCCAGCACTACATAGCAGTGATATATACCTTCCAATCACTATGTATTCTATCAGGGAGGACCCGGCATTACATAGCAGTGACATATACCTTCCAATCACTATGTATTATATCAGGGAGGACCTGGCACTACATAGTTATTGTTAGATCTAAAGGAAATTGTATGGAGTGATCTAAAGGTGTATGGGGGGTTTTATACATAAGATTGTGATCTCACCAAGCCCCATTATGTTAATACTTCAAAAACATCGATGTGCACCATGCCTTACAGGGATAAACAAATGTAATCGGTCCCACCCATATTCATCTTTCAAATACTAACGCGTTCTTTTTTTGCAGGAAAGCTGGTTTATGAGCGCATTATGTCAATGTGTATGGATAACCGGTCAGCTTTACCTGGTAATGTAATTGTAATACTTAATGTCAATGTGGGACTTAACATGTGCATATTATAATGTTAATAAACACTGCAGCCCTAATTCTTTTGCAACCAACCTTGCCTAGACCCCATTTATTCCTCCAGAACCCTTTTTCTCACATGTCTAATTTTTTTTTACCATGTCTTGAGTTTGCCGGACCCCCTTCTCTCAGCATTGTTATGTAATGTGCAACATAAAGGCGTTGAAAGTTTATACTAATCATAACATATAGAAGGAAATCCAGGGGTTTCTTTTAGTTTCATTTGGGCAGCCAGAAATGTTCCCTTCTGTCAGAAGTACAAATATTGGAAGGACACGTTTTGCCAATAAAAAATTAACTAGAACTAATAGAATGTGAATATTATCATCTAAATGTATATGATGTCATTTTTTGGTAATGTTTTTTTTTTTGTGTCTTAAAACATGAACAGCAAATTTCACGCCGGACCATGTGAATGACACCGCAAAGGAGACCTGTTTAAACTGGTTTTTCAAGATTGCTTCAATACGCGAGCTTGTACCTAGATTGTATCCTTTGTATATATACTATAATGTGATTGTGTACTTGCAAATATCATTTTTCTGGCTTGGAAGTAGAATGTTTCTTTTTCCATCTTGAGGTAATCAGAGGTTGACTATATTGTTTTAATATTAACCATATTTTCTTTCTTTTGTTAATTATTTGTTAGTTATTAGTATATAGAAACAACAGAGAACAAAATCTCCCCAGTGAAAATTACAGGGGCGAGGGGACTTTAACGGCTTCAAGATCAGTACATAGGTAAACAATATGTTAAAACAGGCATTTATTGAGTGGACATCCAGGCATCAAACCCAGGTGTACATTAATATAAAGAAATATTATAAACAAAAATGTAGCACAAAACAATAAAGGTAAATGCATAAGATACATAAGATGCAATTTAGAAAACATAAACCACAGGCCTAAAACTTGGGCATTTAATCTGAGCATCCCTATTAGATGGAAAAAGGATGTGGACCATCCACAGGTGGTAATCGCCACCCGGCGTACATTCCATTAGACTTCCTCAAGGGGTAGAGGCTGGCCGGATGGTTATAGGTCTGGGTGGGAAAAGGGTTGACATGAATAAAAGCCCTATGTATGAATAGGATGCAGAAATTGACGTATGATAGGGAGTTCAAATACTCACTTATGTATCCAGTAGATAAAAACAAAAATACACATAAGGTGCTAGACATGGATCCTCCCCCAGAACGGAGAAACACCAGCGGACAGTTGCCACACACGCCTTATTAACACATAGCCATCTGAGAATCAGTTAGATAAAAATATATACCTAGGTTAGTCCTAGGGTACGCTCAGGATAATAAGTGGTGGGGGTGAAAAATGGGGAAGGGGAGGTGGGGAAAAAGCCATCATCCCCTCGTGATTCCGTGCCCCGGTGTGAATAAACATGTGCTGGTAGGTGCAAAAGTGGGAAGCGTATTGAGGTAGTGACATTGGAGAGGTTAAAAATGATATGTGAATAGGTTTCCAGGTATGTACAGTGCCCATCATCAGTGTGTATTGAAGAGTGAGGTAAGGTTAAACAGCAAAATCATCAAATCAAAATGTGGAGGGATTAATAAAAATCAACACAGTGACATATCAAGGGTATTGAATATGGGTGTTTTCTATTGATTTCTGGGATGTTGGCTTCTCACTTTGAGAGTTTCTCTTTTTCACTAGTTATTAGTATAGTTACATGCCTATGTGCATGTACCAAGTTATGAGGGTCTGCACGATCTTTTTACCTACAATTGGGTTATAATGTGTAAAGAAAAGGTACATGCAGTGCTGTGGAGTCAGTAGATATATTCCCTTACTCCGACTCCTCTGTATTTAATATGCTAATGTATTTTATACATTCATTGAAGGAAAGGAAGGCAACACATGCTTTTTCCTTAAGGGCCCGATATCGGAGCTGAGCCCGATATCGGAGAAGCTGGAGGCACAGCACTGCTGCGTCATCCAGCTCAGCTGATGCTTTGCATGTCCGATAACCCTTTTTTCGAGCAGCATTGATTGATCTTGTTTATAGGCACCTTAAAGCAGGGAACACACATTTAGAAATGGGCGAGATCGATGGCCGCTTCGAGCTCCCTTTGCACTCATGGTGAACTAGCTGGCCCATATCATATGCGGCCATTCCTGTTTTCAAGCTGGAGCAATTAATCCCACTTGAAAAAAGGGATCATGACCGTAAACCACGGTCTATGACCATTGCTTTGCATGGGGACCACGGGGACTCCATGCAAAGCATTTGCTGATATCAGGCAGCAGCGCAATTACATCATCGCGCTGCTGCTGGGAACCTTGAATGGCTCCTATATCGTGCCATGTGTTTCCTGCTTTAATGTTCTGATCTTCTGCTGAAGATAGGGCAGTGGAAGGCTCCAGGAAGAGGCAGGGGGGGAAGGGGCTTTAAACACAACTGAACTGATAATTTTATCTATACTCCTAAATATGATTTCCCTTGAATCCCATAGTCATGTTTATAGTTTAAGCTAATAAAGTATTTGTCGCCTCAGCTGAATTACAACAGTTTTTCAAATGTTTTACAGCTTCAGTGTTGAACTATTGGCGATCCATTCCCGTCACTTATACAAGCGTCTCTAGTCCGGCAACACACATTTACTTAATGAATTATCAGCGGGAATTAGGCTAGGTTCACAGTGGGCACTACATTCCCTGTAACAGTGGAACACAACACAATGGAAATGGTTCTGCACCGTCACTGTGCATTATGTCCCATATAGAGTAGTAAATGTAATGGTGACCATTGAAACATACTGTGCAAATCTTAAAGGGGTCAATTTGAATCACCACATTGATGTCTTCTCTCTCATTACCTAACATTTAGTGAAGCAAACAGTCGATAAAAAGCATGCTTCTTGGTCACTTAACGTGTTTGTTTTGCGGTAATGTTATGCATTGTGCTTTATGCTTATAGCAGAGAAGTAGTTAATTATTTTTTTATTCCCATTTAAATTCAGTAGTAGTCAGACTCCAGGTACCCAAATTGCCTCCGACTCCTCGACTCCACAGCCCTGCATAAATGTTGCTGAGAAAGTTGTTAATTTAGTTGTAAGGCAAGCTACGGTATGTTTTGGACGTTTTATAAGACGCACTCTAAAGCCCCCCATACACGCTTAGATTTTATGACCGACTGATCGCCGACCGATCAATGAGCGTCTGATCAGCGAGTACGTGCTCAGCGATCGGTCGGCCATAAAATCTAAGCGTGTATGGGGGGCTGAAAATGCTAGTAAACTGGCCTCTCTGTGGGAGTTGAACCCTCTGAGCGTTTGCCACGTGGCACGTTTTTTTCATAACCGTGCCACGGGCAATCGCGGCGGTGCACAATATGCTCCGCCGTGATTTCCTGCTCAGCTGGAGGTCATTAACATAAGCCCGGCGTCACTGGAGACGCCGGACTTATGCTGATGAAAAGGGACGCCCCTCCAGTTTGACGGAGGTCTATGGCGCCGCCTACCCCCGCCCCCTTCGTGTCACTGGTGACGCGATCGGGGGCGGACCCGGAAGCATCGGCATACATGCCGGTGCTCCCGACCGCCGTAGGAAGACGGCGATACCTAGAGCGCGGCTCTAGTTAACTGGGGCTGAGTTTCATGATGCATGAAACTCAGCCCGAGTTAACTCGGGCCAGACGCTCAGAAGGTTAAGGAGGAGGGGGGGCTATCAGAGGCTGCCTGTGACAGCTTCCCAGCCTCTTGGTCCCGCTCGGTGATCAGTGCTCCAGCTTTTATTTGACCACAGGGCTCAAGCTGCCCGCTGACATACACACAGCAGTAGCTTTTTGTATGCTGCGAGTACGCCCCGGGTGGATCTTTCCTCTTCAGTGTATGTCAGTGGGGCTCAAGCTGCCTGCTTGAGGCATTGGCAGATCTTCACTTTGACAGCTCTCCTGCCTTTCCACAGCATTTGGCCACGGATGCTCGCACATTTGCACTATTAGGACGCACGTACACAGTGGGGAAAAAGACGCAGAGTGCCCACTGTTTGAGCGATGGTGATTTGAAGCTGTGGAATGCCATGTCTTCATTGCAGCATCGTGCTGTGCCACCGTAGACGTCTCCATTGGAGGTCAATGGAGGTGTCTCCAAGATGCCAATTTTTTTTGTTCGTTTTTTCCCCTTTTCCTCTTCTTCTAAGTCAATAGGATGCGGTGGGAGCGCGCACTAAGCCATGGGCAAACTACTGTCAAGCCAAGGGAAATCCACCAGCAAAGCAGTGGACATATGGCCAAAGTCTCACACATATTTTGCTTCTTCTAGTGTCCAAAAATAAGTTATTGTTGGCTAAATTCTAAATTGCATTTCTTAAATATCCTTTTCACTTAACACATCTTCCCAGATATGTGGAGGTAGCAATACTGGCATGCAACAAATTTCTCTCTAAGACGTAAGAGTTTTCTTATTTATTGTTGTTAAGAGGCTGAATTGTTGTTGTGTTACCGTATTTTTCGGACTATGAGATGCACTTTTTCCCCACAGAAATTGGGGGTCAAACGTGCCTGTTTCTTATGGTCAGAATGCAGGACCACCCGTGGCCCCAGGTGGGTCATGTCTTGGCTTCCCTCCAGCTCTTCCGGCAAGGAGATTAGCCGGGGAGCTGAGAGATATGCAGCCATGGCCGAATCTCCCATCTGAACTGTATTGCTTATAGCAGCAGAGCCCTGCTGGTATAGGCAATGAAAAGAAGATCTGCAGCCGTTCCCCCCGCTGCCCCCTCTTCTCCTGATAAGTGAGGTAGATGACCTGTGTGCTGTGATAGTACTGCTAGTGGCAGAATTTGGTATTGCATTGATTTCATCTATTGCATTAACCCAATTCATTTTAACCTCCCTAGCGCACTGCATAGGTACAGATTTCTGTACCAAAAGCGCAGGACTTCAAAATGTAAAGTTTTTTGTTTTGTAGTAAAAAAAATTTACATAAAAAAAGTTATTTCAGTATAATTTAACATTTTGTTGATGTATATAATAAAATTTTATTTAATTATTGTGGTGTGTTATACTGTAAAAATTGTACTGGTACAGTACCCTGTGCCCATCACAATTCCCTTTTTTGAACTTGTAAATTCCCTCTACAATGCAGGCATTTGAATTCCCACCGCTCACCGGCATCGGTGGGCGGCGGTAAAATTAAAATGCTGCCAGTAGATGACAGGTCCCGGTGCATACGAAGCCTCGGAGCCGCCGTAGTGAGTCGCTGTGGGGCTCCCGACTTTACGTTAGATTGCCTTGAAAAGCAGCGATCTACAGTAAAGCCCGGAGCCCTGCAGCGCTCACTTACCGGCGGCGGCTCCGACCTTCTCTATGCAATCCCGGACCTTGTCATCTACATGGCAGGCATTTGAATTTCCCGCCGCTCACCGGCATCGGTGGGCGGCGGGAATCAATGCCTGCCATTTAATGACAGGTCCCGGATTGCATAGAGAACCTCGGAGCTCCGAGCCGTAATGAGCCGCAGGGCTCCGGGCTTGACGTTGTAGATCGCCTGTTTTCAAGCGATTTACACGTAAAGCGCGAGCCCCGCTGGCGCTCACTTACCACGGCGGCGCTCGCGAGGCTTGTATATGCATAGAGCCTGCTCACTGATCATGGCAGGCATTTGAATTTGCAATTCAAATGCCTGCCATGATCCGTGAGGCAGCCGGATTGGCTATACAAGCCTCGAGCCGCCGCGCTGGTAAGTGAGCGCGGCGGGTCCGAGCTTTCCGTTAACATCGCCTGTTTTCAGGCGATGTACACGTACAAGCGCGTAGCCCCTGCAGCTGCTCCTTACTGTCTTGTTGTTGCGGCGGCTCCGAGGCTTGTAATATGCCAGCCAGCTCATCTTGAAGCTTCCCGCCGCCGACCCGGCGGGATGTTAGTCATCAACGTCACGCATCCGCACGGGGGGGCATAGCGGATCCCTTCATTCGGAGAACGCCGCACGCCGTATCGGAGCCGCCGCGGACAGCCTGGATGGTAAGTGAGCGTCCGCTGGGCTCCGATCAGTGTTGACGAGTCCTCTCGTCCCGGTGCACTTTCAGCATGTCAGCACTGGACGAGCTGGACTCGTCACAACCGCTAGGGAGGTTAACACTTTAAATATTTTTTTCTGTTTTACTGCTCTAAAAACTGGGTGCGTCTTATGGTCCAAAGAATACAGTATATTAAAACACATTCACAAATAAACAAGTACATTTGCGCTATACAAACATTTGGGTCCATAAATAGACAAGAGACAGAGACAACTTTTTTCTAGTTTCGCTTCTGTACATCACCACAATGAAATATAAATAAATCAACTTAAATGCCGTTAATTCCTATGGTAGTACAAAAGGATTGTATAGTTTTTTTTCGATTTTTTTTTTTAAATCCTTCCATATTACTGGCCCAGAAGTAATTGGACGATTGACTCAAAGGCTATCGGTTTGCCACATCAGACATTGGTACGGGAGATACCTTCGAAACTTGCTCAGTTTTTAATTCCTACCCGTGGTCTGTACAACTAAATGTTTACATGGCCATTCGTACATATGAAGACCAGATTCGCTAGCACCGCTTTCACCAATTTAATTTAATGGGACCTGCAATCTTTTTAAAGTGAATTTTGTTTAATTATCTCTGTCTTTTTTAGTGGAATATCAGAAAGTCTTCCTCGGTTGACATCAATGATAAAAGGAATTGGAGACCCTCTTGTATCTGTGTATGCTCGAGCATACCTCTGCCGGGTAAGATTAACATAGAAGAATACCATGTCTAATCAGAGAAACCCCCAATGATAAAATAGTATGCTCTTGCTTAGATTTTTTTTTTTTTGAGTTGGTAAGTCTCCATTGTCTCAAAATTACGACATGTGGAAGACTCTGGCCATTGTTTACAATAGGCTATGACGTGCCAGTCTCCAAAGGTGCGTCACAGCATTTGATGTGTGGATCTGTTAGATATGCCGCCTGTTGTATATCTTACGCATTTTGTCTGCGCCATGCCTGTAGGAGTAAACAGGACGTGCCTTTTCCATGATACAATTACAATGCCCCTTTACATGTCTTAGCCTCCTTGGCGTTATGCCCGAAGCCAGTTCGGGCGCAGTTTGATCGTGAATCAAACTGCGCTAGGATCGGGCCCCAACGCCAGTTCTTTGTGTCTGCAGCTACACATAGACCTCCATGTTAATGGAGGGGAGCCACTTTTCTCCCCACACACCGCCGACATCTTTTTGACACTGGCGGTGTGTAGAGGGCTGGGGAGAGAGCCGGGGAAACGCCTTTTCTTGCCATAAAAAAGGCGCGAAAAGCATGTAACACCTGGGGGTTAAACACAGGCAAATCAATGGGTCCCAGTGCATTTCAGTGGGTGTGTTAACATGGCTGTACTCATTCTGTGATCCACCTCCTCTCTGAAAACGCGGTAAGCACAGATGGAGACAAGCTTTTGCACAAAAAAAAATGCTTAATTCTCACATCAGATAGGATGATATACTTAAAGCAGATGTATACCCAATATGTTAAAAATGCATATGTAAAATTAAAGTTTGACTTGCCTCTTAACTGGTATGATGGTGGCTTAGGGCTCCACAATCCTAAAACAATATACTTACATGCTGTTCCTTGGAATTGTATCAGATTCCATCTTGATTCACCAGGTTAACTCATGGTGCAATATCACACGTGGTCACTAGGGGGCATTTATAATGGTTTTCTATGGGAATTTTTACCAGTGTACTTTGAATGGAGAGCTGAGATCACAGAATCACCCGGCAATCCCAGCGCTCTTATGATGTGCCGCTGCGGCCACACATCATCACAGCCAGGGAGAGAGAAGGGATCTTCTTAATTTACTCAATACAGGAAACATTTTTTAATGCATTCCTCTCTATTATCAGCACCTATCATGTAATGATCATTTTCTGGTGGTAGGTCCGCTTTAAGGCACCAGGTTGACGTTTTAAAACCCTATTTTTTTTTCTATTTAGGTTGGCATGGAAGTGGCTCCACAACTTAAGGACAACCTGAATCAGAACTTTTTTGACTTCTTACTAACCTTTAAGCAGGTAAGACACAATTAGACTTATTATTATATTACTTCTTATTCATGTAGAGATATGATAACAGTTCAATCATAATTTATTAGAATATGTTTGTGTATTGCCTACTGCTAATTGATAAATAAAGTGATTAAATTATGTCATGTTCATGTGTATGTGCAAAATTTTATTGTGTATATATATATATATATATACATTTGACAGACTGCGACATGCTGTCACCGGACACAAGACATTTGCAGATTTTCGTTATCGAAACAGCCCCACACTCTTGGACAGTGGTTCTCTTGGGGGTCGAACAACAGGGGTCGCTAAGTTCAGTGAAAGAATCAGAGCTGATACCCATAAGCAGGGTGGGAATAACTTCCCTTTCTGCCCCTTGCTGACTCCTAATGCTTGTGGGAGAGTGGGAGAATATAAGGGAGGGGACATTATACTTACCTAATCATGCTGGAAGTGATATCGTGGAGTGTCACTTCTGGTATTTGGAATGCCACAGTGACACTCCGCAGAGGCACTTCCACATTCCAAATACAGGAAGTGACACATCACAACACCACTTCCGGGGTCATGGATCTAAAAAGGTTGGGGACCACTGGTCTAGGAGTTTAGGCTACATTTAAATGGCCGCTCCTTGACTGGAAAATGACCGTGTGCTCCTGTCTGTGCAGGAGCTTGGGGGGGGGGGGGGGGGGGGGGGGGGGGGGGGAGTGCTTAGATAACGACCCTGTGACAGGTCCCAAATCCATCTGGCGAAGCCCTTTGTTGCATTCACATGGTCATTTGACTGACAGCAGCCCGGAAAATGACCTTGTGCTCCTGTCTGCAAGCGCTTGCAAACTTGAGCAGTAGTTTGGGGGGCGCTTAGATAATGACCCTGTAACAGGCCCCAAAACCATCTAGCGAATGCCTTATGTTGCATTCACTGGGCGGTTGCACTAATCATTCATTTTCCAGGTGGTTAAATACTGCCAGTTTAAAAGGGCCCTAAGCCTCGCAACCCTTTGGCAGTCTCATGATTTCATGATGACAATTCTGGCCTGCTCTGCTCCCCTCTCCACATGATCAGCGTCATTAATGACGATGACAATGTGAGTGCACAGGGGGCCTGTATCTACATACAGGGGAATGGTAAGGACACCCCCACCTCATCCGCATCATCACTGACATCAGGGAAGTGGATTCAGTGAGAAGCCTGCAGAACGCGGATGCTATAGGGTGTAAACCGTAAGCTACAGCAAGTATGGCTTGGCACAGCAGAGAGTGTCCCAAGCCTAAGTGTTGATATACAACATTTATAGTATAGAGCAGTGTGTATATCTGCACTTAGTGCTTGTTTTTCAAGAGAGCGATCGGACGTGGATGAACAGTGATCTGACTTGTTGGTATTTTCTGTTCGATCCCTGATACTTTGAATGGGGACCCTCGATCCCCATCCAAAGGATTGAGCAAAAATCGATTCCCATAGGTGGTGTGCACTGCGATCGTTGTTTTTGCGATCGCATGTTACGATCACAGGGGGAATTGCAACATGTATGGTCAACTAAGTCCCCCTTTCCTGTGTCTAAGATCCCCCAATTCCAAGCTTCTTGGAGGTGAGGCCAGAACACTTCTGTCCTGTGGTAATGTCCCCTCCCTCCTAACTCACATGCATACAAACTTTATATATCTCCAGCTATTGTGAGGATGATACCATGTTCAGGGGCTTTGTAATTAACCCACAAAGTAAAGCTAGCCACACACGGTTCAATTTTAGCGTTCAATCTACCTTTTTCAATTACAAATTGGACGATTGTACAATCATCGAACTACATTCCTTGCAGCTTTTTTTTGGTCGAGTCACTTTTTTTTTTAAACTCTATGTGTGTGGCTCCTCCCCTTTAACACATCACTTTTGATTGAATTCCTCTTACGATTTTAGTTTCAATCGATGATTTTTGATTACTTCGATTAACTTTTCAGTCGAAATTGAACAGTAATCGTACTCCCCATGTGGTGTACATTGATTAAATTTAAATCGATTTTTGATTTTTTTCATCGAACTACAAAATCTTATCTAATGTCGATTGAACGCTAAAATTGAACCATGTGTGGCTAGCTTTTAAATGAATGTTCATCTCTAGACTGGGTGTCAACCCCCCTCTCCCTTCTGAGACCCTTGATGGTGCGTCCCCCCCCCCCCCCCCCCCCCCCCCCCACACGATCTGTTGTTTGGGGGTCTGTTACTTATTGGTTTGCATATTATTCATCCTACAAGCCCTGTGACCCCAATGAACTAATGAAAACTTGTGGTAGGCAAAAAGGGTATAATTTTTTGTAATTTTTGTAATTTTTTGTTTTTGTAATTCCCTGTTTTGGTTTTATTCACAGATACACAGTGACATTGTGCAGAATCAGCTGGTGATTCAAGCTGTGGAGATCCCCGTATACCTCACACTGTACTCTCCTGCTATAGATTGGATACTGAGGTGCATTACCTACCGCGCCCCAGAGGTAACCATTCAACTCTAATTATTGTGTGATATAGTGCGTGCAAGGATGCAAAACTTCTATTTACTGGAATTGCACAATAAGGAATATATAATTCATTCACTTTTATTTTTGTAATTTTACTCTGTTATTGTATAGAGGTTGTGCTTGCCTGTATACATAAAACGGTGATTGGCGGATGATGATCAACCAGAAGTGTTTATGTATGTGATTTGTGCCTGCGATTTTTAGGCCGCACCCGATCACCCCTGATCGCGCCCACAGAGAATGAATAGGGGCGCTTAAAAAAATTTCATCTCAATTCATTGAGATGCGATTTTTATTAAAAGCGTCCATTCATGTCTAAATGCGTGATCGGGCACGACCGCTTGCCATGAAAAACTCGGTAAGCCATGTTTTAGATTGCGGCCAATCGCGGCAGTGGGGATGAGATCATTTTAATGAATGTGGCGATCGCGGGTGACCGCCTAAGGCTATGTTTCCATTAAGTCGGGACCCCTTCGCTAAGCATATACGCTTAGCGGGAGCTCCCGACGTAGCAGATAGACTTACCTGCTCGGCGGAGGGTCTGTCTGCATTGCGTCGAGCCGATCCACCGATGTTTAAGTGAATAAGTTCAGCCTCTGCACCGGCGTATGTGTAAACAGACCATCCGCCGAGCAGGCAATGTCTGTGAGATAAGTCGGGACCCCTGCTAAGTGTAACCACTTAGCGGAGTGGTCCCGACGTATAATGGAAACAAGCCCTTAGTGGGGACATAGTCTTACAGCTGTCTGCATGCAATGTGCATATTTATGTAACATTTTTGACATCTTGTAAACCTTCCTACCTTTGCACAAGCCCAGTTTGGGTAAGACACTGCTATTCACCTCCACGTTAAGGAGGCGGCTTTGGTTTCCCACCCCACATGTGTAGAAGGGAGGGCAGGGATAACCAGCAGTACAGGCCAGGGAGGTCAAAGCGCACCTAAACTCAGAAATCAAAAAGTTCATTTTTACTTAGCACTGAGCTGTCCAAATTGCTCAAAGTGTCTCCAAAATCTAGAAACAAAATATTCACTTGCTCTGCTCTTGTCTGTGGCAGTTGCCATGTTGATTTCTGTGTGTAGCTTCCAGTCTTTCAGGGGTTAATAGCTGCAGATATGTGGGGACAGATATGAGGATCCATAGAATTACATAAAGACACAATTACGTGACAGCTTCATATCTCCTGATTGACATTGCGATTGCTGTCACTGTGTTTTATGTACAGAGAAGATAAGAGAGTAGGTGTGATGAGGGGCATTCAGGAATATTTTTTATCTTTTTTTTTATTTTTTACAGACCATCCCAAAAGTAGGGGATTTGGGAGTGAGTTTAGGTGTACTGTATACATCTCTAGTGGTGGGTAATGAGACTATCTCTAAATTTATGGCCACCACAGTTTAAAATTGCAGTTTTAAACATTTAAAAAATGAATATAAGGGCTTAATTAAAGTGGATGTATACTCAAAATATTAAAACTATATATGTAAAATTAAAGTATGACTTACCTCTGAGCTGGTATGATGGTGGTGTAGCACTCCATAATCCCCAAAAATATACTTACCTACTGTTCTCTGGAAGGGTATGATAGATTCCGTCTTTATCTGCCAGGCTTCCAGGGGTTAACTTCGGGTGCAATATCACACCTGGCCACTGGGGGGCGTTTATAATATTTTCTATGGGGAAAATACATTTCATTCAGTTTAATGGAGAGCCTAGATTAGAGATTTACCCGTCTTTCTCTGCGTTGAGTTCCAGCAACACGTCATCAGAGCCAGGGAGGGAGGAGGGCCGACGAGGGACCTTGTTAAATTACTCCTTACAGCTAAGTTTTTTTTTTCCACATTCCTCCCTATAATCAGCACTTCCAATGCAATTCATAAAATGATGAATTTCTGGTGGTAGGTCCGCTTTAAGTTAAAATACCGTTTGCAAAGACTGCAAATCAACTGCAAGAGATTTTTTTTTTTTTTTTTTTTTAAATAATTTATACTCGACCATAAAAATCAAACAATAGCATTGTGTTGTAAGGATTTCTTGTCCATATGACAAATGAATTATACCTTTTTCATATAGCAATGCAATGTATAAAACAAGGGCAAAACACGTAAAACTTTTTAAGTTAAGAAAATCAAGAAATGCCGAAATAAAAGAGGGGGGGAATAGAGGTAAGAGTAGGAAGGGAGTGGTAGGGTTCAGATAAAAGAGGACACATCAACTTCAAATGTAACGTTTTAGCTGTTATACTCATTATTGTATTTACCGCGTTTCCCCAAAAATAAGACAGTGTCTTATATAAATTTTTGCTCCCAAAGCTGCCCTACGTCTTATTTTCGGGGGATGTCTTTTTTTTCCATGAAGAAGAATACGGCACTGGGGTATCAGGGTGGGGGGATCACTAAACATGACACAGGGGGGATCAGAGGGGGAAATCAAAATGGCACAGGAGACTCAGAGGTGGGATTACCATTGTAGTAACCCCTTCTGATCCTCCTGTGTCATTGTGATTGCCCCCTCTGATCCCCCATGTCCAGACCATATCTTCGGGCTGCCTTATTTTTAGGGGGGATGCCTTATATTTCGGCGTAAGGCAAAAATGTAAGGGTGCCTTATTTTTGGAGGATGTCTTATTTTTGGGGAAACAGGGTGTACCTGCTTTGGTTGTTGTCAAATATATTTTCCACAGTGTTTTTTCTTCTTTCTTTTTGTTTAATAGGCCTTGCTGACTGAAATGATGGAAAGGTGTAGGAAGCTGGGAAACAAGTAAGTGTTTTCTAGAACAAATACAACAAGTTTTATTACAAGATTGGCTATGAATGTGACTAATGTAAGTGGTGCTGGAAACCTAAGTTCACAAATTACTTACTGTATTTTTCGGACTATAAGACGCTCCGATGTGTAGGACACAACTTATATTTCGGAGAGTCTGATGGCCGAAAAATGTGCTCCATGCTCCAACCGGCAGAGTAGGAGTTAAAGTGGTGGAGAAGCTGTCTCTTACAGCATCCTTGCCTTTAGCCCTGACTGGCGGAGCTCTATGTAAGGTGGGCAGCTTATGTCTAAAGGCTGCCATGCACAGGTCAATGCCCTTGAGATAGATAAGCCTTCGAGGTCAGCGAGATGACGTCATGGCACTGCTGCCTGATATCGAAGGAGCTTGGAGGCACAGGACTGCTGTGTCATCCAGTTCAGCCGATGCTTTGCATGGGGACCGGCAGTCCCCATCCAAAGCAATGGACATTGACTGTGATTTACCGTCATGTACCGTCATGGTAACCCTGTCTTCGAGTGGGTTTGATTGATCCCCCTCGAAGACGGGGATGGCCGCATAAGATATGCGCTAGATAGATGGCCGTGAGCGCGAACGGTGCTCGAAGCGGCCATCAATCTGGCCCATATCTACATGTGTGTTTAGTTGTACAAACCACGGGCAGGAAATACAAACAGAGTAGGATCTATGCTTGTATGGACATCTCCCAATGCTGATGGCAGCTCTCCCATCTGCATCTGTGCTGTGTGTGAGTTGTGCTCAGATTAAAGGCCCACATACACCTTACAATCTTACCATATAATTTCTGTACAATCAATTTTTCTTCTACCAAAACCATGTAATCTGAGGAGCTTTCTAATCCTTCCAATCACTATATATTCTATCAGGGAGGACCCAGCACTAC
>CM070039.1:79720915-79733124 GCA_036250615.1 Ptychadena robeensis
CTCTGTATGATTAGTGTGTGTATATATGATACATGTCTCTGTATGATTGGTGTGTATATAAATTATACATGCTTCTGTATGATTGCTGTGTGTATATATGATACATGTCTCTGTATGATTGCTGTGTGTATATATGATACATGTCTCTGTATGATTGCTGTGTGTGTATATATGATACATGTCTCTGTATGATTGGTGTGTGTTTATTTTCACACTACACTCGTATACAATATTGCAACACAAGCACGGCTAGTGTGAAATGGTCCTCAATCTGAAACTGTGTAGTTTGAATGGGGGGGGAGGCTTGATAATGTATGTTGAGAAGATGGGCCCAGCAGGGGTAGTTTGGGAATGAAACCACTGCTTTATTGCCTGATATAGAATTGTAGCTGGATTCATGTAGCTGGATACATGAAGGTAGGCCACACTTTGTATGAACCTCTTATTCTCAGTTTCACAGGGATGGGTACACTTTCCCTGTTGATGATCTGTAATTCTCCTGCTTAGTAGATTCCAGCTGCTTTTGTAATTGAGCAGACTCACGCTGACTCCGGGGTTTGGAAACAGATGACAATGGTGGATTTTCTTTTGTTTCTGTATGTGATACCGACGTCCCAAACAAATGTATTTACAGCAGAGCCCGTGTTTTCCATAGCCATGTATTTTATTAGGACAAAGGAGATCTCTGCTTCCCATAAGCTGGGGTAGTGGGGGAATAAAACCAGAATGTGATGACTTGCAGATCATCTAAACCAGTGGTTCTCAACCTTTTTAAATCCGTGACCCCAGAAGTACTGCTGCAATGTGTCATCTTCTGTATTTTGAACATGGAAGTGCCAGTGTGGAGTGTCACCTCTGCGTTCCAAATACAGGAAGTAATGCTCCGCGACATCACTTCAGGCACGATCTGGTAAGTGCTGGCAAGTTCCCCCTTCCTATTTTCCTACCCTGCTTGTGCAAATGATGTGAGGGAGGGAAGTTAGGAGGGAGAGTAACGCTCCATCCCTTAGACCAGTGCTTCCCAAACTTTCCTTGCAGGGCCCCCCTTTTCTATTAAGGAACATTATTGAGCCCCCGTCCCCATTCAAACACAGGTTAAGAATGAGGGCCAGCGCCCCCCTGGAATACCTTCACGCCCCCCTAGTTTGGGAACCACTGCCTTAGAAGGGAGGGGGTGTTACTTCCGTTTCTAACTTCCATCCCCACTTGTGAGCATTAACGCTTCTGCTTGTTAGCAGCAGCTCTGATGCTTTCAGTGAACGAGGCGACCCCTTTTGACCCCACAGGTTGAGAACCACTGATCTAAACTCTCTGTTTAGATAATATTACTATCTCCTCTGTCTTGTCTTGGTAAACCTTCTATGTATGTCCCAAGCATGTTTAAATTTACTTACCTTTGACTAACTGCTGGTGATGGTAGCAAGTCATCACGTATCAACCACTGTTTTAGTCCTTACACTGAAGAAGCTGCTTTCAATCTTATTTATATGTTTGTAATGTTTTCTTTTCAATAAATCTTTATTGAGGGTTTTCAATTTTAACAAAACAAATACAGTATAATGAAATATGCTGTTCCGACAATACGTCGTGGCGAAAGAAAAAGCATACGTTAACCAAGAAACATATAAAACATATGAAATTTTACATAACAAAGATAAAGTGAAGTGCGCCAGCCCAGCCGGCGAAACCTCGATATGAAAAGCTGTCATACTTAACCTCAGAAACATACACTTAAAACCCTAACAAAAACATATAACACTCAACACACAAAAAACCGTACACAACAAAAAAGAGGGAAGGGGGAGGACAAGGGGAAAACATGGGGAAAGTGGGCGACTGGGCACAGTAAACAGGGGGCGCGGTGCCCTGAGTAGGTGAGGACGGGGGCTACTGAGTCACAGCCTGACTACGTAGTCAGATGGCAAATTGGGGTGGGCATGGTCGATCCAGGGTGACCAGATTTTAAGAAATTTGGAGTGCCGGTCCAGGAGAATACTGGACAGTTTTTCATTGATAAAGAACGAGTCCATTCGACTCAGTACTTCAGCAAAGAGGGTCAGCTGCTTTTTCCATGAGTGGGCTATTGTCTGTTTTGCGGCCAGTAGCACAAACGTTGCCAACTTGTGTTGGGATTTAGTGACCCCCACGGGCTTGAGGTGTAGGAGCATAGACCATGGATCCCTGGGAAACCCCTGATCCAATAACTGGTTCAGGAGTCTAGAGACCCTGCCCCAGCGTTTGTAATGTTTTCAATCGTATCCCCCACCATCGCTCCTTTCCCATGAATAAAACTATAGGATTCTTCAAATCACCTACACTGTTATGTCAATCTTCGAGGAAAGCCAAGTAAGCCTCCTCTGTGTTATGCCTGAACCCAGTACGTACGATCATAGTTTGTTCTTAACAAACTGTACCAGTGCCAGGATCGGGCATACTCGTCCTTGCTCTACGAGCCTGCAGCGATTCTGCATCGCTGCAGGCTCATTGATCCCTTCCAGCACCGCCATAGACATCAATGACACCAGCAATGTGTAGTGGGGAGGGCAGGGAAGTATGACAGAGTACAGTGTACCCTGTTAACCTCCTGTGCGGCCATAACGCTAAGGAGGTTAATAAATACATCCCTACCCAAAAAAATTAGTTGGGGGAACATGTGTGCATCCTATAGCATATATACCGTTATACAGCATGTTCCAGCAGAGAGTAGACACTTCTTCCTACTCAAACATGCTGTAAACCATTATTACTTGAGAGGAGGGGCAGCACTTTGAAAGTTACAATATATTAGTATTCAGCATGTTCTGAGAGCCGGAGAGAGTCTCTATGTGACTTTCTGCATTGCAGTTACCACAGCTAGCTCTGTTCTTGATCACTTTATTATTTTTCTCTCCTCAGCGGATGCCTTCTTCAGAGCTGCCCTGAACCTTGTTGCTGATGTACCAAAGACTATCGTTATAGACGGCAAGATACGCTCCTCCGAGGCCTTTCTCCTGGAGTTCCTCAGCAACTTCTTCTCCACATTACTGGTTGTCCCTGTGAGTGTCCGCTCCATATAAATACATGTGGTTTAAATTCACAGTTGTAATATACATGTGTACAGAGTATCGTAGAGTTAGAACATGAGCTTTAGTCTGCCCGGTTGCGGTTCTTTTCTTGCTGTGTGTAGTCCACATTCATGATTATATGCGCTGTAGGTAATAACGCGTATTAATTTTAGGTGCATAAAATGCACTAGGTCCTATTTTTACTAAGAAATGTAACCTCCCTACACTGAATTTCTGTACTAAATCTGTGCAGTGTGTTTCGTGTAAATTTTTTAAATTTACTACTGTATTTTTTGCACCATAAGACGCACTTTTTCCCTCCAAAAAGTCTTATGGTTTGAATGTGTGGTAAAAGAACTTTCTTGGGTTTGTCCAGTCAGCCTCTTCATTGGCCAGCCGGGACTATGTGATTCCCCTCAGTGCCCTGAAAGGCAGGCAAGGAGCCTATCATGGCAGGAGTGACACACATAGTCAGGGCAGTACAGGGCTTACTTACATTATTGTTACATTGCGCATCTGCAGAGTCTGGTGGCTATTAGCCATTCAGGGGAGAGATCTGTAGTATCCCCCCCCTGCTTCTCCAATGTGTGATAAGAATGCCAGAGGTGTCACCTGTATACCTGTGTGTAGACGGCAAGTGTTCACTAGTGACATCTTGAGGCTGAAATTGATATTGCACTTTAACTTTTAACACTTAAAATATTTACTTTCTGGTTTAACTGATCTATAAACTGGGTGCATCTTCTTTTTTTTTTTTTTTTTACATGTTTTCTGAGCTCAGCTCCGTCTTCAGAAAGTTTTTTCACTCATTGTTTTGCTGGGGGCGGCATTCATCCAGCGCTGCACACTGTGTATCCAAACACAGGGACCTGTGGACACTTTTTGGGATGTTGACAGTTGTCAGCAGCCTAGAAAGCGGGTGAAATACAGCAGCTTTTTCTCTGAGTAGGTCTTATTTTCGGTACGTACATGGTAAACATGGTAGTTACTTATAGAATATGACAGAGACTGTATAAATGCTTGTTTTCTACAGGACCATCCAGAACAAGGAGTTCTGTTCCTGGTCAGAGGACTTCTTAATGTAACGGAGGAATATAACTGGGAAGATAATAGTGACGATAAAGTTCGGGTCTACTCAAGTGTGCTGCACTTGTTGGCTGCATTGAGCCAAGAGAGTTATCTTTACCATGTAGATAAAGGTAGGTTTTGTTACTGACGTATTGCACTAATAGTTCTTGTCCTTGCCAAACCTCTTGTTAAAGAAAGCATTTAGGGCTCATTTACAAGCGCCTGGTAAATGACCAATTAGCGCAACCGAACGGCGAACGTGGCATGAGAAGTCCGCCAGGTAGTTTTTTTGGCCTTTGCACTATAGATCTGTCACAGCGTAGTTATCCAAACAACCTTTGAGTGCCTGCACAAGTTTGCAGGTGCTCCAGGACAGAGCTCCCTCTCATTGTCCGGGCTGCTACAGCCCAGGAAAGGACAGTGTACATGTAGCCTGAACATACACGGCTTGATGTAATTACTGATTAGAGCAACACCAATGTTACTCGAATCTGTTACAAAATTTGAGCCACCCATGCTTCCTTCGAGCAGGATCAACCAATCCTGCTCGAAGGAGCTCGGCCCAACAGGTTTCCAACATGTTGGAAAACCTTGGTCAAATTCCATTGCTTTGGGGCTGCCAGCAGAAGTCCTGCAGCTCGATGTCGCACCAGCTCATCTACCTCCTCCGGCTTTAGCTTCCGATACACTGGTTGATTTTTCTGTTCCATAGAGCAGGTAAATCAATTGTTTAACTGAAACATTTTGGATTCCTTTTTCCAAATCTCATCAACCAAAAGTCATGAAACCATAAACAATTTGAAAGAGTCTTGACACGGCAGGTGGAAAAAGTTCTGGCGATCATAGAAGTATCTAACATTTTGTCACCATTTGGATTGTGAAGCAGAGACTGACTCCAGACTGCGTACTCTGCTAACACATGCTGCATTGACTTCATAGGATGCAGAGACATGATTCTATGGAACATCTCTATATTTTGCGAATAGAAACAGTGTCTTCCGACATAACGCCAAAGTGAAAAATATTCTTCTCGCTTGCTTTCACACTCAGTTGACTCCAACGACGACCTGTATGGAGGAGATTTAAAATTCCTTGCGGAGATTGGCAAGCTGTGTGATACGCTTATCGTGCAGATACTGGAACACCTCAAAGCTCTGGGAAAAGAAAAGGTAAGTACAACAACAAGGTATTTAACCCTTTCACTGGTAAGAGTGATTAACCTTATGCATGATTTAGGCATTTCTATACACAGCGTGTAATATTCATGTATGATTTAGGATTGTGGTGCGCTTGTCCACAAAAGTTAAGGACGAACTGTGATTCTGGGAAAAATCTCTCTACAAGTAAACTGTAAAATACATTTTATTTGATTAACTTTACATGTGAGACTAATGTTTTGAGTGGCTGTGGTTAAGCCATGTTGTTAATGGGTTCCTGGGCGTTATGCGTTGTGCTGGGGATGGAGGCCTATTGCGCCGCCCACCCGCGTCACCGGTGAAGCGATCAGGGGCAGACCCAGAAGCATTGGTGTACACGCTGATGCACAGAATCGCCAGAGGAATATGGCGGACAGGTAAGTTTCTCCTCAGTTAACTCAGGTTGAGTTTCATGGTGGATTAAACTCAACCCAAGTTAACTCGGGCAAAACGCCCAGGAGGTTGATTTGGGTATAAACAAAGCCTTGCTTTTCGGTGAACGTTGAACTCCGGTGTGGTGACTGAACCCCCCGCACCCCATAAGTTCACAGAGTATACATCCACTTTAATATTCATTTTATTGAAAAGATTTTGGTTTGGAAAAACCTCCTTTGTAGTTCTACTGGAGATATTTGCATATTTATATAAAAAAAATAAACCGCTATTAACCTTCTGGGTGTTATGCCTGAAGCCAGTACGGCTTCATCCAAGATCAAACTGATCCAAGATCAAACTGCGCCCGTACTGGCTTCAGGCGTAACGCCCAGGAGGTTAATAGCTGTTTATATCATGTCGGGATCGGGCACAATCGCCGGCTCTCCGTGAGCCTGCAGAATTTTGACATAGCTGCAGGCTCAAAGAGCTTTTTCGGCCAGTGTCTTCGGCGTCATCGGTGATACCAAAGTGGACATGTTGTCTATTAATAGAGGGAGTGTCGCTTTTGACACCGGCAGTGTAGTGAGCCGGGAGGACAGCGTGCAGTCACAGCAGAATACTCCACTGCAATTGCACAGGAAGAGGTCATGGTGCGAAAAGCCAGTAACGCTAATGAGGTTAATGTATAAGCTGCATATTAAGATGATCTAATAATATAATATTCTGTGTGATTGTTTGTATTCCCAGACCCTGAAGCATCAGAGTACCCTGGCTCTGCTGTTCTTTAACAGTATTCTTGCTCACGGAGATTTAAGGAACAACAAGCTGAATCATCTGGCTGTAAATCTGTGGAATTTGGCCCAAAAACACGGTTATGCCGACACCAAAACTATGGTGAGAAACTCTCCAACTAAACAGAAGTATTTCCAGTGTGTTAGCATACTGACGTGAAAGCAATTTGCATTGACCACCATACCCCAATGGCTGCTGGTTTGTGTCTCCCTACGCTGAACGGAAAAAGCTTTACCAATGATGGTTCAGGTTCTCTGACAATTTTCTTGTTCCTAAATCACAGGTTCTCAATGTGATGATGTATTGGAGAGAGGATGACAAAAGAGAAGGAGGGGGGTTAAATCCCTAAATCACAAGCTAGTGGGAGCCAACAGCTATTTTGATTCCCGGTTAAGGGTATGGATATATTGGACACAATTTTGGTATTAACTATTTCGGCTGTTGGCGCATGGGCAATACGCTCATGAGAGTTAGGGAGTTAGGGCTTGTTCTCACTTACATGACCAGTCGAAGCATGGACACGATTTAATCGCGTGTGACGATCGTGTGTGATCACCTAAATTTAGTTGAATGGGCTTGTCCCCACTTCAACTAAAGGTCATGATCGGACGCAGTGCGACCCGCGATCAGAATCGTGTCTCCCTATGTTTTTGGCCACGAGTGGATGCAGCCGCTTGCGACCATAGTGGTGAATGGACGCGAAAAAAAATTGCGTCCATTCATCCTGTGTGGCCGCAATCTTTTTTTCTTAATGGGGGCAATTAAAAAAATATATATATTGTGGTCAATCGCGCATTATTAAAATTGCGTCCATGTCCTTAAAGGAGGTAGGCAAGCTGTCAGAGTCTTCTGATCCCGCTTGGCAGAGCTGCGTATGTGAGCGGACAGCTTGAGCAGGAAAGCGACGGTATAATCTCAATTTTGTTCAGACGCATGTAGCCAGATATTTTCAGGGCCCCATACTAGGTAATTTTTCAGGGCCCACACACCCACTCCCCTGGCTGTCCAATTCAGTCCAGTTTTCTGTGCCAGAAGAGGTATAAGCAGTGGTGGTCCACTGAGTTCTGGATTTCTGAAAAGTCAGATAGTCCTTGAGCCTGTTTACATTTCACCAGCAGAGTCAAGCTTGGATGTGTCCCCGAGCTGAAAACATCATCTCCCGTCCCCACCAATCAGAGACAGAGACTTTAGACTGCGCAGGGGATTACACAGGCAGCTGTGCTGGTCGGCGCTTCTCTCCCAGTGTGCGCGCAGACTGGGGTGAGATGACTAGTTGACTCCGCATGAACCGCATAATTATCTTATATACTCGAGTATAAACCAAGATTCCTTAAACAATCAAAATAAAATTTTAAAATGTGCTAGGCCAATACTACAAAGTCCACCCCTAACATTTCGCCTCTTTTTTCACATTTGGGTGCTGAAAATCTGGCCTATACTTGAGTGTATATGGAGATGGGATCCCCTGATGTCCGCACAAGTCTCCTTTGCATTCCTGTGAACCGGGGAGCATCTACATTAACCCTCTGAGCGTTTGGCACGTGGCACGTTTTTTTTATAACCGTGCCGCGGGCAATCGCGGCGGAGCACAATGTGCTCCGCCGTGATTGCCAGCTCAGCTCAGGGATGTAAACAAAAGTCCGGTGTCGCTGGAGACGGCGGACTTCTGCTGAAGAAAGGCGACGCCCCTCCAGTTTGACGGAGGTCTATGGCGCCGCCTACCCCCGCCCCCTTCGCGTCACCGGTGACGCGATCGGGGGCGGACCCGGGCGTTCCTCCGGCTAACTCGTGCTGAGTTTCATGATGCATGAAACTCAGCCCGAGTTAATTCGGGGAGAACGCTCAGAAGGTTAACGTGATGAAGGCAGGGAATGATGGATTGGGAGCTCTGACGGGCTGTGCAGACAGTCCTGTCCTAGCCCCATTGCCGTCAATGGGCGGCTTGTGCGCTGTGCTACAATCCCTGCGTTTTAGCATGGCTAGCCTTAAGCCTGCCATACACGCACCGAGCGGCGGCCGATTTTGCTGCAACTTTCTCCAGAACAAAGGAAAATTTATACACTGGAATTAGTTAAATCTAACTGTATGTTCTTTACTAATGTACCTACCTTTTTTCATAGGTTAAAACTTTGGAGTACATCAGCAGAAGAAGCAAACAGCCCAAGTCCAGCCACCTGAGTGAACTAGCACTAAGGCTCCCCCTGCAATCCAGAACCTAATGTGATGTGGTACATACTATTTCCACACGTCACAAATAAAACACGACACATAGGATAGGAGTCTTGACTATGTTTTTGGGTGGCATCATGGACACATCAGAGTTCATGCCTATAACACCCAACACCTGGGCATGATGTGCCTATGTTTAGGGTGCTGCATTATTGTTATGTGGTGCCTATGGAGGTAACAAAACAATATTGTGTCATTGCCCCGATGCCCAGTGTCAACAACGTGTGGCCTCACAGTGTTATTGGCGTGTCCAGCAAAGACAGGCATGTCCTAGCTAATGGAAAACAATGGGCAGCGATGCACTGTGCCTTTTGCCCCGCATAGTGTAGACAAGGCCTGACATTGTTCTTTGAAGAATCTTCCTGGACCAAACATGGAATAAATGTTTTTCTACATATGAAGTATGACGAGCGATGTTCGTGGTTCTGACATTTACATTCAGTTCAGAAATCAATGTATATATATTAAAAACACATTCTATGTATGAGAGGGTCTCGTCATAGCTTTATTTGGTGTGTATTGGACGGGTCAGCTACTTTACTGTTCATAGAGGTGTTCAAAAATCTAACCAGTGTTATCCTTTCGTGTCATAAGAAGGTTTACCAGATGATCCGTTTACCACCATAACCCTGTACAGTGACACATCAAATAATATCTCTGTAACATGCTGTGAGCCCACTTTATAAGGCACACCTTGCTAGTACCGGGTTTATACGGCACACCTCGCTAGTACTCGGTTGGACCCCCTTTTGCCTCCATCCTTCGTGGCATAGATACAACAAGGTCCTGGAAACATTCCTCAGAGACATTGGTCCATAGTGACATGATAGCATCATGCAGTTGCTACAGATTTGTCGGCTGAGCATTCATGAAACGAATCTCCCGTTCCACCACATCCCAAAGCTGCTCTATTGGATGGGATCTCGTGACTGGAGCCATGTGAGTACAGTGACCTCATTGTCATGTTCAAGAAACCAGTGTGATTGGAGCTTTATGACATGGTGTATTATCCTGCTGGAAGTCGCCATCAGAAGATGGGGACACTGTGGTCATAAAGGGATGGACATGGTCAGCAGCAATACTCAGGTAGTCTGGGGCTTTGCAACGATGATCAATTACTACTACTACTCAATTACTAAATGTCCCCCGCACCATGACACCACCACCAACAGCCTGAACCATTCATACAAGGCAGGATGGATCCATGCTTTCGTGTTGGTGATGCCAAATTCTGGCCCTACCATCCGAATGTTGCAACAAAAATTGAGACTCATCAGACCAGGCAACATTTCTCCAATCCTCTGTTGTTGATAGCCTGTGGAGTGGCACCCGGTGTGGTCTTCTGCTGCTGTAGCCCATCTGCCTCAAGGTTGGACGCGCTTTGTGTTCAGAGACGCTCTTCTGCATACCGCAGTTGTAACGAGTGGTTATTTGAGTTCTTGTTGCCTTTCTATGAGCTTGAACCACTTTGGCCATTCTCCTCTGACCTCCGGCATCAACAAGGCATGTGTGCCCACAGGTCTGCCACTCACTGGGTGTTTTCACTTTTTTGGACCATTCTCTCTAAACCCTAGAGATGGTTGTGCGTGACAATCCCAGAAGATCAGAAGTTTCTGAAATACTCAGACCAGCCCGTCTGGCAGCAACAACCATGTCAGGTTCAAAGTCACTTCAATCACCTTTCTTCCCCATTCTGAAGCTCGGTTTGAACTACAGTGGCTCGTCTTGACCACAACAACATGCCTAAATGCATTGAGTTGCCCCCATGTGATTGGCTGATCAGTCATTAGTGTCAACGAGCATTGGACAGGTGTGCCTAAAAAAGTGGCCGGTGAGAGTATAATTATATACTGTACTACACAAACCTTCTGACACACCTATCAATTGGTAATTATTTTTTACAATGTATGTCAATATTGATGACCTCTATACGTAGTAAGCGAAAAAATGTAATGACGATGTTTCTGATTCTTCGGTGTCACCATCTTGTTCTTTTACGATGGCTTTGCATGATGTTTGATGAAGATGATTAGGAGAATCTTGAAAGTGTTGGGATAAAGTAGTTCTCTACTGTCTGCAATGCTCAGAACCATACATTTACCTTCCCCTCTTCCTTGCTGCCATCCTAAAGCTGGCCATACACCTTAAGATCTCTCTGTCAGATATCCTTTAGATCTACCAACAACTATGTAGTGCCGGGTCCTCTGCGATGGAACACAGGAAGACTTGATGGTTTAGAAAGTCCCTCATATTACATGGTTTTGGTAAAACAAAAGGAGATCTAAAGGAAATCTGACAGAAATCTAAAGGTGTATGGGGACCTGACTAAGTTAATTTATATAGGCTGGAAGGTAAGGGAGCAGGACTCTAGTGTCGCTCCCTCCACCAATCCGAATCTATATCCAGTGATGCTCCACCCCTCCAATGACACCGCAGTAGGGTCCATCTGCCTCGCAAATGTCCATGTAGGGAAGTGGACCTGTGGGTCACGACCCCCTTCGGGGGCGAATTACATTTTGACTGGGGTCGTGAGGTTCACTGAAAGCAGCAGCGCTGATGCCCACATGCAAAGTGGAAAGTAATGCCTTCTCCCTCCTAACTTCTTACCCCGCACATCATCTGCACCAGTGGAGTGGGAAAAAAGGAGAGAAGGACACCTGATCGTGCTGGAGGGGATGTTACAGTATTTCAAGTGCAGATGCGACACTCCACAATTGAACTTCCGCAAACCAAATTGTGATGTCACTTCCTGTAAGTTGAAAAGACATTCGAGGATTGAGAACCACTGCGGTATGGCCTGAGCGTCACTAGATTTTGATGATTTTAACCCTGGTAAGTGTGTTTTTTCAGCCCTGATCTGCCACGTCATGTGCTGTTAATATAAAGTGAAAAAAGTGGTTAGGTCCGTTGTAGGGTCACATGATTGCAGAGCCCCTGCGGAGACTGTGACACATGACTGTTAGTTACATATACAGTGGGTACGAATACTTTCCGTACCCACTGTACAGTCCTGGCCAAAAGTTTTGAGAATGACACAAATATTAGTTGTCACAAAGTTTGCTGCTGTTAAGCTGGCCATACACCTTGAGATTCCTCCATACAATTTCCATCAGATCAGATCTACCAACAACCATGTAGTATAGTGTCCTCCCTGATAGAATACATAGTGATTGGAAGGTGTAGAAAGGTCCTCATATTACATGGTTTTGGTAAAACAAAATCTGATCTGAAGGAAATCTGACAGAGAAATCTGAAGGTGTATGGCCATCTTTAGATCTTTGTTGCGGTTGTTTCTGTGATGTACTGAAATATAATGATAAGCGCTTCATACGTTTCAGAGGCTTTCACTGACAATCACATGAGATTAGAGCGTCAGAGTCAGTATTTCCAGTGTCGGCCCTTCTTTTTCAGGATCTCTGCAATTCCACTGGGCATGTTCACAATTAACTCTTGGGCCAAATCCTGACTGATACAACCCATTCTTTCATCATCACTTCTCTGAGTT
>CM070039.1:79746689-79764139 GCA_036250615.1 Ptychadena robeensis
GATCGGGTGAGTGATCAATTGGCCATGGAATCCGACACGTGTATGGCTTGCTTTACAGTACCGTATCTTCAGGGTGCCTTATTTTCAGCTTGAGGCAAAAATGAAAGGGTCCCCATACACCTTTAGATTTCTCTGCCAGATTTCCTTTAGATCTCCTTTTGTTTTACCAAAACCATGTAATATGAGGGACTTTCTAAACCAGTGTTTTTCAACCTTTTTTGGGCAAAGGCACACTTGTTTCATGAAAAAAATCTGAGGGCACCGACGATACGCATCATCGCGGCGCACATCCGGTCCCCGCCGTAAGTACGTCATCAGCAGGTGCCCCGTGGAACGCAGATGCGTACCAGCAGAGCAAAACCACCGCCCCTGGTCTGTGGGGACGCGTGTTGCTAAGACTTATACAGCCGATCCGTGTTATACACGGACCGGCTCTGTGAGGATGCGGTTGCTTAGCCCTCCTATCTAGCTGCCTCTTATAATATAAGACTTATACTATAAGAGGCAGCTAGATGGGAGGCCGAGGGTGGGGTCAAAAACCCACGGCACACCAGGCACTAGTGTGCCGCGGAACAGTGGTTGAAAAACACTGTTCTAAACCATCAAGTCTACCTGTGTTCCATCGCAGAGGACCCGGCACTACATAGTTGTTGGTAGATCTAAAGGATATCTGACAGAGAGATATAAAGGTGTATGGCCAGCTTAAGGGTGATGGGTTTAGACAAACCGTAGGCACGTACCTACCTGTCACATGTTCTATTTATCATTTCTAGGTGCGTTGTGATCCAGAAGTAGAAGAATTACGCAAGTGGCAGAAGGATCTCCGAGAGACTAAAGACATTAATGTGAAAGTTCAGGAGTTTTGGCTCAAACAAGAGACTAAAGGTTGGATTACCCTGCCACGTATGAGCTTCCTGGCTTTATTAACTAAAAGAGTTACGTTTTCTAAAGCTCAAATCTTGCCTAAAAAATATGTAAAATCTAAGTATGACTTACCTCTGAGCTGGTATGATGGTGGTGTAGCACTCCACAAGCCCCAAAAATATACTTGTTCCCTTAAATCATTTAAGAGATTACATATTTAATTGCCAGGTTTTCAGGGGTTAACTCTGGGTGCAATACAGCAAGTGGCCACTGGGGGCATTTGTAATGTTTTCTATGGGAAAATATATTCTATTCAGTTTTAAAGTAAAACTAAAAAAAACACACATACATGAAATAAACACATTACTTACCTGTCAGCCGTTCAGATCCTGGAAAACTGCTACACAAACACAAATACAACTTCCTTACCTTCTTCCTGTTTTTACTGATGGTGGCAGCATGTGGATTAAGGGCAGAGAAGCCACTTCCTGATAGATTCTTCTCCGGGCAGTCGGCAGCTGACACCAACCCGCCCCCTTCTCTCCCCCCACTCCTACACAGACAGAGACTCCTCCGGTGTGAGGGGGGATAGTCCGTTGGATCCATCTAGCTGTAGCTGACGTCACATCTGTGAGACTGAGACACAGGGGCTTATGGGAGAGAATTCCCAGTAACCCCTGCAGCTTGTTACGTCTTGCCGAGGCGAGATCTAACACAGTGGGAGGGGCTGTCCCTAAAAAGGCACCCCTCCTGCTGTCAGAAATCATTAGCTTTCTTTTCTCAGCAGTGACCCAACAGGTGGTAGGTCCGCTTAAATGAAGATTTATACAGTGACTAGCAATGCCCGTGCACCCCCCGCTATCCACGGTCAGCTTGGGTGATCTTCTTGCAATTACACATTTGTGCAAGAGGCTGAAAAACGTCTATAGGAGCGATCTATAGATTTTTGGGGGGCAGAATCCCCCCTAATTCTGAAGTTTTGCGTGGAAAGGGGAGATCATTACATGTGACGGAATTGCATGTGTAAACATGGCCTGGCACCCGTGGGGCACAGATTATCTGGAGCATACGCAATGAGGGGGCACCCAGGCGTCTGGAAAGTTTCCATCACCTGAACGCCTGAAAAGCGCTAAACCTGGGAAGATGTGGCCCCCAGGCTCAGGCCCCCAAAAGGGGTGGGGGAGGGTTTTGGGCACTGTCAGCAGCCCGTAGGGAACTGTGCAGCGGTGGTCCTCACTCATTCATCAGCAGAGACTGTGAGGGAGCATCATTGCAGAGTGGATGACGTGTGACTGCAGGGAGGGAAGACGTTTCTAGGCTTTTTTTTATTAACCCCTTAGAGTGGGTTAAGGGTCCAGAAGACCCCCGTACTCATTCCATAAGGAGCTATGGAGGGGACTCCACGCCAATTTTTTATTTATTTTAGTGTAAATCTATATAATACACTTCCTTTGTGCACACGCAGGGGGTTAAACAGGCTTAATTGTCCTGAACCCTGGTCGTAAAAACGTCTCTCGGCAGCTGACGCTGTAAAAGTGCTTGAAATCGATGGACGCGACAAACACCGGCCTAATAAGACTCATTGGTTTTTCAAACACCAAGGCGTTTTTTCAGCCCTGAAACGCAGCACCTACAACACCTATGTGAACCTAGTCTAAAGGTGGGGGTAAGGTATTTAAAGTAAGATGTCAAGGGGACCATAGTGGGTGTGATAAGGGCTATAGAATCCGGAGGAGGAGAAGAGGGATTCAAAAAGATGATAAGCTCCACCCCCAACACAACATGTTACCTGATTCAGATTCAGATTGGTGGAGGGAGGGAGACAGAAAGAGTCTCTCTCCTCCATCTTGAAGCCTGGAGGATCGGGCAATGGCGGCGCAGGAGCGAGCAGGCAAGAAAGGTTAGTATTTTTTAGGTGTAGTTAGGAAGACTGGATGTAGGGGAGTTGTGTCTATATACAGGGGTGCACATAAGTGGTACTCTGGTACTGAGAAGGGGCCAAAACCTAGCTCTGCGTACCGGCATTATTGTTACACAGCTCATATGTGTACTAACAACTTGGAGGCGCTCCGTGTCTGGGCGGCCGCAGCTAAACGTTACATGTATGCAATTTATGTCACTTGGATAACTGCAGGGAAACATGAATAACTATGAAAGGTTGCAGTCAGGGTGTGACACTGGGAATGTAAATTACTAATTCAAAAAAGATTGGACTTCTAAGGGTGTTGGAGATCTGGGGGAAGGAAAGTCAGAGTAGAGATATGTAGGGGTAAAATCTGACAAGAGGAAAACACAGTGTGACAGCTGGAATATGACTATGAAAGGATGACATTTGGACTGCAGGTAGTCTCATGGGTTAGTTACTAAGCCAGAAAATGTCAGGGTTGTACTACTGAGGTATGAGATCTGGGGGTTCAAACGTGTTGTACTGTGAGAGTTACATGTGACCCAAAGCCAGCTGGTGACCTGTGGATGGAGACAGCTAATCGGAGGATCGATCAGGATCAGGGAGGTCCATCTGCAGCAGAGTCTACCATGCAGGAGGCTGACACAGAGGACAGTGAGGGAGACAATGAGGAAGACCACCCTGCATACGGGGTGAGTACCAATCACCATCTCCTGGTACTCATCGGAGATGATCACTAAGAAAGTTATGTGCACCCCTGGTTTTATATATATTTTTATGTTATGTTTTATGTGTTTAAATCCTCTTTGAGAACAGCTTTATGTTTTAGGAATAGGTGCATAAACACATGGATATGTTATACTAGTAATATATCCTTTATGGATCATTACGTTTATTGTATGTATTTTATACAGAGACGTCAAGTTTGGAAACAGATCAGAACAATGTCTGCTGACGTCTCACCCAGAAGAGGAGGATTGCTGATGCACCGTTTCCGTCTTGTCTTTTGTGTTATAATACGAATAAAAAGGTTATTTATAGTTGTTGGTGTTGGACCTTTTTTTTTTTGCTTAGATTTACACTGTATACAAAATTATGTAAGTTAATTTCACGCATATATTACAACTCAAAGGTGTATAAACCTGAATGGGTAGTGTATCTAAATCAGGGGTGGGGAAACTAAGGCCCGGGGGCCAGATGCGGCCCGTTTAGCTTTCTTTTCCGGCCCTTTGGCACTTTGTTGAAAAGATGTTCCCCTCCGTTTGTTCACTGCAATGAGTACACATAATGCCTAGAGGTGTCCAAATGTTGCTTTTGGTAACATGCAGTGGCGTTATCTTGACACTGGGCGATGTGGTGACAACAGACAGTCTTAAGCAGCCCATACACGGGTCAGATTTTCAATCAATCGACTTAAAACGATCAATTTTTTAATCGATTGATTGAGAATTGAGTTTTGCCCACCTGGTTAAATCGACTTAATCTGATCAAAATTGAGTGAAAATTCAGTCGTTTTTTGATCGGACTGGATGGTAAATTTTGATCGGTCGATTGAAAATTGGTTCGGTAGTTTGAGAACCAAGTGTGGTCAACCAATTTTTGATCGATTTTTTTTCTACCTATTCTACCTCACTTCTGATTGAAATTTCAATCGGACTATTTTGGATCGATTGTTATGTCGAGTGAAAAAAAAAAAATCGATCAAAAATCTTGTACTACATATGGGGCATGATACAATCAACATACAATTTTATAACGACTTAAAAATTTATTGTTTTCAGTTGATTGATTGAAAATCTGTCCCGTGTATGGCCTGCTTAAGAAATTATCTCTGCTCATTGCAATGAATGAGGCAGGAATTGTCCTGGTCGCCTATCCTCTGAACTTGATGCTGAGACACATTGAAGGTGTCTGCCACATCAGCAGTGGATCTGGTCTTCAGCCTCTGAATATTAAACACTTAAGTTTCGGGGTGAATCTTAGGCATGATTGCAGAGGTTGCAGTTGATTTGAAGGTCTAGTGTACAGTCCTGGCCAAAAGTTTTGAGAATGACACAAATATTAGTTGTCACCTAGTTTGCTGCTGCGCTGCTGTTAGATCTTTGTTGCGGTTGTTTCTGTGATGTACTGAAATATAATGACCAGCGCTTCATACGTTTCAGAGGCTTTCGCTGACAATGACATGAGATTTAAGCAAAGAGTCAGTGTTTGCAGTGTCGGCCCTTCTTTTTCAGGACCTCTGCGACTGGGCATGCTCTCAATCAACTTTTGGGCCAAATCCTGACTGATACAACCCATTCTTTCATCATCACTTCTTTTAGTTTGTCAGAATTAGTTTTTTTTTGTCCCCCCCCCCCCCCCCCCCCCCCCCCCCCCCGCCTCTTGAGGAATGACCACACGTTCTCAATGGGATTAAGATCTGGGGAGTTTCCAGGCCATGGACCCAGAATTTCAAAGTTTTGGTCCCCGAGCCACTTAGTTATCACTTTTGCCTTATGGCGCGGTGCTCCATCGTGCTGGAAAATGCATTGTTCTTCACCAAACTGTTGTTGGATTGTTGGAGGAAGTGGCTGGTGGACGGGGTTTTGGTTCCATTCTTTATTTATGGTTTCTGCGTTTTGGGGTAAAATTGTGAGTGAGCCCCCTCCCTTGGATGAGAAGCCCCCCACACATGAATGGTCTCAGGATGCTTTACTGTTGGCATGACACAGGACTGATGGTAGCGCTCACCTTTTCTTCTCCGGACAAGTCCGTCTCCAGATGCCCCAAACAATGGGAAAGGGGCTTCATCGGAGAATATGACTTTGCACCAGTCCTCAGCCGTCCATTCACCAGACTTTCTGCAGAAGATCAATCTGTCCCTGATGGTATTTGGGAGAGAAGTGGCTTCTTTGCTGCCCTTCCTGACACCCGGCCATCTTTCAAAAGTCTTCCCCTCACTGTGCGGGCAGATGCGTGCACACCTGCCTGCTGCCAATCCTGAGCAACCTCTGCACTGGTGGCACTCCCATCCCGCTGCTGAATCCTCTTTAGGAGACGATCCTGGCCCTTGCTGGACTTTCTTGGACGCCCTGAAGCCTTCTTAACAAGAATTGAACCTCTTTCCTTGAAGTTCTTGATGATTCTATAAATTGCTGATTTTGGTGCAATCTTAGTAGCCACAATATCCTTGCCTGTGAAGCCATTTTTATGCAACGCAATGATGGCTGCAGTGGAAAGGATTTTGGGGATTCTGTTAATTTTCATGGCAAAGAAGGATTATGCACTTGACCTGAACACTCTTCATAACATTCTGGAGTATATGCAAATTGCTATTATAAAAACTTAAGCAGCAACTTTTCCAATTTCAAATATTTGTGTCATTCTCAAAACTTTTGGCCAGGACTGTACTATGGTCCTTTCTATACACACCTGAGACCTCATTGATCCATTATTAGTCACAGGTGGATCTCATATGACAAGGCAACAACACTTATGTCTTGGACTCAATGGGGTTTACCAAGCTGTGAATATTGGAATACTTTTTGTCAGTTTCATTTTGCACCGAAACATTATTACAAAAGCTGGTGAGATTACAATGACCCATTTCTTGTAACAAAAATATATTTTAGCGGTGCTACAGGTCAATTTGTACACAAGCGACAAGACTTTTGTCAGGGACTGTATATACATGAGACAACCTTTAGATATGACACTGGTCACGTGCACTCACCTTCTTTGGTGGACCATGGTGAGGTCTGCTCTCGGTGGAACCTCTGCTGTATGGTGCTGGCCAACTTCTTATAGCCTCGGCCATCTTTATGTAGATCAATAACTCTTCAGATCCTCAGACTCAGTGTATTTGGTGGGATGGTCAGGAATGGCTGCACCTCATGTTATCCTTAGCACAGATTCTTGCGTTTTATTGTATGTAAAGTTAGATTTAGAGGAACAATAAAGGCTAAACAAACACTATACAGGCTGATCCATCTCCTGGGCTACTATAGGTCGATACCCGTGAGATGGATCAGCCTTCGAGCATAGCAAGATGATGTCATCACTCTGGGCCCAATATCAAATGAGCTAGAGACGCAGAACTGCTGGGTCTCCAGCTCAGCCGCTTCTTTGCATAAGTGACCCGCGGTCCCCATCCTTAGCAGTGGACATGACCATGGACCGTGATTTAGAGTCATGTCCAATAGCCCTGTATCAGACAGGGATGGCTGCATTAGATATGAGCTAGATAGATGACCGTGAACATGCAAGGCGCTCGAAGCGGACATCGATCTAGCGCATATCTATGCGTGTATGGGCTCATTTAGGGCCCCCATACACCTTTAGATTTCTCTAAAGATTTCCTTTAGATCTCCTTTTGTTTTACCAAAACCATGTAATATGAGGGATTTTCGAAACCATCAAGTCTTCCTGTGTTCAATCGCAGAGGACCCGGCACTACATAGTTGTTGGTAGATCTAAAGCAGTGGTGGCCAACTGAGTTGATATGGAGGGCCACTGCGGCCCTCAGCATCACTAAAGGGCCGCACATAACATTTTCAACCTATACTGTTATATGCCCCTATCCTCAGGTTATGTGCCGCAATATATATTATACATTGTTCATTGGTGGAATAGTGGGAGCATAGGCACTCACCAGTCTGCTGATCCCCTGCCAACACTAGAGGAGAAGAGAAGAGGCGAGGGACTTCCTCAGGAGCCATCTGCGTCGCTGATTTGCTTTTACGTACGCCTATCATGTAAGTTTATGTCCTCTCCTCCTCTTCCCCCTCTAAGAAGTTCCCAGACGAGGACCTGTCAGCGGGGGATTGTGGCCAGGTAAGTTCTTATGCATTAACAGTTAAGTTTTGGGGGCCGTAAGTGGATGACCGAGGGTAGCCGCCAAAGAACACCAAAATGGCCGCAGGTTGGGCACCTGGGATCTAAAGAAAATCTGACAGAGAGATCTAAAGGTGTATGGGGGGCTTTATTGGCAACTCCTATACAGGGATACTGTCTCACTGTCAAATTGGGGTGAAGGTAGGCATACATGTAGAGATCCCCCCTCCATAGATGAGGGACCGACTTCAGCGGAATGACTGCAGTGGCCCCTCAGCTGATCGGCAGGCACCCTTTGTGTGCCGTACATTACTGTGAATGGGAATTGCCGTTCACATTCAAAATAATGGGATAGGCCGGGAATTTACCTGCATGTTGGATCACCGTGCGATCCGACATGTGGGAGATTCCAGGTCTATCTCACCAGGTGGGGCCACCCGATTTCTGGCCGGGCGATTGGCAGGAGCGCGCATGGCGTGGATCGGCCGAAAAATCGGGTGTAAATCAGGCCGTGTATGGCTACCTTTACCTTTAGTAGCTTCCCACCACCAGCACAGACCCTACATGGGTATTATAGTGACATAAGAGGTGAAAATATAAAACATAACTCACATTTAATAAAAATATATCACATTTAACTACAGCCAATGATAATTAACAAACCAAACGTCCTTTCCCATTCCACGTAAGCTTGTTATTTTGCTGGATCTAAATCACACAGAACTTTTATTGCAATCGAGTTCATTTTCACAGCAGTTCAATCGCTTGTTATCATACCACGTCCTTGAATTCCTATTGTTTAGCACTATAGATAGTCAGGTGTCGAGGGGCCAGAGGTGGTGACGCTCAGTCCTAGCTATAGTGCGGAGCCAGAAAAAGGCCAACTAATCCCATAGAAAAGGTTCAGTCACTGTCCGGGGTGTTGTCGGTTTAGCCAGTCGTTGTGGTAAAGTTCATGGATATGGACAGTGGGGAACAACTTTGAGTTACCGGGACACTACTTTACCAATTCCAAGAGGTGTACCTTCCAATAAACCCCAAAGATAGGATTACCAGAGTTCTGCGTAGTAATGCAGCTGCTACATATATTGATTCCTCTCTCACAAAACCAAGGCCGCTCAGTGCGCCGGACGCCCTCTCACTTTCTTCAGGAACTTATTTGCCTTTCACCAAAGATGCCGTCCTGTGTAACTGGGAGGTGCCGTAGGGATCTAGAAACAAGGACAACAGATTGACAAGTGAGAATCCCGGCCTCTAATACCACTCAACACCATATTTTGTGGTTCACAAGACGCACTTATTCCTCAAAATCAATGGGGAAATGTCTGAGCGTCTAATGGTCTGAATATGTAAAGGGATGCATACCAGGAGAATGGAAGTTGTTCCATTTCCTCCAGCCAAGCCAAAAGGCTTCTGCCAAGAGAGAGATTTTGGCTTGTCTTGATGTAGTAGAACAAAGCCTTGGCTTCTGGCTCTGGCCTTCTGGCTTAGCTGGAGGGAGTAGAACAAAGCCTTGCCTTTTGGTACTGGACTATTCTCTTTATACAGCGGCTTGCAAAAGTATTGAACTTTTCCACATTTTGTCACATTACAGCCAGAAACATGAATCAATTTTATTGGAATTCTGCGTGAAAGTCCAATACAAAGTGGTGACACGTGAGAAGTGGAAGGAAAATCATACATGATTCCAAATTTTTTTTACAAATAAATAACTGCAAAGTGGGGTGTGCGTAATTATTCAGCCCCCTGAGTCAATACTTTGTAGAAGCATCTTTTGCTGCAACTCCAGCTGCCAGTCTTTTAGGGAATGTCTCCACCAGCTCTGCACATCTAGAGACTGAAATCCTCGCCCATTCTTCCGTGCAAAACAGCTCTAGCTCAGTCAGATTAGATGGACAGCGTTTGTGAACAGCAGTTTTCCGCACTGCACAGCATGTTTTAAACCATTCCATTGTTGTCCTGGCTTTATGTTTAGGGTCGTTGTCCTGCTGGAAGGTGAACCTCCGCCCCAGTCTCAAGTCTTTTGCAGACTCCAAGAGGTTTTCTTCCAAGATTGCCCTGTATTTGGCTCCATCCATCTTCCCATCAACTCTGACCAGCTTCCCTGCCCCTGCTGAAGAGAAGCACCCCCAGAGCATGATGCTGACACCACCATGTGTCACAGTGGGGATGGTGTGTTCAGAGTGATGTGCAGTGTTAGTTTTCCGCCACACAAAGAGTTTTGCATTTTGGACAAAAAGTTCCATTTTGGTGTCATCTGACCAGAGCACCTTCTTCCACATGTTTGCTGTGTCCCCCACATGGCTCCACGGGACTTCTTATGCTTTTCTGGTAACAATGGCTTTCTGCTTGCCACTCTTCCATAAAGGCCAACTTTGTGCAGTGCAAGACTTAAGCTAGCCATACACGTGTCGGATTCCATGTCCGCTCGATCACCCATCCGATCGATTCCGGCGATCTCAGCGGGACTCGGAGCTCCGATCGAGCGGCCAATTAAGTGATCCGATCGCTGCATACCACCTTGTCCAGCTGATTCCGGGACGGATCCGTGTCCGATTGTCCACCTCACGAATGGCAACTCCCCCTGATTTGTGCAGAATCCATCTGATGGAACCAACATGTTGGTTCTCTGTCGGATCCGATTCTGAGCCCCGGAACGGACGGACCTGATCGATCGGACAAGGTGGGCTGCACGCGATTCCGGCACGATCGTTTGGCGTGCACGCGCCCGGAATCGATCGGACCGGAATCAGACAGGAATCTGACCCGTGTATGGGGGCCTTAACAGTTGTCCTATGGACAGATTCCCCCACCTGAGCTGTAGATCTCTGCAGCTCGTCCAGAGTCACCATGGGCCTAGTGACTGCATTTCTGACCAGCGCTCTCCTTGTTCGGCCTGTGAGTTTAGGTGCACAGCCTTGTCTTGGTAGGATTACAGTTGTACCATATTCCTCCATTGCTGAATGATCGCTTGAACAGTGCTCCGTGGGATGTTCAAGGCTTTGGAAATCTTTTAGAAGCCTAAAGCCTGCCATACACCCACCGAGTGGGTGCCGACAGACACGTTCAGATCAGTCCGGAATAGCAGCGTAATGACGTCATCACGCTGCTATTCCGAGCTGGAAGCACCCTTTGTGTGCCAGCCATTACCTTTAGTGAAGACGCTGGTCTTCATTGAAGTTAATGGCATCAGCCAGAGAACATCGGACATGCCCGTTCTCTGGCCGGCCGAGCTGTGGGGTGACAGGGATCTGTCGCCCCATGTGGGCACCCTTGATTGGCGGCCGATCTTGCCGCCGACCGACGGCCGCGAGCGTGCACGCCCGTCGGTCGGCAGCAAAATTGGCCGCTGATCGGTGTGTGTATGGCATTTACATTTCTCAAACACTTAATACCTGACCTGTCTGGTGTGTTCTTTGGACTTCATGGTGTTGTTGCTCCCAATATTCTTTTAGACAACCTCTGAGGCCGTCACAGAGCAGCTGTATTTGTACTGACATTAGATTACACACAGGTGCACTCTATTTAGTCATTAACAATCATCAGGCAATGTCTATGGGCAACTGACTGCACTCAGACCAAAGGGGGCTGAATAATTACGCACACCCCACTTTGCAGTTATTTATGTGCAAGAAATGTTTGGAATCATGTATAATTTACCTTCCACTTCTCACGTGTCACCACTTTGTATTGGTCTTTCACATGGAATTCCAATAAAACGTATTCATATTTGTGGCTGTAATGTGACAAAATGTGGAAAAGGTCAAGGGGGTCGAATACTTTTGCAAGCCACTGTATGTGAAAGGCTGCGCCCCTGACTCTATTTTTCTTTTTTCACTCCAAAACTATGGGGGTTTGTCTTCTAGTTAGAAGAATAAGTTAATTAACAAATATCCCTTCAACATTTCTAAATTGAATTACTGTAGCAATTGTGCACGGAGTCAACACATTGTTCCTCTGTTTTTGGAAAGAATACTTTTTATTTTATTTTATTTCTTAAGGTTGAATTGCTCTGTGCTCGCCCATTAGGCCATTTCGTCTTTTTTTTTTTGTCCTGTGATGATAGATTGAGGTTCACACTAAAGTTAGGTTTGCAGTGAACTTTGGCTATTCAGCATTTGCTTTTGATAACTATGGCACTTAAGAATGTCATTTTTGCATAAATTAAATTTAAAAATCAAGTGTGATCAATTATATCTGTAGAGCCACCTGCCAACGTGATATCATTGCAAAGTCCCTGAAGTTTTCCTCCTCTGCGGTTTCTTGCAGCTGCCTCTCAGGACGGGATCTTGGCTGCTCTCTCTTCCTTACAAAGTAATCTGTTTACATTTTTTTGGATCCCTTGGCACCCCATTCCAGAAGGAAAGAGACCTCAAGGTAGGTAAAAACTTCAATGGAATAGCTCTCCAGATGTCTGGGTGTTTTTACCCATTTAAACATGTATACTACATAGAGGGGAGACATTTTTATTTGAAAATTAAAATTTTGTTGTATAAAATATATATAAATTATGTGAGGGTTCCCCCCTATTTCACAACCAGATATCGGGTCTATAAAGGGGTCATGCCAGAGTCTGGCTAACCATAAGCAATAGCATAGTAAGGTATGCTCCCCCTCTAGGCAATACCAGGCCCCATGCCTGACCTGGCAGAACGGGGGAAGGGGGGGGGGTGTCAAGTGTGCCTCCTCCTCCCCAAGCCAGACCAGGCCTGATGCCATAACTTAATAGGGGGCTGTCACTATTCAAACCCTATTCACTTGTGTTTGTGCTTCTAATGACTTTTTTTGTAACTGCAATCACTGCAAGAAACACACACTGCACAATGCAATGAACCCCAAACCGCTCACCATCGCACACAGTGTGAAAGAGCCCTAAATCTGTTCACACTTTTTACATCTGCGGTGTTATAATGCTAGGAAGCGATGTGATGTCTGATCACTTACTGTTCCACCATTCAGTACAACCGTCATCTCAGTAGGCTGATATACATTGCTTCTGAAAGGGCCGCTGGGCCGACTCCCCAAATTTCCATTACGAAACCCACCAGCACGCAGAGCTGCAAGAAGAACCAACAGCACAAAAAGTATTATTAGTTTTATGATATTGAATGGTTACCACGCAAGCACAATTGTCTCTTCAATTACACAAATTTGTAGAGCCCTGCTGATATAAGCAATGCAGAGCTGTGTGTGGGAAAACTGCACTCAAGCTGGCAGCTCCCTCACACACACACAGCTATAGAGGGGAGACATTTTTTGCCTTTCCTGCTCTAAAAACTGGGTGCGTCTTATGGTCAGAAAAATACAGACTATATGGGGATATGTCCATCTATCTCTGTGGGGACAACAAAACAGTGATTCAGCAATAGCAGAATCTAGTGGGGGCTAGCCCCAGGGGATTGATTAAGCAAACCAAAGATGCGGAAAAATGTATAATTGGTACAGATTAGTGTAAAGGTGCCCATACACGTGTAGATATGTGCTAGATATCTAATGCGGCCACCCCTGTCTTTGAATTGATTGATCCCGTTCAAAGACACGGTTATTGGACATGACCGTAAATCACAGTCAATGTCCATGGCTTTGGATGGGGACTGTGGGTCTTCATGCAAAGCATTAACTGAGCTTGATGATGCAGCAGTGCTGCGCCTCCAGCTCCTTCGATATCGGGCTCAGCGTGATGACATCATCGCGTTGAGCTCGAACGCTGATCCATCTCACGGCTTTAGGGTCTCAGAGTGATCACCAGTTTCAGTTCAGGTAGGATACCCCAATCTCCACTGTGGTCTTCACCATAAGCCTACCTGACTTTGGTTGCACCCAGGACTTAGGAGACTAATGATACCCCTAGGGAACCCCAGGAATCAAGTCCAAAATACATGCATGGGTCATACACAGGAGATCAGTCCAATAAAGGGATTAACAAAAGAGTTAATTAGGGGCCAAAACACCAGCAGGATTCATTACAGGCAGCAAGCAAGTCAGACAATCCACGATCAGAGACCAGAGTAAACAATACACAGAGTAAATCACCTAGAGCAGTGCTTCCCAAACTGGGGGCGTGAAGGTATTCCAGGTGGGCGCAGGCCCTCATTCTTAACCTGTATTTAAATAGGGAGGGGGGCTCGATAATGTTCCTAAATAGAAAAGGGGGGCCCTGCAAGTAATGTTTGGGAACCACTGAAACTGAGGCACATGTCCACAGAAGGTGGAGGCTGATATCCGGACAGCTGGCCAATCCTGCGACATAGCGCATCTCCAATTGATCCCCATAGGGTGATTCCAATGGATAACACACTAATAAAACAGAAGAGCTGAGAGCTCCATCATCCAAAACCCACTGGGCGGCAGAAACGCAACTCTGGCCTCTCCATCGGATAGGGATGTGTTGTCTGATAAAGCTTTAAGGGATTGTGTCCGCTGTGTTTGGTGGACATCAAACGCAGGGATTTTGGGGGTGTACACAACGAGATCTACTGCCGCGCCCACGCTGTTTTCTCTTGAATGTGGAGCCATGCCTTGTCATTGCACTGAAGCTGTTTAACCCGTGTAACAGAACCACTCTGTCTACCTGGAGATATGTGTGATGTAGACTGTCTCCGGCCTAATCCTCTCCCAGGCGGTGGGGCATGGTGTGGAGTGTACAGGCACCATCACAAACAATGGGGTGTTACAGTCTTTGTTGATTGTGTTACAGACTGAATGTCTGAGCTAATTATCTCCGATGCCGGGGAGACCTGGTGGGAGTGGTCCCAGTGGTCTGTGTATTGTCACACACAGTTCTCCATCAGGTCCCCAGGGGAGGTCCTCCGGCATGGGGAATGTGTATATAAAGCCAAGTAGTTTACCAATAAAAGGAGTTCTACTTCTTACCCTCAACTTGAAGCCTCGTCTCATGTTGTAGGGAACGGCTATAATACCACTAGCTCTTGTAAGAGCTGCTCAGAAGCTTGGAACCCCAGCTTGGCTTAGAGGTCACGGGAGAAAGACGTCGCTGGCGGTTGATACCGTTACAACCCGTCCAATGAAGTTCAACGCATCCAATGGAGATCAATGGACAAGTCAGCATCTGTGTTTTGTTAATTCAAATGAATATGGCATGTAAACGGCGATGCGTTGGTAACGCACCCTAAAACACATGCAATCCATCCAAAAACCATTTGGCGGTGGGTTTGCATTCATTTGCTCCAGGGGGCGTTTATAACCGACCCCAAGCACGTGCAGACCCCTTTTCCCCCCGGGGCGCCCAACTGTTTTCCGGACTGCTGCCAACTGATAGTCTGACTCTACTTTGCTAGGTCCGATTAATTATAAAAAGACTAATAGTTACTAAGTTTGCCTTTCAGAGTGCGTTCAGGCCTTTAACCTTCCTAGCGGTTAGCCCGTACCGCCTTTTTTACTAGAGTACTACAGATACCAGAATACTATGCTTTGATTTTCCCCTCTTCACATCCCCGGCACCATCGAGGAGGAAAAGCAACAATACCTGCTTAACTTGCGGGTCAATGGGGCCACCCTCAAGTCTCAACCCACCCGGCCTCTTCCGCGCCATTGATGGTGCTGGAGAGGCGGACCCAGAATTTTTAATACCCTTTAGAGCAGTGGTTGCCAAACTGGGGGGCAGGTGTGAAGGTATTCCAAGGGGGCACGGGCCCTCATTCTTAACCTGTGTTTGAATGAGGAGTGGGGGCTCAATAATGTTCCTAAATAGAATGGGGGGGCTCTGCAAGGAAAGTTTGGGAACCACTACCTTAGAGTAAAACCTAAGTGTGGCTCGGGACACTGTCCAGGGGAGTTCTCACATCAGTAATGCCCACGCCATTCAACTGTATTATAATACAGTCATAGGTGTCTCAGGTCCTCGCATCTCTGGCATTATTGTCCAGGGGGGCCAAAGAGTGCAGTAAATATGAATACATTACATGGTAATCTGTTTATATTTTCCATATCGCTTTCGGAAAGGAAAATCAAAAACAGTTAGGGAGGTTAAAAATTACTCCAATAGTGACTTACTAGCTATTAGCTTGGCCCTCCAGGTGAAATGGCATCATATTAAAGGGGCCATTTCTTAAGGTGGCCGTAGCGCTTGCGGCGATCGATCTGCACCATCCCCATCCAGGGTGGATAAAAATCAAAGATTTTTTTAAAAAAATCAAAAAAAAATCGGATTTTTTTGATTTCAATCGGATTTTTTTTGATTTCAATTGATTTTTTTTTAAATAAAGTGCTTTTTGCGGAAAATATATTACCATCCTAAGGTTATTCCATGATGAAATAAAGATTCGTTTTTATTATGTAGAATAAGGCTGTATATGTTTAATTTTTTTGGTAACTAAATTCCATGAATCCAGTCACAATGTCAGGCTCTTCCAGAGGTGTTTGTAAGATTTTATAATCAATAAAACTCCACTCTCAGATGTATAGTGGCCAACATCCCAAAACAACAGACAGAAGTTGATGATGGCATAAGCACATCCCCCAAATTTCCCATTGAATAGACAAGGGTGAGGGGACGGGCCACTCAATATGTAAAAGCAATACATGCACACAGGACAAAAAATGAAGTAATGACAGTCATATCAATCACAATCAATGCACAATGTTGCGGATGTCACATCTGTGCATGTGCTTAGACAATAAAAATAGTCTAAATGGCGCAAATTTTACCCCAACATGTGTACCCCAACAGGAGTTACGATATGTCATTTCATCGGCCAAATCTACATAAAACCAACAGCCAACACAAGGGGATCAGTCATAGTGAATAACCAAATCCACATAAAAGTGGACACAGACCCTCAGGGGTTACTCACCTCCATAGACCAATATAGGGGGAAAGACATGATTTCTCAAAATGGTGTCCTCACCGCACCGACACCACTGGGGAACGGAGAGACAGACCGGCTTTAACCACAAAATGCCGTGGTGTTCTGCATACAACATTCATTTACTTTGGTTAATATGATCAGTTGATGGTTTGGGTCGGTCTTGATACGCAAATCACCAGTGAGGACACCATCTTCAGAAATCATGTCTTTCCCCCCTGTATTGATCTATGGACGTGAGGGTCTGTGTCCACTTTTATGTCGATTTGGTTATTCAATATGACTGATCCCCTTGTGTTGGCTGTTTGTGTTATGTAATTTCATAAGCCACATCTACATATCGTACTCCCTGAAGAAGTCACAGATGCTTGGTTTACTTTTGCAGTTCTCAAAACTAAGTGCAACAGAAAAGTTGTCCAAATATGAAAATATGATAAACATGAAATATGATAAACCTAAACTGGGGATAAAAAAAACTAATATGAAAAGTTGTTATTTTAAAATAAATCTTCACCTACTTACATTTTAAAGTTTGAATGGTTGATTTAAATCAGTTTGATTTAAATCAAGCCTTATTGACTAGTGATTTAAATCGTGATTTAAATCGGTTTGATTTAAATCAAATCCACCCTATCCCCATCCAAAGTAAATGCTGGCACACAAGGGTGCACTACTGATTCTCAGCATGACGTCATCACGCACCGTCGTTCAGCCGGGAATCTTTACTTTTACCAGTTAAACAATAGAATCCTCAGCATTTTTGGACTCTGCGGAGGCTAACATCCTTTGAGACTTGCTAGACTCTTTTCTTCTCCAAATTTAGCTTCACTCAAATACCAACACAGATGTCCTGTCATAATTCATCGAGGAAGGAGTCCCCTGTTTATGAAACATACTCAGATACTGTCCGCATGAAACTTTATACATGGAAGGGTCTCTGGCAGACCTACACGACGGCCTCTACTCTAATCTAGCCAGGCCTCAAGACTCTTAAGGCCCCCATACACGGGTCGGATTCCGGCCGGATTCCGGGCCGATCGATT
>CM070039.1:79775606-79789268 GCA_036250615.1 Ptychadena robeensis
CACTATGTATTCTATCAGGGGGGGGGGGCGGCACTACATAGGTAGTTTTAGCACACACAGACATGTATCTCATGTGATGGGCATTGCATTCATCGCACGGTACGGTAAGTAGAGGATTAGCGGCGCAGCATGTCATTATATTGCACATCGGGTGTAAAACATCAGCAACAACAGACGCACTTCTAGAACGCAGGAAGTATGATGCGCGCGGCATAGCTTACAGTCTGACGAGTGAGTCGCGGGGTCTCTCGGTCTCCGGCTCCGCTCACATCTCTGCGCTGACTGGCGCGCTCTTTGCAGATATTGTCGCCGGAATTACAATTCTCTTCAGCCGCGGTAGGGCTGTCTCTTCGCAGAGAGAACAGGGGCTGATTCAGTTTCCCGCTCGCCTCCCTCTCTCTCTCTTTGTGAGTGAACCCTGAATAGCGAGCAGCTGAACCCCTGGCTGCTGACCCTCGCACAGTTACTGCAGTGACAGAGCTGACACAAGCGCCGCCCCCCGCACAGCAGCACTGCCCTCCAACGTGACGGTGCTGCACATTCTGGGCCATGTGAAGCCCTCGGCTGTTTGTTGATCGTACCTGGCAAGAGAGGAGGAGAAAATAATCTCTGACTGGCCGAGGGAAAGAAGAAAGCGTTCCCCGTACTATTTCAGCTGGAGCTTACTTACATTAAAATGTTGGACAGTAAAGGAAGCCATAAACGGGGCGATTTTTCACTGTGCGCGTTCGCAGCGATCAATCAAGCGCTGCCCACCCTGATCGATCGAGCCAAAATCAGATGGAACCTTGATCCAACGTGTTCGCTTGTCAATGGAAGTACATTGGTGGAGACCCTCGATCACTTCCTGTGCGATTGACCCATAGCTCCCTACGCTGCAGCCATTCTGATCGATCGGTTTTAAGGAATCAACAACCTTTTTGTCGATCGGCTCCTGCCAAAATCGACCTCAAATCGGATTCCCAAGGAGGTGTGCCATCGATAGCGATCGATCACCAATTCCTTGATCGCCGTGAGTGATCAAATCGGTAATCAATCGCAGAGAAATCGAGGCGTCTATGGCGTCCGTGACCTTTAAGTTATTCTAATGCGCAAAATATTGTAAATTAGTCGGCTAACATAAATGAGTACATTCAACAATTTGTGATCTCCATGAATATTTAATTGCACAAATCAGCGCTTATTGCGAACGCAATGCACGGAACTTTCCCGATTTTCGATTACCTTCATTGCGCAAATCGGCACTTGTACATGCGCATATTGCGAATGCAATGCATAGTACTTTCCCCAGATTACCTTGATTGAGCAAATCGGCTCTTGTACATGCGCAAATTGTGAACATTATGCATGGTACTTTCCCTTAATTACCTTCCTGCGCAAATTAGCATTAGATTAGCTTAATTAGCAATAGATTAGCTTAATTGCGCAAGTAGGCTCTTGTACATGCGCATATTGCGAACGCAATGCAATGTACTTTCCCCAGATTACCTTCAATGCGCAAGTCACCACTTGTACATGCGCTTATTGCAAACGCATTGCATAGTACTTTCGATCGATTACCTTAATTGCGCAAATTAGCATTTGTACATGCGCATATTGTGAACGCAATGCATGGTACTTTCCCCAGATTACTGTTATTGCACAAAGCGACACTTGTACCTGCGCATATTGCGAAAGCACTGCATGTTACGTTCCCCAGATTACCTTCATTGCGCAAATCGGCGCTTGTACATGCGCATATTGCTAACGTTCCGGGTACTGATGTAAAAAATCTTGAATATTTACGATAATTAAGATATAGCGCTGGTTTCACGAAATTCTCAGTGACGATATTCACATAACAAATTTAGGATTTGAATATTCATGATCGACATTAACATTGATGGTCTCTTGCTTGATGGATCTTAAGGCCCCCATACACGGGTCGGATTCCGGCCGGATTCCGTGCCGATCGATTCCGGGCGCGTGCACGTGAATCGATCGTGCCGGAATCGTGTGCAGCCCACCTTGTCCGTCCGATCACGTCCGATTGTTCGGGGGCCCAGAATCGGATCCGTCAGAGAACCAACATGTTGGTTTTTTTGATCCGATTCTGCACAGATCAGGGGGAGTTGCCATTTGTGAGGTGGACAATCGGACACGGAATCGTCCCGGAATCCGTTGGACAAGGTGGTATGCAGCGATGGATACTCTTAATTGGCCGATTGATCACACCTGCGATTCCCGGCAGAATCGCCGGAATCGATCGGATGATGAATCGATTGGACATGGAATCCGACACGTGTATGGCTAGCTTTAGATACGATTTGCTCATTTGATTAAAATATCGCCTGTCAGTCTAACATCGATCGATGGTACCAGCACACGGCGTGATTCATACTACCATCAGATACAAATCCTAGAAAAACCCTCAGATGGCAGTGGTTCCCAAACTTTCCTTGCAGGGCCCCCCTTTTCTATTTTGGAGCATTATCGAGCCCCCCTCCCCATTCAAACACAGGTTATGAATGAGGGCCAGCGCCCCCCTGGAACACCTTCGCACCCCCCAGTTTGGGAACCCCTGGTATATAAAAGGCCACCTAGACAATGGCAAGGGCTTGTCCCCACTTGAGCGATGCCATGTATTTGATAGGGCTGATCTCTACATCCAAGATTTGGCATGATCCACGATCTGAAACGGGGCTCACCCCTAATAATAGTTAAAAATCGTGTCTCATTTTTACAGAGCTGATTCCTTCTCTATGGTGCGATCAGGCGAGGTGGGGCAAGATGTCCTGTCCCCTTACGTCCTGCCTGCAAGTGCCATGATTCTAATCGTGGGAGATCGCTGGGTGCTAGCATTCTCCTGCCGCCCCCCTGTTGCAATAGGAGTCGCGTCAGAGCGATAAAGTGGGGACAAGCCCTAAGGGACGCAGTTGAGAAACAACTGTGTGTTTAACCTGTGGGCTTGTGTCCACTGGTGCTTTTTCCCCACTAAAAGGCGCAGAGAGGACACTTCCCATTCTAATCAATAGGACAGTGTCCAGTCTGCGTATTCTGAGCAGCACCACAGGGTCCCGCCGGAGACCTGAAAAGAAGAGCATCTCTTGCACCCGGGTGCACCGCACGTACAGGGGTGAATCGGGACAATGATGATTTCACCCCTCCGTTACCATGGACTCCCTCCAGGCCTCCACGAGCATACACCTCCCTTCCATCCAAAGGGCAGCCAGGCCTCACGGTCCTCACTTGCAACTGCGGCTGAGCCAGCTTTCTCACTTTTAGTAGGTCCTTTCGCACATCCCACAATAAGGGTCCATGACACGTTAGATTGGTGTAAATACGGTGCCACTTTATTGCAATATCATCATAGTGCCAGGTACACTCCATAATCTCACTGGAAGCAGTCTCTGCCGGTAACAGTCTTTACCCTAGCCTTCTTCACCCAAGTGACTTCTCCTAAGCTAGGTGTGCCCCTGCCCCAGCAGGGGACAAGGGTGAGGCCTTAGCTAAGTTTCAGTCCAGGCCTGGTCTTCGAATTTGCAGGCCTAAGGCCTGCTCCCCACTGGATCCATTACACCTCTGCTCTGTTCTCTCCTGCTGCCACGAAGACCCTATTACCCAGAAACACTAAGTTTATATAACCATTCTCCTCCCAGATGGCTCACTAGGTCATCACATATTCCAGAACATTACCTTGTCACCTCCCACCCTATGTTTTGCCTCTAATAGGGACTAGGCAGGCAAACACATTCACTGACATCGTCATAAGAACATTGTTAACCCCTTAACAACCATGGTACAATACACTTTATTTCTTAGTCCACCTTCCTACAGACACCTCCATTGAAGATGGAGAAAATGGAGAGAGACTCATCTAAAAGTAATCCACTGGGCCTATGGGGCCTTTAATATCCGCCCGACATTCGATAACAGATTGACCAGTTGCATCAAATGTGGAGTGGACTTGCCGGACCTGACGCACTTATTGCCAACTTGCCCTTCTATACAAGTGTTTTGGGAACGGGTGACAACTTACGCAAATCAGGTCACAGGCTCATTCAGAGAAGTAGAATGGACGACCCACCTGTTACATGCTTCTCAAGCAGGTGATGAGACCCAGACTCCCATCCTCTTAAGGTGGGAACACATTTGTTTTTTGGCAGCTACAGTCATCATGGCTCGCTGGCTCTCCCCTACCCCATGCACTGTTTCTGAAGTACAACAGACATATATGTACTTTGATTCACTATCCATGCTAAAGATTCTTGCACCCCTACATTCTTTCTTCTATATGATTTTGCTAATGCCCAATTACAGGACATGATGAAAGCATTCCAACATACCGAACGATACGCCTTTGATCAACTTAAAGGCAAATTGGATAGATTGGTGCTCCCTCCATAACCATCTCAAAACCCCACAACCAAATGGCGGCGTCATAATTATTTATTCTCATATTTGTGCCCAATCGCATTTCTCTATGTTACTTGATGATGAGGAGCAAACGAATGGAGATGTATATAACCAGGTGTGCACATAAGTGGTACTCTGGTACTCACCCCAGGGGCCAAAACCTAGCTCTGCGTACCGGCATTATGGTTACACAGCTCATATGCGTACTAACAACTTGGAGGTGCTCCGTGTCTGGGCGGCCACAGCTACATGTTACATGTATACAATTTATGTCACTTGGATAACCGCAAGGAAACATGAATAACTATGAAAGGTTGCAGTTAGGGGGGTGACATTGGGAATGTAAATTAATAATCCAAAAAAGATTGGGTTTCTAAGGGTGTTGGAGATCTGGGGGATAAAATTCAGAGTAGGCATATGTAAGGGTAATATCTGACAAGAGAAAAGCACTGTGTGACAGCTGGAATATGACTATGAAAGGATGACATTTGGACTGCAGGTAGTCTCAGACAGAAAATGTCAGGGTCACACTACTGAGGTATCAGATCTGGGGGTTCAAACAGTGTACTGTAAGAGTTACATGTGACCCAAAGCCAGCTGGTGACCTGTGGATGGAGACAAAGGATAAAGATAAGAGGATCAATCAGGAACAGGGAGGTCCATCTGCAGCAGAGTCTACCAGGAAGGCCCATCCTTCCTTAGCACTTGATTACCAGATTATGATTCTACTGCTACCTAACATCCTTTCAACGTGATATTGAAGGTGACTGACCTTGCCCAATGGCTGCCCCTTTGTGGGAGGGATGAACCCTATTCCTCTCTGTTGATCGGGCTGGTTATTCAAATGTCTAGTGGGTTATTCTTGTGACTTCAACCAGTGTAAAAGTGCTAACACTGCTTATGTTCCTGAGGAAGACCAATTTGGGTGAAATAGAGAAGTGAACCCACTGCAACAATCATCCTGTGGCAACAATAACAATTACCTGTATATGTGCAATATTCATGTTTCTTCTTTTTTTGATCCTACTATGATGGTGTATATAAATATACAAAGCCAATGGTGCTCTTGTTTTTAATATTAAAAATTCTATCAAAAATGTTAACTTATATTTTATAATATATTTTTGTATATAGATTGATTGGTGGGGTTGCCCTCTGATCAAACCCTTCTGGGATGCCATACTCTGTCTCCAGTACCTCTCCATCTATAACACTATGCACTCCTTCTCCGTAGCCAACTCCCTGCCCCTTGTCCTTCCATTGATGTCGCCTAGCTCCTTCAAATCCATCAAAAAGGACATTCCTCGCTACTTCCTAAAAGCGGCCCGCACCGTGAACCCTGGCGCTGGCTCTCCATGGATCTCTTGACTCCAGAGAACATTGACTCTTGACTACAGAGACTCCAAGAACAACTTATAGTCAAGGATGATCATCAGATGGAAGCATTCCATAAGACCCGGAATCCTTGGTGGTACTTTCGACCTACACCTTAATTTAGGGCCCTGTTGTAGACTGGCAGGAGATAAAACCCTCCCTCCCTCTCTTTCCCCTCTGGTCTCTGGTCCACTCCATTTCCCATTCATTTTACCCCCTTCCCTTAATTTCTTGGTTAATTTGTTGGTTCTTGGTTTTCAGATGCTTCCTGGAACCAATGGTCATAGGGTGATCCCTGCGGACCCCTCAACCTGGAAAGAACCCACATGAGACACCTGGGGGGGGGGGAGGTTGGGTCTTCCTGTGTACAGGCCATGTGCCTTTTCAGTTAGCGCCAGGAAGCGTTTTGATCTATCCTTGTGTGAGTTGGGATAGGACTTCAGGTGTTTTTATGGGTTACTAGTATGCCTCTGTTATTTTGTACTTTTGTTTTCCAAAAAAGGTTTAATCATTGGCTAGGTAAACCTAGGAAACCTAGGTAAGTGTACATAGGGGTCGCCCGTGGTTTGCCTGCTGTTCGGGCGCTGTTTCAGAGAGCCCAGGGCACAGTATTCGCCATGTATGCAATACGGTGCCCTATACTTTCCATTTGCAAACCACGCCCAAAAACCCATTAGGTGCGGATTGCCCACTTCATATACCACGGCCATTGTTTACCTTGCATGTTTTCGGTGTGTCTGCAGCACACTGCCGGATCCACAATGCCCACCCAAGAGTTGTGAATTCAACGCGTATGCCACGTCGCCCCCTGACCCAGACCCTGTGTTTAGGCTCAGCCTAACAGCTTATTTTACCTGCAGGAGGCTGATACAGAGGACAGTAAGGAAGACAGTGAGGGAGACCACCCTACATATGGGGTGAGTACCAAACACCATCTCCTGGTACTCATCTGAGGAGCTCACTAACAAAAGTTATGTGCACCCCTGGGTATAATCATACTTTTTGGTATGTACTTTGGTACCATGTGCAGGAGAGAACGGGTTAAATGAAGTTGTTTAAATCGTTTTGCGTATTAGTTAGTTATTATTTGCTCATTGATGTCACATTATTCCTATGAACACTTCAACTTTCTGCTTTGTGTAGCACTGACACCCGTAGGTGCTGCTGTGTGTAGTGGGATACCGGGTAGCAGAAATGACCATGAGACACTTACTTGAAAATGAAGTGGAAATTTTATTGGCACATGTCATCAGGTGGAAGGAGGGTTGGGGACAAGGCTGTTCCGAACATCTGAGGTCCTAGCTCCTCTCCTGGCAGCTTCTTCCTCTCAATAGCACAAAACTCACAGCAGACTCTGGCCTAGCTTCCCCTAGGCAGCTTCTTCTCTCAATAGCACGAGCACAGCACAGTCCTTGACTAATTCTCCTGGGGAATCGTGGAAACAGACCTCACTGCCACAGTTCCCCTTTAGCTGCTGGAGATTGTCCTCGGCGGCTGCTGCTCTGGAGACCTTTACCCCTCCGCAGACAGGGTAACCGGCTCTCCCTTCTAGCTGGGCGCCCCCCAGACTCAGATCCTCTCTCTTCTCTGGTCCCCAGCTAGGCACCTTCACCATCACTTCTCCATCACATCACTCCCAGGGCCCCCCATCAGGGGAAGCTCCCTGGGCCAAGACTGACTTCACAATCTGTCCCTAACCCTTATATCAACTTCTCCCCTCCCATTCTCTGGAAAAGGCGCAATTTCCCCTTGGCCACTCAGAGATAGGGTAGAAGAACACACAAATGATACATACCCAGACCTTGGCAGAGAGCCAAGGCCTATGCTGACAGACAACTTCAGCTGCACCTGTCTGTGACACCAACTCTCCCTCCTAAACAGTTAACTCTATCAGCTCCTGTCCCTGGCAGGGGCTACACTTGCATTTCGGCACTGGGATAGCTGTGAGCTCTTTCAGTACTGAACCTTTTTGCATCCTTAGAGACCTGCGTCCTGTGTATGTTATGTACTATGCTGTAATAAGTTGTTATTGTAATGAAAACTTTATAAAGAAAATTTGAAAAAGCTGCATCAACAGGGTGCGCTCCCGGTGATGCCCTACACTGCAAGCAAACTGCCTGCAGGCAGCGGGGAATCCGCCCAGAAATGTGCGCACACGCACAGGAATCTGCACATGGCCTAAGTCTAGTTTTGGGTCCCCCTAGCTCTTTGTACTTTACCATGGAAGGGGGGGCAACACCGACATCAACATGGAGTTCCTTCCCGGGGGCCGAATGCAGCCCTTTGGGTGTTCTTCAGAGCCCCCTTTCAGTCCTCCACTTGCGGCCCACGAAACCTCATTGTGAATGTCATAGGAACTCATCTGTCTGCCAATATCCCGGTGACATGTCCTCGCCCACGATCTTTTTGCGGGAAAAGGAGGTTCAAAGGTCTTATAGCTCTGCATGCGGTCCTCTTATAAAATGCTTATACAAGTCAGTATAGATTGAACATGTTATGTGCGGCCCTTTAGTGATGCAGAGGGCCACACTTGTGGCCCTCTATATCAACTCAGTTGCCCACCATGGGTTTCTTGTGTCTTGAGTCCCATATCCTACATCATTGGTGCTGTGCTGTAGAGCAGGGGTGTCAAACTCTGGGGGCCCAAATGTAGCCTGCAGTGTACTAATACTTTAAGAATTGAATGGCACTGACATTTGGTGTCACATGTGTTATAGTATTACACTTGCTTGCTCCAGATTCAACATCTAGGTAAAGCAAGTTCTAGCTTCAGACCCACAGTCAAACAGCCAGGGGGGATAGGGGTGCTAGTGTTGAAACTGCTGAGGGGAGGAGGAGGCAGGGTGGGTCGATGAAGACTTCCTCTTCTCCTCCAATATACCAACCCAATACCACCTATGAGCACGCACATTGCAGGAGACACAGCCCTGAAGGGAACCATAAGCAAGTTTCATGACCCACAGGTTGGAACTAGTTGTTTCTTAACCTGTGGGCCCTTACCTGGTCACTTACCTGGTCCTGCTGTGTTCCAAATTCAGGAAGTGACACTTTACGACCAAGGTGTCTAACCTGTGGCCCTAACATAACTGTTAATGCATAGGGAGCAGGAACTCACCTGTCCTCCAATCCCCCGCTGATGTTTCCTGGCCTAGGATCTTCTTAGGGCCCCCATACACCTTTAGATCTCTGTCAGATTTCCTTTAGATCTCTTTTTGTTTTACCAAAACCATGTAATATGAGGCACTTTCTAAACCATCAAGTCTCCCTGTGTTCAATCGCAGAGGACCCGGCACTACATAGTTGTTGGTAGATCTAAAGGAAATCTGACAGAGATATCTTAAGGTGTATGGCCAGCTTAAAGGCCCCCATACAGTCTAGATTTTTCGTTCAATCAACTTAATTCAATACATTTTTTTGGGTGGTTTGATTGGAAATCTATGGATCGGACATGCTGGAAAATTTTAATCGGTTGTATTGAAATTGAACCTTAATTCAATTACGCTTTCAGTCTATGCAAAAAAATTTGATCAAATATCTGTTACTACAGTTGGCATAGATTACAATCAATCACAGATTTCCCTGACCCACCAAAATATGATCTTTTTATGTTAATTGAAAGGAAAATCTAGATGTGTATGGGGGGCTAAGGGCTTGTTTCCATTATACGTCGGGACCCCTACGCTAAGCGTATACGCTTAGCAGGGGTCCCAACGTATCCCACAGACTTTGCCTGCCGGCGGATGGTCTGTTTACACATCCGCCGGTGTAAAGGCTGAACGTACTCGCCTTACACCAGTGGATCGGCTCAGCGCAATGAAGACAGACCCTCCGCCGAGCAGGTAAGTCTATCTGTTACGTTGGGACCCCCCGCTAAGCATGTACGCTTAGCGGAGGGGTCCCAACGCAATGGAAACAAAGCCTTAGAGTGGGAAGAGGAGAGGAAAAACATAATAGGGGCACCTTTGAATCAAAGGCTTTGATGATATCTTTGAGGCACATAACGTTTGATGATATACATGACACAAAATATGCATCACCACACTACACTGTTCCCTAATGGTTGACGTATCATTTTAAACAAGTTTTGTTATTTAAAATTAATGTCTTCTAGCTCGGCCTGCTGTTATTTTTTCCATTATAAAATGCTTCTACAAGTCAGTATAGATTGAAAATGTTATGTGATGCCGAGGGCCGCACTTGTGGCCCTCCATATCAACTCAGTTGCCCACCACTGCTTTCCCACATCACTTCTGGGGTCGCAGATTTAGAACCACTGGTTTATGCAATACTAACTCAAAGTTTTAGAATATTCTTTGATTCATGGGTTTCTTGAAATGGTCAAAGCTGAACATCTAAATGTACTCCGGACTGTAAGCACTGAATGCATAACCATACATAATGAAAAAATGAAATCCTTTTGAGTCATCAAGCAGTTTGCAAATTACAAGCCCAGCACGCATGCAGTATTCTTTCCATATCATTCTTTCACTTCTAACTCTCCAGACCTCCCATGTGTGTTTTTCTTCTAAGTTTGTATCTGGCAGAATGGAAATATGATATCGGCAGCCGAAAGCTCACGGGTGTAAAATTAGCTTTTAAGTAGTGAAGGCTCTGGTTGGACAAGTATCACACTCCTCGCTGACCATAAAAGCTCCGAGCACTGAGAAGGAGTTATGCGTGTTCTCTGTAGACAGAGCCGCCATTTTCTTTTCCTGGTTTAAATGTTTATTTTACCAAAATTCCAGCTAGAAGAAACAGTGGTTCTCTTTTTCGATCCGCAACCCTGGAAGTGATGTTGTCAATCCCTGTATTTGGAACGCGGAAGTGCCGATGCCTAGTGTTTTTCCGCATTCCAAATACTGGGACATTCTTCAACGTCGCTTCTGAAAGGATGAGGTAAGTGTAATGTCCCCTCCCTCCTATTTTACCACCCGCTTGTGTAAATGATCTATTATACTGTCAGCCCGTTACTAGATTGTAAGCCCGTCCAGGCCGGGTCCTCTACTCTTTCTGTATCATAACCTGTACCTGTGTGTTATCTTGTGTTGTATCTCCACTCTAATGTATTGTACAGCGCTGCGTAATATGTTGGCGCTATATAAATAAATGATAATAATAATAATAAATGATGTGCAGGAAGGAAAATAGGAGGGAGAGTAACAACCTCTCTCTCCTAACTTAGGCTATGTTCCCACATAGGCAATTTTATTCATGTGTTGCAATCGCCTTTATTTAGTTGAGTGGGCTTGTGCCCACTTTAACTAAGGGCCGCGATCAGCCACAGGCACCCATTTAAGGCTGCCATACACAGCCCGAGTAGGTCAGACAGACCTACTCCGATATGCACCGGAAAGCAAACGTGATGACGTCATCACGTTTGCACCCCGGTGCATTATGAGGCCCCCTCAGTCGGCCGGCACCCTTTGTGTGCCGGCCATTAGCTTCAATGAAGACGCCGGTCTTCATTGAAGCTAATGCCCTCGGCTCCCATCGGCCAGAGATTATCGGACATGTCCATTCTCTGGCCGGCCGAGCTGTGGGGTGACAGGGATCTGTCGCCTCATGTGGGCACACGCCGATAAGCGGACGATTTTTCCGCTGACCGACGGCGCGAGCGCGCACGCCCGTCAGTCAGGTGAAAAATCGGCTGCTTATCGGCATGTGTGTGCCAGGCATAAGGGCCGCGATCAGCCACAGGTGCCCATTTACTGTCTATGGGCGTGATCAGGCGGAGAGGGGCAAGATGTCCTGCCCCACCCCCACTTCCTGGCTGAAATCACTCAGCCGCAATTTAAATTGTGGGAGGTTGCTCGGTGCTAGCGATCTCCCGCAGCGCCGTGTCGCGCTTAGAATTGCGGCTGATGTGGAATTGGCATTCTTTTCCCTCCTAACTTCCCACCCACGAATCAGAGCATGTTGTTAGCAGCAGCGATGACCCCTGTGAAGTGGTCGTTTGACCCCCAAGTGGGACCCGACCCACAGGTTGAGAATTACTGGTCTAGAAGTTTTGACAACCCCTCTTCTTTGTCCTGAACCTTGCAGGCTCACTGTGATGTCCCCACCTGCTCCTTACCAACGTAACCCAACCTGTTATTATGGATTTCTTTGCAGGGAAGCCATAGAGTTATAATTTTGTGCCGCTGTGTCCCTGTGTATAGGAGCTCCTGTGTTGACTTCCCAGTTTATGTCAAAGCTGTAAAGGTAGCCATATACGGGTCATTTATTTTGTGATTCAATCATATGGCCCCCCCCCCCCAAGAATGATCCCCAGTCGAACATCGATAGTTTGTACCGCCACACAGATGGTTCATGAGAAACAAAAAAACTGAATGTCGACTATCGAATGTAAGGGTATGTTTCCATGGCGCTATCGGCTTGTGGCAGCGGCTGTTCTCACGGCGTTCTGCCAATGCACCGGCAAGACGGTCAATGTACTGCAGTACGTCAACCACTGGCCAGCGGATGGGCAGAACAGCCACTGATGCAGGCAGGACTGTTTTTGCTCAAATGAACAGAAATGTCGACCCATGTATAGCTACCCTGACATGTCTCTGTCATGACACCTACTGACCCCTTTCAGCTCTTCAGGTTTAGAAGATCCATGTTTAACAATTATTTATTTGTAGATTCACCTTATATCTCAAGGAGTGGGACGATGGAACAGGAAGGGACATGTCACCACACTGCGCTCGATCGCGGGTTGATCAAATGGGAATTGATGTGCAAAGTGGTGGGGACCCTGGTCCTGTGTTTACCTGGTGAGATATTTTCCAGTACACTGGCTAAAAGCTGCTGACAGGCAGAGCTGAGAGTCGGACACAGAATGGCTGCAAAGAAGGGGGCTCCCCCTGCACTGTGCACAGCAGCCCGTGCTCGGCTCTGCCCCCTTTCCTGTGTCCGGGCTCTCAGCTGCCAGGCAGAGCATATGCTGCTGTGTACAGTGTGGGGGGGAGCCCCCCTCCTTTGCAGCCATCCTGTGCCCCACTCTCAGCTTTGCCTCTCAGCAGCTCCCAGATGGTATTGTGGGATATTATCCGACATGACCCCATCCAAAGTATCGAACGGGGATTCACTGTTTAGTTGCGAACAATTGAGCGCCGCATGGCGAAGCAACGATGACGATCACCACGTCCACTTCATCGATGTGCTATCGACCTATGTATGGACAGCCCTAGGCTCTGGTCTTATATTAATACAGTCCACTAGCCTCAGGTGCCTAGTTGCGCTGTCCCAGCACTCAGTTGCCCCCACAACTTAAGCTGGCCATACACCTTTAGATCTCTCTGCCAGATATCCTTTAGATCTACCAACAACTATGTAGTGCCGGGTCCTCTGCGATTGAACACAGGTAAACTTGATGGTTTAGAAAGTCCCTCATATTACATGGTTTTGGTAAAACAAAAAGGAGATCTAAAGGAAATCTGACAGATAAATCAAAAAGCGTATGGGGACCCTTACACGCACAAAGGATAAAGTCTGGGAGGAGACTGGCTAAAGGAGCCTACAAACAAACAAGACCAGGTGGTAAACCAACGGCAACCAACGGTAAACAAACAGAACACAGGGTTTAAGGAAGACGGACACAGACAGAGATCATGTGCAGGGAACAATCCAAGTGAGGAATCCAAAGGGATCAGGCAGAAGCGTATTCATGGTCAAGCAAGGTCAGATCAGAACAGTCACACCCTAGGGCAGGCAGCTCGCACAAACACAAACCGGCTATAAATAGGAACGGGAAGTGCCCGGGGTCGCAGTGTGAAGAACATCAGAAGGGATCCTCGGGATCCCCCTGTGACTGCAGGAGGTAAACATCAAAATACAGAATGGATCAGAGTAAAGCCCCCCATACACCTTACAATCTTACCATACAGTTTCTGTACAATCAACTTTTCT
>CM070039.1:79839301-79866074 GCA_036250615.1 Ptychadena robeensis
GGGGGTGATGTGGAAGACGTGGAACCGATGTGACCTCATGTCCATCATATGAGGGGGATTATTCTGTACGTGATCCTCCAGGAAGCCACCTCGTAATGAATAGTCATTGGACATTTCCTCACTTGGAACTTATTCTGTGTATTCTGGCCCAGAAATCAGCCCGCAGATTGGTAGTCGGCCAATTAGCTAGATATAAAGTCTTACACGATATGGAGGCACCCATCATCATCAAAGTTCTGGACATATTTCCAGTACCAAGTTTAGTGGCAGGGGCAATAGCTAGAAATGGACATGCCAATCACCAACTCTGTTACACATTTTTGTTTTAAAGAGAAACATAACAAAGAATTTTTTTTTCTAATATTCTAATATTCCTCCCTATTCTAATTCTCTTCCCCAAACCCCTTCTCTACTATTTACACCGCATTTGGGCAGCTGATACCATGTTCAGAGGGCTTTTGATTAACCTTGCAAAGGTCCGTGGAATTTCCAAATTAAACTTCAAACATCTCCAGAAATTAAAATTAGCACAAAGCCCACGGGGCGTGCTGGCACCCACACCTCTATGGTTCACCAGCTCCGGTATCCAATGCATGTTAGGTTTTTATCACCCCAAGCGGTGACTCCTAGGATGTGACCGTCCAGGAGTGTGAACTGGTCAGGCAACAGAGAGGAGGAACGAAAGGTCAGCCAGGAACGGCGTGCTGTGTGCCCCTTGTGTGCTTACAGGCACCATATTGCTGCTATTAGCTTGCTATAGCGGTTCCGTACGCCACTGCTTGTTAGTGCATTTACACGTGCATGTTGGTACTGACATTGGGACCTCTGAAGTTTACATTCTTAAATATGGTTTCAACTGATGGCCTATGTGCTGACCTCTCTCGGTACAGCACTGAGGTTCAATTTTTATTGGACTTTGGGGTGGTTTGGTGCGCGAACCTGATCCGATCCAACGTCAGTTGATTTCAATTAGATTAGAAATCCCAATTGGAGCTCTTAGCCGTGACACGGGGAAGAAAATGGGTTGGTAATAGAAAGCTTGGTAAAAGCTAAAACTGAGGAAACTAAAGAACGGAGGAGTGGATCCCAGGAGCGGACTGGGAAGTACGAGTCCCAAATCCTTATAGAGTGATTGTTTATCTTTAAAGTATGTAACTAGGTTCTGGGGATGTGTGAAGATAGTAGTGGTGAGGAAGATGTGTAGGGTGCCAGGGAAAGCCATAGTTAATGCATAGGCGGTGAGAGTTGATCTTTGTGAGAAGCAGTGGAGAAAGTAGTTTATGCTTGGCAATGGAAGTGCAGCTTGAAATGATGGGAGTTGGCTGTTGAGTTAAGAAAGATGTGCGATTAGAGATGACCTTACCCTACTGAGGACCTCTCGGTCCCACCTATGACTGGCCCCTGTGTACCCACTCAGTCCTACGACATTGATGATGCAAGTTGCGGGGGGTCTGCCAGTGTCGGCACAGGCGGCACTCGACCTCATCTTTACGGGACCTTCTCTGTCCACCATGGACTCCCCTGTGTTACACACCCAGATCCCATAACAGACATTGGTTATGATGAGCTGGCTGGGAGGATCTCCAGGTGTCTGTACAGGCCCGTACCTAACCTACTGAGGACCTTCTCTGTCCACCATGAGGGTCATGTGTACACACCAGCTCCATACAAGAACATGTATGATGTAGTTGGTGTGGAGGATCTCCAGTGTCCTGTAAGAGCCGTACCTATAACCCTTACTGAGGACCGTCTCGTCCCACCATGATGTCCGTGTGTGAACACCAGCTCCATACAGACAGGGTATGGATGCGTTGTGTGGATGGATCTCAGTGTCCGTACAGAGCCATGACCTCACCTCCTGAGGACCTTCTCTGTCCCACATGATTTGTCCCTGGTACACACCAGCTCCCATTACAGACATGGAGAGAGTCTGGTGTGGAGGATCCCATGTGTCCGGTACAGAGCAGCGACTCACCCTAGGAGGAGCTGCTGGCCCACCATGACTCCCTCGTTGTACACACCCAGCTCCATTACAGACATGGTATGATGAGTTGGGGGAGGATCTCCAGGGTCCGTACAGAGTCTGACCCACCTAATGACGGAGCACCTCTCTGGTCCCACAGGACTTGTCCTGTGTTACACACCCAGCTCATACAGACATGGATGATGAGTCTGTGTGGAGATCTCCATGTCCCTGACAGAGCCTGACCTCACCCTACTGAGAACCTTCTCTGTCTCACAATGACTCCCCTGTGTACACCCCCGCTCCATACAGAATGTTTATCAGTCTGGTGTTGGCTAAAAAGCATTCATATGCGAACAGGACATTGGCAATGGCTACCATGGTGCTATAGTATACCAAAGAAAGTAGGTATGGTCCCTGAGCCTCGGTTTCTCTTACCCTGTATGTATTCCTAAGCAACTGGGGGACACTACAATCCGCATAATAGTGGAACAGGAAGAGAAAGAAAAGGTTTATCAAAAACTCAGACAAAACATATCAAGAAATATGTATACGCCTGGTAACATAGAATAAACCATTGCCATGGCTAGTGGATAGTGAAGGGAGGGGCACTAATTATTGGACATGCCCCAAAGTTTCACTGCTATGATTACTGTACTACTGCCGTAGAACCCCTGAGACTCAGGAATACAGCAGTAGTAAAAACAACATACTAATCTCGGCCCCAGACATCTCAATGCCAGTCTGTTCTGTGGCCAATCAATGCCAGCGATGGGCGTCATCTGTCTCTTCCGCCTCTCCTTCTATCCAAAAATGTGACTTTGTGAATCCTCAAAGTGTGTCCTTTTCGTTAAGATGAAGATACACTGCTGCGTCCTGATCAGAGGATTTGGCCCTCTATGATTGGGCCTGTGCTGGTGCTAAAACTGATTAACACATATGGTATGGAGCGTACACCCAGAGAATATATTCCCAGTAAGCTCGGGTACGGTCACTATGAATTGAGAAAAGCCAGGCGGAATGACTAGCAAAACACTCTTCGAAGAAACAAAGCACAGCAAGGTCCAGTGGATTGAATTCAAACACCAGGACATGTAAAGGATTGTTTGGTTTTGACCTGTATGTTCCTTCATCAAGACATTCTATCCCGGAATTACTTAGGAAAAAAGAAAACAGAAAGTTCCCTTGGTGGACTTTGGTGAATGTTTGATCTCTATCACTACAGATCTTGTTTAAAATAATTATTTTTTATTTGTAAATAATACCCCCCAAACAAATACAAAAAACAAAAACAAAACTATACCCCAAAAATAACAGTAAAGAAGATTGTACCCATGTGGGACCAATGTTCGTTACATCCAGCAAATGGGATAGTGATTGGACATATTTACTTAAGGTGAGACATTATATGCACACAACACCTATATATTTATGGAGCTCCGATGTGGGTTACAGTTATGCAGTGCTTGCGGACAGTTCGCAAATATGGCTTCCTCAGGCTATGCCTTTCTGAATAACTGTATTGAAAACTATGAAAAAGAGGACTTTTTGTTAGTGAGGTTCAATGGAACACAGTTCAAATCAATAAGGATCTTTTTTTATTAACATAAAGGCCCGAGTCTATAGTTCGGCTTTGGTTCCATTGCGTTGGGACCCCTCCGCAAGAGTTACACGCTTAGCGGGGGGTCACCAACGAACAGATAGACTTAGTCGGCGGCCGGGGTCTGTCTTCATTGCGCTGATCGATCGCCAGTGTAGGCTGAATGTTAGTCGCGCGAGTTCAGCCCTTAACCGGGGATGTTGTAAACAGACCCATACGCGGCAGGTGACTGGTCCGTGAGATGCGTCGGGACATGATTAGCGTATACGCTTAGCGTACGGGTCCCGGCATACAATGGAAAACAAGCCCTAAACAACCAAATTTTTTGTGACCACACCCCGAAAATCTATAAAACCGATAGCAGGGAGAGATGGGCTTTTAAGCACTGGGAACTCGTGTCAAAACGTAAACAATCAAAGTTTATTAAACAAAAAGCAAACCAGTACCAATCCGTTGGTCTAAGTACATACAGGGAAGCATGAATATGTCAGTAAAATAGTGGAAAGTACCGCACCATACTTGTTCTTGAAATTCTTGTACCAAAGCATGTTTCGCCCGATTTTTGGGATTAGCAAGTATGGTTGCTGTACTTTGCAAATTACTATTAGATACTTACTGTGCTGGGGTCGGCGGCTCCGCGGCTTTTCCTCATTTTCATTGAAATCCAGCGCCGCCCCGGCGTGATGTGACGTCACGCCACTGGGTGGGGGGGTGGCGAGGGATCTCTTCGTATTGGGCGATCTGAGCAGTCGCCGGTGAATCGGTTGAGGGAGCGCGCGGGGTAGACAGGGTTGGACGGTCCAGCGCCACTTCAGCATGCGAGGACGAGGGGACTCGTCACACAACGCTAGGGAGGTAAGTGAAGTGTTTAAATCTAAAGTGCATATTATTAAGTGGCTAGTTGTGTGCTATACGTGCATAATACGGACATATATTATAAGGACTGTGGTAAATAAAAAAGAATAACTATTAGGATGTAAAATGTGGCAACTAATTTCGTGAAAATTTGATGTGAAATTAGTGTTATTATCCTTTAGTGCAAAAAAATACGTTTGTAAATTAGTCTGTGTTTGTGATATGGTGATTACTAGGGTTAATAATTCTAAATTTTGTTGACATGAATTTAAATGGTTTAAACGGTATACCAATTTTAATTTAAGAGCCTTATAGAACATATGATGTTAACGGGCATATGAAGAACCTATCGAACATGTAAGTTCTTAGAAGTTAATCATAGATTGAATTCAAGTACATGATATAGCCATATAGAAAAAATCACGTATATTTTCGGACCATAAGACGCACTTTTTTCACTCCTTAAGAGTGGGGGGGAAAAATCAGGGTTGCGTCTTATGGTCCAGAATGCAGGTTAGGTGCCTTTTTTTTGTTACTGCGGTACCGTGTCCCCGCGCGGTCACCAGATGCACGCCGGCCCGATCTCTGTGTCCTCACTCGGTGGACTGATCGACTGAGCCGTGCGGCACTTGTGGCAGCCCACTAAGGCGGCGCCGATCGGATCCCTCCAATAAACCCTTTTGACACGCCCCCACCAAGGACGCACGTGGCCGAACACAGAGAAGGGAACACAGAGACGGCGCTTGGCCGAGATCGCCTGCAGCGGGGTATAACGGTAAATATGGCTAGGGCTCTGGCTACATGCTCCCGACAGGGGGGCGGACCCCAGCCAAACCGCTCCCCTTGCCGGGTACCACGCCCATGGCCTGGTCCGACTTGCCCCAACCATCCCACACAAGAGCGCAATTAGGAGGAACACCAGCTGAGGGCCCCGCACATGCGGGAAGAAGCTATGGCTGCTCAAGCCCCGGTGTTTATCTGCCCGGGCGAATAAATGAGTCTTCAGTCACCGGTAACTGGGACTAATGGGGCGCCGGGGCCGACCTTTGATTGACGGAAGCAGGGGACCACTACCACACGGTGGCAATCAGCCTCACTGAATGGGATACCAGCTGCTGAGCACTTCCCGATTATAGGGTATAAGGGTGGAGCAGGGGAGGGAGGTAGCGCCACAAACTAACTGTTCAGGACTACGAGGGTGTAAGCCACCTCTCTACATCCCTGCCACCATTCTTTACCCCCAGGCTGGAGGACTAAAACATATCCCCTGATGTTGTTTCCCCTTACAGCGGTACCACTACAGGACCACCTCCCTCCAAATGCCCAATCGGGTGCAAGGTTAATCGCCACAGGTAAGGGGGATCAGTCCAAGGGAGGGCTCAGCCGGTGGGACAGGGTTAACATATCCCCTATCTCCACCCATCACTAGGGTAGCCAGGTACAGGGGAACAGCCTGCCGAACCTTTACAGCCAATAATTGAGGTGTCTCCCTCACTCTTCCCCCGCTTTTACCCTGGTGATTGGACACATCACGGTGGGGCCGTTATATTAGACCCGACGGTGGCCATTGAAGCCAAGAACTCTGGTTGTGTGCTGGTGAGGCACCATTTAGAACAAGGTGGAGCCCGGTAATACAACATGTCACGTAGTTAACGATTTCACATGTGAACCAATTATTTCCGGACGATGTTGAGTATGCATTCATGTAGTATGGCTTGTGTTAAGTATTACCTGCTCAATATATGTTATGGACTAGTGCGATGTTGGAAAGACATGCCCTGTGTGTGTACATGTAACGTATGCGCGTATTATAAAACTTATGTATAAAACCTGTATGCAAGTCCCAAAAAACAAGTGAATTGCCGCCTAGCCGGGAGCATCCGCGTGGAGCTGAGCCACAATGATTCCTGTGCAGTGACTATATTATCCTCAGTCTGTTTCTGATTTTCTTTAATCATAATATGAAACGAAGGGCCAAAGAACGGGATAGGTCAGGGAAAGCCGATATAACCAGTGCACCCAAGGGTCGATCCTATGTGGTAATAGTCAATATGTTATAGGTGGTGGGGGAGAGGGAACCCACTGCAATGTAAAAATTTAATTTTACTTTTAAGGGGGGCCCTATATAGGTGAGGAAAGAAGTGTTCAACAGTGAGCATTCCACCTCTCACCCGTTTCTTTGGCCCTCAGTTCTTGGCCCGGGAGGATGCCCATGGGGGCTATGGCTGCGACGCTCCGGGACTTGGCAATCTTACATCACTACAAGTGAGTGGACTCTTTAGCACATGATATACTATTAGCTCATCCCTACCTGATGCAACCTACTCCTCTGCTGTTTATTGCGTTGGCTTAATTCATTGTAAATCCCTGACTCGGAAGATATGAACTGTATTGGATAGACAAACACCCTGATGAAGGACAAAAAAAAAACGAAACGCGCGTTGGGGGTGAAGGGGCTCCTAGTGATAGGTTTCCCCTATCCTAGCACTGTTTATAACTATGACTCATGTACTACCGACTTTTATTATTTATTTTTATTTAATGTACTCTAATTGACCTATGTACTTATTTATCCATTGATTATTGCTGTTAGCAACGAGCTATGCTATGCTGTAGGTTATCATGACTCTATACGAAATCTAATGTATGTTACTTTTAACGTGGACTTACTGAATATACTTTGATTCCGAATTAGCCTTAAAGGTCCCCTAGCCACCCGAAATTTTTGGGGGAATTTCCGGCTCTGCCATGGATGCTACACACCATGTGGAGTTCTTTCTATAATAAACCAATAAAAATGGTCAGTATATAGTTAATGTAGATTGGAATGCAGTTGCACGAGATTAGCCATATAGAAACCTGCATGATTAAGACATAACATAACATATGTGCAATCAAATAAATACGTCTATAACAAAGGACAAAAAACATACATATTATCCAGGAGAGCAATATAGATCTTTGAACAAACATATATATAACACTAAAAACCTCCTTATAAGATAAAAGATAAAGATATAAAATAACATCCTTATAAGAGAGCCTGGTGTCAAATAAACTAGGGATATCGTGATAAATAATAATCGCTGATAGGTGTATTCCGGGTATTCTAATATTTGTTAAAAAAGTGGTTTTCATTAAAAAAAGGGTTTTTGTACGAAACGCTCTTAATCCCGGATATTTTGTGGTTTATGAACAATCCTCTTGGTTTCTTTTTGTCAATAATAATTATCCAGGACCCCCTTGATGATTAAGTCCAATGTTCCAAGACAAAAAAGGAAATAAAGATAAGTCAAATTTGTGACAGGGCCCACATGGGTGGATTGGCGTGGAAAAGAACTTCGTTTTTTATTGTAAAGCAGTTGATATACACACGTTCTGAATTCATTTAGGTTTTCCTATCTAAAAAACATTACAGTTACAATCATGTGATATTTTCCAGGGGAGCAATGTAACCCTTTATTATATGATGTATTGACAAAGGCAACTGAATCGTTTGCATCAGTGATAAGTGGGATTTGGGCATTCGCACATCTCCATAATCTTTGTGGGGGTTACTGGTTTGAAAAATGGTCTTCTAACTAATTTGTCTTTAGGGATTTACATTTTCTTTAGGTAGAAGTTTTTTACTTGTGGGTCTGCTAAAGGATTGGCCAGTTAGTGAAAGGATTCTTCGAATTGTTTGATTTGAACAGAAGGGAGAGAAAGATTAGTTTTTCCGTATCAAGGTTTTTCTTTAGGTTTAAATAGTGATTCTTTGACAATCTTTGCTTGAAAGCCTTTTAAAGAATTGGGCTTAGCCGTTACTTCGGGATTCTCGTTAATTTCACTAGCTTGGATATTGAAATCTTCAGTGCTAGAGCACTTACGTTTCAACCTAAACAATGGCCCTAAGGGATGCTGTATCAATTGTTGGGGTGATGACTGTAAAATGTAATAAAGAATGCCCGCTGTGGGTTTACGGAAAAGGGGAGGTTTAATTGAGTTGTTGGTATTTAGTTTGATAACCAAACAAAAAAAAAAGGAAGTTCTTTCTGTGCTCGACTAGAGGTGAATTTAATGGAAAATGATTAATATTCAGATTCATTAGGAAAGACTGAAGTTCCTGTATCTGTACCTGCCAAACCCTAAAAACGTCTCTATATACCGTTTTCATGTCATGAGTTGCATTGTACTTTCCCATTTACATTTTAAATCGAAAATACCCCATTCTTCCATGTCCTAGAAAGAGGTGTGAGTATTGATGGGCACAGCAATGTGCCACGCGGGACCCCTTGTGTCTGTAAATAAGAACTTTCGATTAAAGACAAACAACACAACAAAAAAAACGTGTGGTGTGGTAAATCTAAAAGGGAGAGTAGTTGTAGCAAAAATTTTTCGATTAGTTGCGGTTACTTTTGTGGTAGTCTTTAGGTATCTAGATATCATTCTTGACTCATAGTCAGGGGGAGCTGGAGTAGAATGGCCTCCACATCAATCCCAGCCCGATGGTACATAATTTTTTTCAATTATACAGAACGATCTTACAGAGTCCCTTGTATAGGAAGGCAAGTTGCCCCCACAAATGGGGCGCAGGAATTATTATAGCGCCTTGCATTTTCTGTCAGCTGCCCTCCTGATATGATTGTCTCTGGTGGTGGATGTACCATTATGCACTTTCGGTCGCGCATAGAATGTCAGATGTTTACGGAAATGTTTGATTAAATTAATCATATGTGTTTGTCAAGAACACTATTTAGGAGAGCATTCTGATTAACCTCAGGCATTGAATTTATTGAAAGTCAGTTATTTTATCTTCAATCTCGAATTCCTGTACCATTCTGTATTGATAAGATTTATTGCCATTAAATAGAAGTGTTGATCTGTACGACCAATTGCCACCTTGTCTGACGGTTTGATGTGATCTCACTGGGATTGGAGATTTTTAGCTTTTACTAGTTCCATCCAGATTTGTCTTGTTTTGTTTAGGCCACTTATGCTTTTGGATTTGTGTGTGATTGATTAAAAAAACGCGGCCACTGGTGGGTCCATTTGGTAAAGAGGAGAATTGCGATTTTCGTTTGAAACCTTCTCTATCTATCTTTTTTTCTTGGGTGTTTCTCAACTATTTAGGTAGTGTGATGGATTTGTTCGTCCAAAAGTTCATGAGGATTTAAACCGCCTATAATCCTCCAACTTTTGAAATCCCTGCATCGATCGTATTTGCGGGGTGAGGTCTTAATATGAAAACTTTCAGAAACGCAGTCGACGTTCCAAAAACTATTCTAATCTTTTATAATTCGAATTGATCGATTTGGATGGTTGGCCAAAAACCCAATGCCAATAGGCCCTTCTCTCATTCATAAGTTATATTTCGATAGGTTTATTACTGCTTGTCTTAGGTTGGTTACAAGGTATTGGTCGATTCCGGATTGTTTTGGTCTGGGCGTGGGGTGAGAATTAAAAAAGCTTTGCCACGATTTGTCTTCCTCCTATTTCAGGGCTCATTGGGGTCTTTGGATAAATAACTTAGAATCTTTTCATGTATCTAATTTGTCCTGGGTGAGTTTGTCGGGGGTCACTGAAGCATGTCTAGAGCATCTCCACTCCATCCTTTCTATTTGAAAGTTTCCCTTGTTGTTTCTTCTGTTGTGGGGTTTTGGGAATAGCTCCGCTGATATCTGAGTGTACTTGGCTTTCCAGCGTTCCAGTGAGAATGTCTAATGGTAGTTCCTTGTACCGATTCTTCCGAAATAGTGGGACTAGTTGAGAAGTCAAGTTTTACTGCAGTCATTTGCTCTGTGATTGATTTCCAGGTTTCCTTTGGAGTCTAAAACCCATTGTGTCTGAGTGGAGTTACCTCGTTACCACCCTCTACCTAAACGACCCACGGGAGGAGGGTCTTCTCCTTTTGGCTGTATTTCCTCTGCTCAGAATACTGACTGGAATAACTCCAATGTACATAAAACACCTCGGGGGGATTGAATCCCAGCCTCATTATCAGTTTTTCTTATTGTCCTAAAATAAGATGGTTGTACTATAAACTATTGGTTTTTTAAATTATCCCCCTACAAAGATATTATTTTTTAGCATGGTTTCCCTGGCACTACTTAAAAAAGTCTCTTTTTCATAGTTCATGACAGTATCAGAAAAAGGTGCCTCGGCCGAGGAAGCCATATTGGGCTCAAAGCGTGCATACTGTAACTCACTCGGAGCTCCATAACTCTCAGCGGGTTGTCCAATGTAGTATCACCTTAAGTATATGTTCCCCACTCACTAGCCATTTGCTGGATTGTAAGGACGACTTCATTGTATTGGTCACCAGCAGGGGTAAAACCGGTTTCGTTACTGGTGGTATTTTTGTGTGTATAGTTTGTTTTTTTGCGCTCTTTTTTCTTTGGTATATACAAAATAACCAATCGATTGTAAACAAAGATCTTGTATAGTGGATAGAGATCAAACCATCCAACCAAAGTCCCACCCAGAGGGGAACTTTCTTGTTCTTTTTGTCCTAATCACCACAATATTGATTTTAACAGGAAAACCATTTTGCAAGATTCGCGATCCATCTCTCACTCTAGTGCTTATAAGCAATGTGCTAACAGGTTTTCATTAGTATTAGCTTTTTCTATACCTAATATGATGGGTCTGGATAACTTAAGGCCTGATTTTCTTTTTTGCCATTTTAACATGCATAGGAGCCTGCAAGCTCTCCTGTCGATGTCTGGGACCTTGTTGTAGTCCACCTAGGTGGAGCGTTGCCTGAACAGTAATAACACTCCACACCAGTCATCAAGTTTTTGACTACCTCTTACAACACCTGCAGGGCCTCATTGCGCAGTGGTGCCCGAGGTAGGACTGCTGCGCCATGCATCTGTGAAGCTCACGTGTTCAAGAGTGAGTGTTACATTGCACTGACAATATAATATAACGCTTTGGAAACCCACATGTGAATGACGCCCTTTTTTTTCTGCCCACTTTCACATTAGTACAATAGGGTCAGTTTACTGTCCATCACGCTTTCATGTGGTTAAATACCAACGAACGGCGTGGCATGTCGTGGCCATATGTTTCAGGGACTGCAGGTACCGCTATGTGGCACTTACAAGCTGAAGTCATGGCTGGGTGAACAAGGCACTAGTGCACTCCATTTACAGCAGGGACCCTATCCACATCGTGTAGGTCAATTGACACTTATATTTCGGGCAATCACTGCCCAACCATAAAAAAGACTTTGACAGCGGGAGGGGGGATTACAAGTCGCCCGTCCCGTGTGACTGCGGCTGAGGCGGTATGTATCAGGGTGAAAAGCACTTAGGACATCTGTCCAAAGTGCCCTTGTGGTGATGTATGTCACACATGTTCGCCCCGTGCCGGAATTGTGACGCCAAGCGTCACAGCATGGGACCCCATTCTGGCATGGGACCGTTAGCAGTATTAGAGGTGTTCCAGAGTGGCATCTCTCACTGAACTAAAACTCACCCCTTGGTAGGAAGGTGATGCTTTTGTCTCGGATGAGGTTGGGTTGTGGTGAATGTGGTCAAACACCGTCCCAGCTCTCAGGTGGGTGGGGTTGTTTGTAGGGTTTTTTAAGCTGATGTCTTCTGGGAGGTTGTAGAATGCAAAAGCCCTAACCACCCAGCTCTTGGGGGTGGGCGGTGGCGTTTTGGCGGCGCACAGTATTATTTTCGGTTGGCGCTCTGGATTCTGGGACTGGATGAGGAAGTGAGGGAATAATAAAGCATGTGTGTTTTTTATTGTAGCAGTTTTCTCAGTATTTTACCAACCATATGTTATTTTTTCCTTTCACTCTTATTCACTATGGTCGCCGTATTGCGGTTTGCTTTTATTTTATGATTGAAACAGAGTTTTATATTTATTTTGGAATACAGATGCTTTCTATCTTAACAGGCTGTACTTATTATGAGTAGTATGATCTTATATGCTGGGTGTTTCGCCCACAAAAAATGTGCTGTGATGAAAAAAGCCCCTCTTGGCTTATACTGGAGCAGGTGTCCCCCACCAGTATCCTGTCCCGGTTGGTTTGCTGGTCCCACATTTTGGGTGCCGGCTAGCCTTGTTGACCCACGCTCTATGTTTACAAGACAACGGTAGGGTTGAAATGATAAACAAACTTTTGCATTGGCAGCGCCATTCATGAGTTTTGTCATTTTCTAAGCTGGGAACGGGAGGTTAAAAATCAAGTAAGTTCCATTCCCCATCCATGTATTGGTGTCCATTTGCCTCTTCCAAAGCCGTCGGCTGTCAGTGTGAAGGGGACCGGAGCCAGCACTCCTCACTTGCAAGCTATGTGAGTGAGACAGCTGTATGAGACAGGCTGCTTCTCCCCAGCTTGTGGCATGTTGTAAATCACACACTGCAAGCTGGGGATAATGGGTCCCCATTGAACAGGAATCGATGGGCGCATGTGGTGCACATTGATTTCCGTTCAATTGATCCCCGATCAATCACAGCGTGGTGCCTAGCTTAAGGAAAAAGCAGCAGCATCTTCTGCCTGACTCCCTTTCTCTGCTTTAATTGCCCATTAGTGTTGGTTTCCTAGCCAGTAGTTCTGTGGTTAATGTATGATGCCTTCCTTTCCTTCAATGGATGGATACAAAACATTAGCATATTTAATACAGAGGAGTCGAGGAGTCGGAGTCGGAAGAATCTGAAACTGAGGAGTCGGAGTCGGGGAATTTATAGACCGACTCCACAGCCCTGGAAGATTATTATATAGAAAATTGGATATTGTGAAACTAGAATCAGGCCTGTTTCAAAAGCCAGATAGACATTTCTTAGGTTTGGGATAAGATAAATCGCCCATGATTGGTATCTATCATCTCAGAAAACCATACTGGAACTGAAAATGTACTGTAAATGTCACATGGATTTCTAATGATTTTCATGTAAATTTTCCCCTTCTAATGAGAAGGCTTATCTATGTAAATCAAGAGGTTGGCCAGCTCTGGTTACAACTCCTCCCTCCCCCCCTGAAAGAAAGGGTTACCTACTTCGATCTGATATCATCATCTGCATCTCCAGAATGAATAATCACCATACATTTAGGTCCACCTTAGAGCTGATTTTTTAAGTTCTTTCAGACAATCACAATTATTATTGCCAGTTATTTCAAACAAAGAAACACAATGGAATGTCTACGGTACCCGACAGGTACCTAACGTGTGTTTTATTGTTTAAAGTCATAAAATACATCCAGGAGAGGATCTGTAGTTCTGAGAGTTTCAGATAAGATTGTCACAGCACCCCCACCCCTCATAAAACTCGGCCTTGTGACATGAAAGAAGCTGAGTTGGGAGGGGGGAGAAGGGAGCCTTTGGTCACGCAGGAGCCAGGGAAAATCAATCCTTGATTAACCTCTTGAATCAATAACTGTAGAAATTGCCAATAAACGTATGCTTCCATAAATGTTGGATACTGGTAAATCTCAGGGAAGGTTCTCCATAGGAAAAGGATATTGGGCAACCAGAATGAGGGTTTTAAGTTATTTCAAAACCAATATTTCTCGGGCTTGGGATAAAATAAATCACCCATGTTTGGTATCTATCAACTCAGGAGATAATACTAATGATAACAATATACACAGATTCATGGTCACATTTATTTCCCGGAAGATATGAATACTCAGCCTGTTTATGTGACTTTGCTGTCTTCTCCCCCTCCCTTCTAATTAGGGGGCTGACTTATTTAGATGAGAGATTATCAGGTCTGGTTTCAACTCCTCCCTTTGAGAGGAAGGGGTTAAAAGCATTCTTTTTTTCATTTCCTCCAAATGGTCCTTCAAGTCCTTTAACATCATTCTTAAGCTTTGGATGTCCTACAACTTTGCTTACCTCAAACTACTGTCTTTGGGTTGTGATACCCGCCATCACATCACCAGTCTGGTCCGCTGAGCTACAATATTTTTGGACATCCACAGTAAATTCTGATTCTAATCAGTTCATTTTCCCTTTTCATATTTTACCCCATTGGTTTTGCTATCAAATCTCTGTTAAATTGTTAGTTTTTATCTTTTTCTATAGTCTTTGCACAATTTTATCTATAGTAAAAATTATTTAAAATCATTTCGGTCTGCACCTGTTCTGAATGACCCAGAAAAGAACCTAAACACCTGAAGAGACGTTACCTAGTGATACATTGTTATTTCTAGATAGGTTGTTTTTGAAGTAACCTTTTTTTCCACGGGTATAACTAGTTCCGAGGGCTTTCAGTGGATAGGACTGGAACTGCGACACAGGGGAACAAGGAATTGGAGTTGGGGGGATTTGTGACAATCTGGATTTCACCATTACTTGGATTCATTAAAAGGACACTTCTTGGACTCTAATACTGTAATTCTGAGAGACTGATCAGACCCAGTGACTTTTATCTATTTTAAACCCATAAACTCACATACAATCTCTATTCATTTGTTTTGTTTTTTTATATTTTCTATAATCTTTTTTTGCACAATTTTATTTTAAAATAAATCATTTTAATCATTTCGGTCTTTTCCATGTTCTGAATGAACCAGAAAAGAATAGTTACCATACCAAAGAGACGTTACCATAGTGTTGCATTGAAACGTCTAGTTAGTTTGTGTGAAGTAACCTTTTCTTTTAGAAGAACAGCTAGTAGGCTTTGGGTACCCTGCAACAAGCTGCCTTTTGTCCATTGTTAGCAATCTTAGAACATGAACACATTGTTGTGGAAAATCCTGATGCACTTTCCATATCATTACAGGGGATATAGATCAACTAATGATGAAGTCAAGAGTTCCAGAATGTAAGTTGCATGCTATTTTCCATTTCTTTTCAAATATCTTTTGCATATATACAGTTTTAAAGGGTTTTACTCTTAAAAGTGTATATATGATCTCTATATATAATTGTATAGTTGGCCATCACATGCTGTATATTTCTGTGTATATACAGTGGCTCCTTGAACTTTTCCCCATTTTATCACATTACAGCCACAAATATGAATACATTTTATTGGAATTCCGCGTGTAAGACCAATACAAAGTGGTAGGAAAATCATACATGATTCTAAAAATTTTTACAAATAAATAACTGCAAAGTGGGGTGTGCGTAACTATTCAGCCCCCCTGAGTCAATACTTTGTAGAAGCACTTTTTGCTGCAATTCCAGCTGCCAGTCTTTTAGGGTATGTCTCCACCAGGTTTGCACATCTAGAGACTGAAATCCTTGCCCATTCTTCTTCTGCAAAACAGCTCCAGCTCAGTCAGATTAGATGGACAGCATTTGTGAACAGCAGTTTTGAGATCTTGCCACAGATTCTCGATTGGATTTAGATCTGGACTGTGACTGGGCCATTCTAACACATGGATATGTTTTGTTTTAAACCATTGCATTGTTGCGCTGGCTTTATGTTTAGGGTCGTTGTCCTGCTGGAAGGTGAACCTCAGCCCCAGTCTCAAGTCTTTTGCAGACTCCAAGAGGTTTTCTTCCCAGATTGCCCTGTATTTGGCTCCATCCATTTTCCCACCAACTCTGACCAGCTTCCCTGTCCTTGCTGAAGAGAAGCACCCCCAGAGCATGATGCTGACACCACCATATGTCACAGTGGGGACGGTGTGTTCAGAGTGATGTGCAGTGTTAGTTTTCCACCACACATAGCGTTTTGCATTTTGGCCAAAAAGTTTTGGTCTCATCTGACCAGAGCACATTCTTCCACATGTTTGCTGTGTCCCCCACATGGCTTGTGGCAAACTGCAAACGGGACTTCTTATGCTTTTCTGGTAAAAATGGCTTTCTGCTTGCCACTCTTCCATAAAGGCCAACTTTGTGCAGTGCACAACTAATAGTTGTCCTATGGACAGATTCCCCCACCTGAGCTGTAGATCTCTGCAGCTCGTCCAGAGTCACCATGGGCCTGGTGACTGCATTTCTGATCAGCGCTCTACTTGTTCGGCCTGTGAGTTTAGGTGGACGTCCTTGTCTTGGTAGGGTTACAGTTGTGCCATACTCCCATTTCTGAATGATCGCTTGAACAGTGCTCCGTGGGATGTTCAAGGCTTTGGAAATCTTTTTGTAGCCTAAGCCTGCTTTCTCAATAACTTTATCCCTGACCTGTCTGGTGTGTTCTTTGGACTTCATGGTGTTGTTGCTCCCAATATTCTCTTAGACAACCTCTGAGGCCGTCACAGAGCAGCTGTATTTGTACTTGTGCTGTTTGGCTGTTAAGCCACATCTTACCTTGGAACAATGTGTTCCCATCTCTTTGAGTACCCCGCTGGCGTCCACACAGAGAGTGACTCACCACCCATGACAAATGAAAGTGTCACCTTTGAAGCAGGGCAGCCTCGTCCTTATCCTGTCCCAGTGAGTGCAGTGGTTTTCCAAAGGAGTGTGCCCATACCAGTGCTTGGGCGAGCAAAACATATCTCTTTAAGGTTATTTAAATAATTTTGCCTGCTGCTTGCAATGACTTCCTCTTACTATTTGCCCACTCTTCTAAATGGATGAGTAAGAATCTGAGTAATCATCATCTGTGTATGACCTTGGCTTCGTTCTTGAACTTGCTTTCTGATGTTCCCTGGGGTTTAATCAGACTCACTGGTCTCAGGTATGATATCTTTGTTGTCTAAGTCCTGGGGTCAACGGAAGTCGGGAATGTCAAATTCAATTTGGGTTGGGTTTTGGCTTTTAATGAAGATCTTTATGATGACTGGGGGTGGGGGGGGGGGGTAATCTTCTAGAGACAACAATCTTGTTGTGCATTGTTTATCTAAATTGATATTTATCTAATTGTAAGACCTGTTGGGGCCAAAATGGTTTTTATTTTATCTCCTGGGCGTTATGTCCAAAGCCATTACGGGCGCAATTTGATTTTGGATCAGGCACAGTCAGTTTCTTCTGCAGCGTTTCTTCTTAGCTGCGGGCTCCCGCGTCTTCAGCATCATCAGTGACACTGAAGAGGGCGGGGCTATAGACCACCATGTAAATGGAGGGGGTGTCACTTTTCTAATTGACACCGGCGGTGTGTAGAGAGCTGGGGGGATAGTGGGGAATCATGGCACGAAAAGCCCGTAAAGACCAGAAGGTTATTGTGTCCTGACATGAAAAGCTTTAGAATTGAATGTGGGTGTACTTTCTTAATCCCATAACTATTAGAACTCTTATAAACTATAACTATGATTAAAGGCAATATATGGAAAACATTTGTTGCACCTTACTTCGTTAGTGATAGATGAACCAATTTTAAGTTTTATTATTATTATGCTGCCAGCATAATCAGAAATGTACATTTTACTATAAGAGCATTTGTTATTCCTAAAGTCTTGAAATGTGTAATATGTATCTTCTTAAACGCAGGTACCTCTCTGCCGCACTTTGTGGATAGATACAGATCAGCCCTCATAGTAAGGATGAATGCCATAGAGCCAGTACTGGATGAACTGTTGGACAAGGAGCTCCTGACACAAGAACAATATGACAACATACGTCTGATTAGAACCGACCAAGGAAAGATGCGGGAACTGTACACTAATATGAGAGGCTGGAGTGATCCGGACAAAGACGTCTTCTACCAGGCTCTCAGGAGGAGGAACAAGTCTCTCATCCTTGAGCTAGAAAGAACCAAAAGTCATTAATAGTTGAACCTTAGGGTACCTAAATATTGGCGAGCTATAAAATTGACCAACCTCTCTGGACTGGACAGTTTTTTATTTATGTGCAACAAAGAAATGCAGAGGTAAACCTCTAAAGGGCCTCAATCAGGGCGGTTTCTAGTCAGTGGGGGGCCCTATGCCATTTTTTGTCTGGAAAGTAGGTTGTGTTGTGTGGTGGTGGGGTGCTACTGGAAAAATTGTCGATCGTGGGGGGCCTCTGGTGGGTGCTAGCAACGTTAAAACCTTTGACACCCTGAATACTGTTGTCCTTCAAATTTGGTTCTTCAACCTCTTATCCTGTGTGCTTCAAGGGGAGCAGATCTCGACGGAGGGTATGGAGACCAGGGGGCATAAGCACAGTAGGCACCGGGTTCGCGGCCACTGCTTTTCATGGGTCCCGGGGAGCACATCTCCATGGAGACCAGGGGTGATGGACACAGCAGCCGCCCTAGGTGACAGCTAGCCATTCTGCCCTAGGTGATAGCTAGGAAAGGGTTAAAACCATTGACACCCTGAATACTGTTGTCCTTTAAACCTCTTATCCAAAACTGCCTTCTGTGGTTGTGACATCATCATCCGCATCTCCAGAACTGACCTGTGGATTGGACTATATATTGGATTCATTACAAGGACACTTCTTGAACTTTGGACCCTTATTCTTATCAGAGATGTATGGTAATTCAGAGAGGCTGATCGGACCTTGTGATGGTCAAATTTTTCGACTAGCTGCCTTTGTGACTTAATTGCAAAGCCCCTGAACATGGTATCATTACCGAAATTGCTGGAGATGTAGAGAAGGGCTTTGGGAACATTGGAAAAATAAGTTTTGCTTCAGCTCATGTAGTTTTTGCATAAATTAAGTTCAAATTCAAAGTTGATATTTCGACTATTGAAATTTTGAACCTAATTTGTGCAAAAACTGATTGTGTTAGAGACTTCCTTTTTCTGTAGTATACCCCCAACCTTTCTCTACATCTCCAGCAAGTTTGGTGATAATAACATGCTCAGGGGCTTTGCAATTAACACATGGTCGAATTATTTTAAAAAATTTGACTATCTTTAATCAAACCCAGTGACTTCTATTTAAACCAATTTATTTTCACTACTGAATCTCTGTTTTGTTAGCGGGGTTTTTCCTATTATCTTTTTATGCATGATTTTATTAAATTTTTTTATAAATAAATTTATTCAAACAGTTCGGTCTTGCCCATTTTCTGAAAAAAATCTAGCTGCTTGAAGAGACGTTACCATAGTGTTGACTGTTATTTCTAGTTAGGTTCTTCGACATAACCTTTTCTTTTACAGGAATAGTAGCTAGGAGTCCTCGTGCACCCCAACCAAATCCAAATAGTTACTTTGGGTACAGTGAGGAAGGCATGCTGAGGGCTCCCAGTGGCTGGGAACTGCAACTGTGACCAAGGATTGGAGGGGGTTGTGACGAGGGGCTTTGCAATAACTGTATTTTTCGGACTAGAAGACACACGTTTTCACCCCCAAAATGGGGGGGATAGTGCCCTGCGTCTTATGGTCTGAATGCAGTCACGCCTTTGCTTCCTGACAGCTCTCCCGAGCTGTCAGATGAGATGCCACCACAATCACATCCCTCATCTGCACTGTACTGATTCTACCAGCAGAGCGCTGCTGATAGAAGCCGTGCATTAGAGAGACACACATGGAAGCGGCCAGCTGCCCAAGGGACTTAAGCATGTACAAAAACATAGGAACTGGGGTGCAAAAAAATGGCAGAAGATACTCTGTTTGATCGGCCCATATTTACATAATCTGGCTTCCTTTCTTTTAAATCCAGCCATTTTGAATAGCCTACTTTCATCCCAAAAAAAGGAACAACACGAAATTGATGCAACAACTTTTATTTATGCAAGGTTCAAGTTTCCATGGGACTATCCCTCTCCCAGGTTTGTAATTAGTCAAGATTTCAATACATCTCTCAAACTGGGCATTGACGGTTAGATATGCGGCCAATTTCATGGCAGATCGACCTTCGTGCACAATCGCAGCAATCGATCTGCCACAGAATCTGCAACTCTAACGTGTCCACCTTAAATCGGCCCGTAAATCAATCAGCCAAAGAACAAACACATATGTATTTTTTGGACGATCTCATTACCTTTGTTTGCCTGCCATTACTTTGGATGGGGATGCCGGTCGTTCTCTGACCGATTGAGATTTTGGGCGACATTGATCTTACACTCCATGTGGGCAGCAGCGATCCGTGGCCAATCATGGTCATGACTGAAGTCCATATGTGGCTTTGATATCAGACAGCACCACCATGCTGCAATCTCCCATTGTAGTCATCTGTAACGTTGCCCCGGGGTAACTCAACAGAGCAACCAGGTTCTTTTCGGTTTCGGATGCCTGTGACCAGATTTACTGCCAAACTCACAGCTGTCACACATGAAACTATTGTCCACATAAGCTGATTAGGGGTTAACTTTTTACTAGAGGGATATATACAGTCACAATTATTTCACCTCCTAAAGGATTTCCCTCTTACGGGAATTGGGCTGGCCACCATTATGTTTGTGCTGTTGCTGGGCAAAACATAAGGTGGGAGGTGAATGTTTGGAACATGTGATGTTGTAATCTTGCGAGCCATCTGGGAGGAGAATAGGAGCTTATATAAGTTAAGGATTTTATGTAAATAGGGTCTTCCTAGCAACAGAGAAGGAGAGGAGAGGTGTACTGAGTCCAGTGGGGAACAGGCCTTAGGCCTGTGGATCCGAAGATCAGACCTGCATTGAGATGTAACTAAGGCCTCACCCTTGTACCCCTAGCTGGGGGCAAGGGCAGTCCTAGCCTAGGAGAAGTCACTTGGGTGAAGAAGGCTAGTGCAGATACTGCTCCCAGGAATATGGTGGAGTGTAGTTGGCACTGTGAGGTCATTGCAATAAAGGGGCACCGTATTTACCTTTATTGAGGGATGTGCGCAAGGACCTGCCAACTGGAAGAAAGCCCACTCGGCCGCTGTTGCAAATGAGGACTGTGAGGCCTGGCTGCCCCTTGGACAGAAGGGAAGTACATGTATGTGGAGGCCTGGAGAGAGTCCATGGCAACATAGGGGTCAGATCATTGTTGTCTCCTGATTCACCCCGGTACATGCGGTGCACCCGGGTGCATTCCAATGTAATCATTTACAGGAAGTGGAAAGTGAAAGTGACTGCAAAAGTTCCACGTACACTGTTTACTCCGGACAAAAGAACGCTGTAATGACTTAAACCAACGACCAACTTAAAGAAAGAAAATGAACAGAAACATTGTGCTACTCCTCCATCTTCTGCTCTCCACAGGTCAGTTCCTTCATCCTTATTTTTGCATAAAAATGATCAGTTATGCTTTATAGTTATACAATCTTCTCACATCAGAGGAACTATTGTCATCATTCTGGTCTCAGGGAACCTCTGCTAGACCTGAAGTTATCAGACATCTGAATAGATTCTACTTTAATGGTCAGTGGGGAAAAAAGTCCCTTAGGCTATGTTTCCATGGCTTTATGGGCTGCGTCGCTACCCCCTGCGTTAATCGCATTCCTTAATGGGGGGTGTCAAGGTAGCTCATTCATATACATGCCTAGCGTACTGCTTGTTTCCACAGCTTTCAGACAGTCTGCTGGTTGATGGTGATGAGAGGCATAGGCAATATTCGAATTTGCAATATTTTGCGAATAATTCTACTAGTATTCAATTCGGTATTTGTAAATTTGAATATTCTCGGTATGACTTTATGTATTGCGAGAATGATTTGCGCATTGCGAAAACCTTTAAAATGAATGGTCACATGCTATGTTTATTTTCGCAATGTGAATATGATTTTCACAATACATGGCTAATATTTGAAATGACGAATGTCTGCCAACATATTCGAGATATTCTCGAATTGCTGATATTCGCGAAAAATATTAGACATTCGAATATTCGAGCTCAACACTACTGGCGGAGAGGTTAACATAGTGCACTACGGCCTTGCGAACCGGTTCAACGCTGTGGAAACAGGTGGTGCGCTAGGCATGTATATGGATGGGCTACGTCAACATCCCCATCAAGGAATGCGATTAATGCAGGGGGTATCGAGGAAGCCCATAACGCTGTGGCAACCTAGCCTTACAGATAGCAAAAGGGATCAAAAATGGTGTTGTAACTAAAAGTAAGCAGAGACCATGAGATGGGAGGTCAATCAGTCCTGGAACCCAAATCAGAACCTCAGTCAAAACATCTATCAACCTCTGCTGCTGCCTGATCACAAAGCCATTTCCAGCTTCTGCATGTTTTTGAAGAAAATCTGAAAGTGTCACTCTTTTTGGCAGTGAGTTGTAAAATCAGAATTACCATAGCGATGTTAAGACTTAAAGCAGACCTACCACCTTGTAGGTCCCTCTGCAGTATCAGCTGCAGCGTGTAGCCATTTTCCAGGATGTAAACTGCTGACATGTGATTAATGTGTCTATTTAATGTATGTGTTTTAATTTTGTGCTTAAAACTGCTTAAAGGGAAGGCTGGAGATCAGGAGGATAATCAGGATCACATAATACAGCTGTTTCTATGTATATAACAAAACATGTTCTTATCTCATGTAGGCGCTGCTTTACAGATGACGGGACCTACAACACATACCGCCAGAGCTGGAGTTACGGGTCACATTCCCTGCACCTTCACCGCAGATGAACTTCCTGCAGATCCCAAATTGTTTGCCATTGTTTGGTATTTAGAAGGAAATATTATCCTAAGTTACGATAACACGGTGACTTCCACTGATCCCAGATACTCACTGAATGAAGATGCATTACATGGGAAGGCAGATCTGACCATATCTACTATATCTGTATCAGATGGTGGACGCTACACATGCTCAGTGACCTACAGTCCTCACCGTGTGGAGAGAGAGATCACCGTGCACATTACAGGTACAGGGGGTTAGATTGCATCTTTCATTCCCAGAATGTTAATAGTCTGCTCTGTAGAGTTAGCAGACGATGATGATGATTTTAAATATTAAATTGTAAAATAATCAAGCAGTGTATAGTTACCTCTATGTTGCCCTCTTCTACTTGTTAAATATGAAACTATGGAAGCTGGAAGGTTACCAAAATACTTTGTTGCTCTAACAAAACTAGCTTCCTTAAAATCACCACACCTAACTGAAAAACCTAACTCCATCCAGAGGCTAACTCTTATAGTCTGGGTTCAGGACAGTATGTGGCCTGGGTTCAGGTCAGGGCATGTTATCAGGTCAGGATGTGGCCTGGGATCATGTCAGGGCCTATTTTCAGGTCAGGGTGGAGTCTGGGTTCAGGTCTGGCTGATGCCTGGGTTCAGGTCGGTATGTGACCTGGGTTCAGGTAAGGATGGGGCCTGGGTTCAGGTCAGGACCTACTTTCATGTCAGGGTGAAGCCTTGTTTCAGATCAGCACGGAGCCTAGGATTAGGTCAGTACAGTGGATTGCAAAAGTATTTCCAAATTTTTTCCACATTTTGTCCAGAAACATTCATTAATTTTATTGGAATTCCACATGAAAGACCAATACAAAGTGGTGTACACGTGAGAAGTGGAAGGAAAATCATACATGATTCCAAACATTTTTTACAAATAAATAACTGCAAAGTGGGGTGTGCAGCGTAATTATTCAGCCCCCTGAGTCAATACTTTGTAGAAGCACCTTTTGCTGCAATTCCAGCTGCCAGTCTTTTAGGGAATGTCTCCACCAGCTCTGCACATCTAGAGACTAAAATCCCAGCCCATTCTTCTTTGCAAAACAGCTCCAGCTTGTCCTGCTGGAAGGTGAACCTCCGCCCCAGTCTCAAGTCTTTTGCAGACTCCAAGAGGTTTTCTTCCAAGATTGCCCTGTATTTGGCTCCATCCATCTTCCATCAATGCTGACCAGCTTCCCTGTCCCTGCTGAAGAGAAGCACCCCCAGAGCATGATGCTGCCACCACCATATTTCACAGTGGGGATGGTGTGTTCAGAGTGATGTGCAGTGTTAGTGTTCCGCCACACATAGCATTTTGCATTTTGGCCATAAAGTTCCATTTTGGTTTCATCTGACCAGAGCACCTTCTTCCACATGTTTGCTGTGCCCCCCACATGGCTTGTGGCAAAATGCTTTTCTGGTAACAATGGCTTTCTTCTTGCCACTCTTCCATAAAGGCCAACTTTGTGCATTCCCCCACCTGTAGATCTCTGCAGCTCGTCCAGAGTCACCATGGGCCTGGTGACTGCATTTCTGATCAGCGCTCTCCTTGTTCGGCCTGTGAGTAAAGGTGGACGGGCTTGTCTTGGTAGGTTTACAGTTGTGCCATACTCCTTCCGTTTCTGAATGATCGCTTGAACAGAGCTCCGTGGGATGTTCAAGGCTTTGGAAATCTTCTTGTAGCCCAAGCCTGCTTTACATTTCTCAATAACTTTATCCCTGACCTGTCTGGTGCGTTCTTTGGACTTAATGGTGTTGTTGCTCCCAATATTCTCTTAGACAACCTCTGAGGCCGTCACAGAGCAGCTGTATTTGTACTGACATTAGATCACACACAGGTGCACTCTATTTAGTCATAAGCACCCATCAGGTAATGTCTTTGGGCAACTGACTGCACTCAGACCAAAGGAGGCTGAATAATTATGAACACCCCATTTTGCAGATATTTATTTGTAAAAAAAAATTGGAATCATGTATGATTTTTGTTACACTTCTCACGTGTACACCACTTTGTATTGGTCCTTTACGTGGAATTAGGTTTAGGTCAGTATGTGGCTGTGGTTGATGTTGACTTAACTTAACTTTAACTTCTATAGAAAACCTTCCTCTGTATCTTCTGTACAACTTCATCAGCTCTTTGTGTCCACTACAGCCCCACCTCTACTTTCCATACCTAGAAAGACTGTCCAGAGAAATAGAGAGAACACCCTGACCTGTACGGCCTCTGGATTCTTCCCTATGGATATTACTATGACATGGTACAAAGATGGAGAGATCCTGAAGGATCACCTCATGGGAAAGCCACTCATAATAGACAATGGGACCTACCAAGTGACCAGCACTGTGACAATCGCACTGATCAATGGAGATGAGAAGAAAACGTTCTCCTGTAGAGTCCAACATGAATCTCTACAAGAACCTCTCCAGGAGGACTTCCAGCTCATATTTGAAGGTGAGACCATTCATCAAGTCACATGTTCTTTATCTGTATTTCCCTGATGTATGTGATAGTAATCAGTATCTCAATTTTTGTTATCTTTTATCTTTCTAGAGACAACAAACTTTATAAATATCTATGTGTTTATCGCAACGTCTCTGTTAATCGTGTATTTGGTGATAGTTGGCACACTGGTTTTTAGGATGAAACAAAAACACAACAGAAAAGGTAACATTCACACATTAAAGGTCCATAAAGTATAAAGTTCTAAAATACATTTCTCATTCATCTGAAATTGTGTAATTCTGTGGAATTGAGTTTAAAATGTTTTTCTTCTTGTGGGTTTCTTCAACCCTCATTCTACCATCTTTAGAGACAATTAAAGTTGTCAGGGTTATGTTAGCAACAGCCTTATAAGGAATCATAAGAAAAGTTCCTGAGATGGACAAAATTTTCACCTCACAGAATTCAATTATAGTGAATATGATTTAGGTTGTGCAATCAACAAAACAGAGCTGGTATAATCACACAAAATATACATTTATTTAGCATACACGGAGATATATACACATATAATAAAAGATAATAATACGCAAGATATATATGACCAGCAAGTCAGATATCAGAATGACAACATCAACATGTAGTTAACTCAACATATACAGTATATGGTGTCATGGCTAAATGTAGACGAGGCATTAAAAACTCAGTTGTTTTACAGATCACACACGCAGGGAACACATGAAGCTTAGATCTATGCCAACCTCCCAGATAAAGGCAATTATTTCTCCAAGGTAACAAGCTATGGTTGTAATACAGACTAATGGCAAACTGCCAGACATTCGCTATTAATCTATGGAAGTAACCTGGTTGATGTATGCATTTCACTAAGAGGCCCTACTAATCATAGATAATACTAGCTATAACCTCTGCAAACAAACAGAGACGTTGTAAGTATTACGCCAGCTTGTTGATAAATATAATATAAAATATATACTTTACCAAGATAGTGGGCAATGAGACCTCGCATTTCAATGGCTGGATCCCCCTGGTTGTGCTGGCTGGAACTTTCTTTGGTATATTAGTGGCAGGATCTTCCCTTGGATCACAATGGCTGGATCCTTTTAAGTATCCCTATGCCTACCTTTTTAGGGAAAACTTTACCTAACAGACACACCCAAAATGTTTGGATCGTGCAATTGCATTTAACGAATTTCCATATTAAATGTTACCATTAGGTCGCTGGATAGCAGTATGGTAAAAACTATACAGTAAAAAATATATTTTTAATATTAGGAATTCAAGTACTTTAGTCAACTAAAATGTTTCAAAATAAGAATGCCATGAACAATGCCTGCTTGATTTTAGGAATCTTCACATGCCTGTTAAAGTAACAAAGTGTGTTTCTGCATACAATGTTATACAGCTCAGACAGATATCACAGGCCTTTCCCAACCATCTACAATGTTCCAAGGACAGGCCTGATAATATTATAAGAACTGTTGTGTATTAGATTAATATGTTTGATATTGTTGTTATCTTGGTGGTCACCTGTAGGGGCCACTGTTTTATGTTCTATACAACTGCCTGTTGTTCCTGA
>CM070039.1:79866174-79888870 GCA_036250615.1 Ptychadena robeensis
ATCTGTAATGGCTAGAGACTACAGAGATCATAACAAATGGACACCAGCAATTGTAACTGCACAAAAAGGTCCATGCAGTTACATTGTAAAAGTGTCAGATGACATATTTTGGCGTCGTCAGATTGATCAGTTGCGCAACACAGGGGTATCCTGTCAAACAAATTCGGAACAATTTACTGCTGAAGTTCCATACACCACAGCGATAGTGTTCTCTCAGGCAGATGAGAGAGGAGATGAGACACCCAGAGACATACCTGAGGAGAATGAGACAGAACATTCTGTGCTTGATCAACTACCAAATGTACCATCAGAGAGTGAAGCTGGTAGACGTTATCCACAACGAGAACATAGAGCTCCTGACAGACTTAATTTGTAAATATGTCCTTGATATAATTGTTTTCTCTGCAGGTACTCCTTTTGGACTTTATTGGGGAGGACTGTTGTGTATTAGATTAATATGTTTGATATTGCCTGTTATGTTGGTGGTCACCTGTAGGGGCCGCTGTTTTATGTTCTATACAACTGCCTGTTGTTCCTGATACAAATACACTTGTTCCTGCTTTTCCTCCATGCCATGTGGCTGTGAAGTGTGTGTCCTTTCTACTGCTAAGAAACAATGGATGTAACAAGAACGTCTATTGTTCTCACATGAACCACCTGGAAACACGTCTTGTATAATTCTCCTACAAACTTTAAAATGGAGAAAACAAAATGGCTTATATATGTATGCTAATAGATATTAGAAATAAGAATATATATATAATGTTCAGAGGCAATCTCTTATCCTAGATGCCCATTTTATTTTCTAGTGGATTGGGAATATGAGCTTCACAATTCATGGGCTGAATCCATAAATACTGTGTTCAATCCACTTTAAGCCTCAAAAGGTTATTGCAAGGGAAGTTGGATGTTCCCTGTGTGTTAAATCAAAGCACATAATAGAAAGGGCCATTCAAAGGTGCTTTAGCCATTTACAAGGAGAGGACTGAGGCTGCAGTTAGTGCATCAAGAGCTGCCACACACAGACAGATCCAGGATTTGGTCTTCAAAAGTCATATTCCTTTTGTCAGGCCGCTTCTGAACAACAAACATCAGAAATGTCTTACCTGGGCTAAAGAAAAACAGCTCTGCTGCTCGGTGGTCCAAAGTCCTCAGAGGAAACCAAGGAGGCAAAGTCTGGAGGAAGAATGGAGAGGATGTCCAGTGTGAGGGTCCCACAGTCTGGGGTGATTTGGGGAGCCATGTGCCTTTTTTTTATCATTTAACCACTGTGCCTTTTTAAGTCCAAAGTCACCACAGCCGTCCACCAGGAGATGTTGGAGCACTTCATGCTTCCTTCCGCAGACACAGAGCTTTATAGAGATGTATCTTCATTTTCCAGCAGGACTTGGCACTGGCCCACACTGCCAAAACCACCAAAACCTGATTTACTGATCATGGGATTACTGTGCCTGATTGACCAGCAAACCCGCCTGACCTGAAGCCCATAAAGAATCTCTGGGACATTGCCAAGAAAAAGATGAGACGTGAGAGGGAACAATGCAGAAGAGCTGAAGCATCCTGGTCTTCCATAGCATACCATAGCAGTGCCACAGGCTGAGATGGTTTCGAGTTAATTGCAAAGCCCCTGAGCATGGTATCATAACCAAACTTGCTGGAGATTTACAGAAGGGTTGGGGGTATACTACAGAAAAAAGCATATCTCTAACACAAATAGATTTTTCACAAATTAAGTTCAAAATCAATAAATTGGAAATTTTGTTTTTGAACTTAATTTATACAAAAACTACATGTACTAGAGCAATGTGGCCATATCCCTTCTCTAAATCTCCAGCAATTTTGGTGATGAAACCATGTGCAATCAGCTCACAAAATTAGCGAAAAAAAATCTGACCATCTCTATGAGGCAGTAATTGACGCAAAATGGGGCGCAAACAAGTACTGAGTACAGTCCTGGCCAAAAGTTTTGAGAATGACACAAATATTTGAAATTGGAAAAGTTGCTGCTCAAGTTTTTATAATAGCAATTTGCATATACTCCAGAATGTTATGAAGAGTGTTCAGGTGAATTGCATAATCCTTCTTTGCCATGAAAATTAACAAAATCCCACTGCATGTCATTAAAGAACTTGCTGAGATCATTTCATTTCATGAAACAGAAACATTTTCTGAGATTCGGATTTTGGGGTTTTCATAAGCTGTAAGCCATAATCATCAAAATGATAACAGTCTATTTGATATATTAGTTTCACCTGTTACGTTGAATTAGTGAAATACAGAAACCTTTTAGATGTTCTAATTTTTAACAAATCACCTGTAGCGCGCTCTCAGACCTTTTAACTAGAAATTGATCATTCTTTTTGTCAAGAGCCAGAAAAATGGCATTTTGCATACGTATCTTGTTCGAACAAGTATTGTCAATGCCATACTTCTGCTTTTTAAATCTGGTTGTAGTGCTTATATAATATATAACTTTATCAATAAACATATTGTATATCCCTTCATATATAAAACTGCATATGCATGTTCAAAGTGCTTCCGCATAAATGTTACATGTTTTTAGAGAGGAGAGAGAGAGGAGAGCTGGGCAGCCTCCTGTCCCCCTCCTCCTCCTAATCAGTGAAGAGGTGACGTGATGTGCTGTGAGTGTACTGCTGCTAGTGACATCTACTGGCTGAATTGAATATTGCATTCATTTAATCCATTGCATTAACCCAATTGATGTGAAAACGAATTAAATATTTTTTTCTGGTTTTCTGCTCTAAAAACTGGGTGCGTCTTATGGTCAGGTGCGTCCTATAGTCCGAAAAATACGGTAAGTCTTTTTTGATTGGGTGTAAGATACTTGTATTGAATATTGAGATGACAGTAGAGTAGGTGAGGTAGGGTACTTTATTGTATTGGTGAGGTAGGGTACTTTATTGTCTAGGTGACTCATGTGGAAAACACTGACAGAAATGCAGTATGGGTGTCAACTGAAATACTACAAAGTTTCGTTGTCAGTCATAAAGTCATCTCGTCCAATGAAACCCAGAATGTCAGAATATTGAACTTTTTTTTTCAGGGACAAATTCAGCAACTGTGGGACTAGGGATAAAGCCTAATTTCATGCGGTTATATCAGGTAAAAACAATAGCTAAAATTATGGATGATTTAATTAATTATAATTATAATATGATCCATTAATAATATATATACATTGTGTTTTGTCTTTTTTTTGTTATTTAAATAGAATTTCCATGTTTTAAGCAAAAACATCTTTAGATAACAACTGATTAGCATATTGCCTCAATCAGACTCCTTCCCTGCATCTATCTCCTGGGTGCTTTCATCCTTTTAATGCTAGACTTATGAATTACCAAGTTAATTACTGTTTACAAAGTGTGCTAATACAAAGTGGGAACCATAGACCTGCAAATGTTTTACTGTTGATTCTTATTGATAAAGTCCACAACCAGCAGCTGACAACCCAAAAAAAAGTCCCTTGTTCCCTTTCTAATGCTAACCTTCAGTAAGCCTGAAATTATAAACCTCCTTATGAAATCAGGCAACACTTTTGGTTTCGCCATGAAAATGACCATTGACAACAAGTGTTTGTTATTTTGGAAACAAATACATTATATAAAAAATAATGTCCGCTAAGTATAATTGAGATATTTTATTGATACACAGAGTTGAAACAAAAAAGGGCAAAAATGTCGATTGCACCAGGTGGGCAGGAATCGATTTACACTTGATCGAATGGAAAAATCTAACCGTGTATGACCACCTTATAAAAAGAATATTCAACTGGACTTTATTAGTATTTGTTACCCCAACACACTTCTTCAGCTACCCAGTGTATCTAATCAATGATTTCATGGAGGAATATTGTATTGAGGCAAGCCCGTGGGTAGTGAACCAGGACACAGATACCAATGGTAGTTATACAGTTTACTTTATTTGCGCCGAGGCGAAGACAGAAAAACAAAGGGACTGTTGTCCCAAAAGGGAAAGTCCTTAGAATGTAAATAAAACTGGCAACATTATCGCCCACTCCAGCAAGTCCAGCAACAAGCTCTGGCTCCTTCCAGAAGGACCTGTAGGGGGGCTGGACCAACTGTTCCCGCCGTACTGGCAACCATGGGCCGAACTGACCAGACGCCTCAGCTGGCAATAGTAATTTTAAGAAAAGGCTGGGACTTACCCAGGACAATGGCCCCCCAGGAACCTACAGGCTGTTTTGCCCTGGAGCCACCTGCACGCTCTGAACTCTCTCATCGTGAGGCCAGGGGTTTTCCAAAGCTGCTCCTCTCTAAGAACACAGGCCCCGCTTCCTGTCTTGAGGCCCCTTTTATCTCCTCTGACCCAGAGCTCCCCCTAGCGGTCTGGCTGACCAACTCACAATATATTGCCACAATATATATCTTCTCAGAAGCCCTATTTCCATATTGTGTAAAAAAAAAAATTCTAATTGAAAGCTTTGCTGACCTCCAAGGTCAAAAACAGAAGAGAGGAACCTAAGTTGTTTAAGGGAATGAAGGTTTAGCTTTAACCTTTATATACTTGCCAAATTCTGTCACATAGCTTTACCCAAATAGAATGTAGACTAACTCTTATTGTGTGTTGAAGCCCCAAGGTCTGAAAGAGCCCATAAAGATCCAAGACTTGAGAGAGACTGAAGGCATACCAACACAGGGTAGGTAATTTAGGAATCTGGCATTTAATGTATGTTAAATTAATTAAATCATTTTTGTATTTTTTCTTCAAATAAGTTCTTTTAAATACAGTAATAGTGATGAACTTTGACACGCAAAAGCCGCCATATTGAATTTTTTAAAGTTCAAGCTTGTTTTTGTCACTGACCCTAAACAAGTGTGGAGTCCCATAGAGAGAAGAAATTATGATTTACCGTATTATTCGGACCATAAGATGCACTTTTTCTCCCCCAAAATGGGGGGGGGTGTCTGCGTCTTAACGGGCGAATGCGAGACCCCCGCAGTTCTCCCAGATAAGCCGGGGTTCTGTCAGATGTGAGATCCGCCCATGACTGGATCTCCCATCTGAACTGCATAATTGCTTATGCCAACAGAGCCCAGAGCTCTGCTGGCATAAGCAATGAAGAGAGAGATAGATGAACTGCCATCTATCCCTCTCTCGTGTCTGTGGAAACTGCAATCACTGCAGCTCCCACGGACACAAGAACAGCAAGATCGGCAGAGGGAGAGCAGAGGACTGGGTAGCCTCCTGCCCCCCTCATTCTGATCAGTGAAGAGGTGATGTCATGTGCTGTGTTTGTACTGCTGCTAGTGACATCTACTGGTTGAATTTGATATTGCATTCATCTTAATCAATGTCATTAACCCAATTGATGAAAACACTTTTATATATCAAATATTTTTTCCTGGTATTCCAACTTTAAAAACTGGGCGCGTCTTATGATCTGGTGCATCTTATAGTCCAAAAAATATGGTACCTCCTGCTTAGGCTATATATCATAAATGATAGCTGCACCATAGACCTCCATGCTATAGGAGGGGCATCTGCTTTCCAGCCCTCACAGCCGGCGTCATTAATGACACCAGCTGTGTGGAGAGGGTAGGGGGGAGGGAGGAAATGGCAGGCAGTGTACACTGCTGCGATTGCTCGTACCACGCTGTTAAAAACAGCGTGGTAAGGGCAGTGGGCTAGGGAGGTTAATAACCATGTTGTAAACACTACAAGGTTTTACCTTCCTAACGTTACAGGCTTTTTGCGCCATTTTTCATACCCAGGCAATCATGATTTCCAGCTCTCCTCCCAGATCTCTACACACTGCCGGTGTCAATTAGAAGATTTCCGTGAGCTTGCAGCAAAGCAGAAATGCCACAGGTTCACAGAGAACCGGCGATTGTTTGATCCAAGACCCTACTGGCTTCGGAGGTAACGCCCAGGAGGTTAAAATTAGTTAAGTTGGAAATCGGTTGATGAAATACTATAAAGTGAACCCATACTTTAACCACTCTGGATGGTTTACTGGGGTCCAGATTACTGTACCATAGGCGTTAAACACATTTTTATGAAACTATGAATGTCCTTTGTGAATGTCCTTGAGCCCGGACTTGAATCCAATTAAACATCTCAGAAGAGATCTTGAGGCTGCACGAACACTTCCTATCCAACCTGATGAAGCTTCAGGTTGCTGCAATACGAAATGGGCGAAACTGGCCAAGGAGAGGTGTGCCAACTATGCTGATCGGGTGCTTTTTTTCTGCGTCTTTCTTCTGTTGCATGAATCCAGCTGTGGGGAATTCGCCCGGCATGCTGGGCAATGTTCCAGCATGTGTCTTAATCCCCTTTGCTGCATGTGCACAGGAAATCCACAGTGGACACATGGGATTAATTTTAACGAGCCTGGATGAGCACTATTGATGTGTAATATAGTGTTGCTGGCCACAGGATTTCCCGCTGGATATGTATTGTTGTGGGTCCTGGCGAGTGGCAAATAGTGATGGCACGAACATGGAATTTGCTGTTCGCGAACGGCGAACACGAACCTCCACAAATGTCCGCGAACCCAGCGAACCCCATAGACTTCAATGGGCAGGCGAACATTAAAAAACAAAGGAACCCTTTCTGGCCACAATAGTGTTGGGAAAGTTATTTCAAGGGGACTAACACCTGGACAATGACATGACAGAGGGGGATCCATGGCAAAACTCCCAAGAAATTTTTTTTGCACGCAATAAATCCGCACAAAGGATTTCTACAATGACAGTCAATGGGATTTGAACATAAGAGGGGAGCTGGAGAGCACTAAATAACATGGTTGGTAAATGCCTGTGTGAATTCCACCTGAAACAACCTGTGAAGATCTGCTCTCCACGTTGCCTACAGCTTAAAAGGTGAATTTTAATTTTATGGAGGACACTGGTGGAGATGGACAGTATGGAGGACACTGGCGGAGATGGACATTGTGGAGGACACTGGGGGAGATTGTCAGTATGGCAGACACTGGTGGTGATGGTCAGTGTGGAGGACACTGGGGGAGATGGTCAGTATGGAGGACACTGGTGGAGATGGACAGTGTGGAGTACACTGGTGGTGATGGTCAGTGTGGAGGACACAGGGGGAGATGGACAGTGTGGAGGACACTGGTGGTGATGGACAGTGTGGAGGACACTGGTGGAGATGGACAGTGTGGAGGACACTGGTGGTGATGGTCAGTGTGGAGGACACTGGGGGAGATGGATATTCCCCATGAATGGATGGATGGGATATTCAGTGAAGACTGTAGATCACACAGAAACCTAGCTAATGGTTTCCCTACAGCAGCCGCAGCACCTCTCTTTACTAACTCTCTCCTTCTTCAGCAGAATGTGTAATGGCGTCCTGTACTTGATATGTTATAGGGGGTGTGAGGGTCTGTGAGGTGGGGGGTGCTCATTGGCTGGATTATGTCTGCTGACTGTGACTCACAGGGGTCAAAGTTTCTGCAATGTTAAAAGATAGGGGGTGGATCGAACTCGCCATATGTTCGCGAACATGAGCGGACGCGAACATGCGATGTTCGCCGCGGATAGTTCGCACCATCACTAGTGGCAAATTCTCTCTGGAGACTTGAAGATATGCTGCATAAACTTTTTATTGAACTTGTCACATACACAGTTTATGGGAGAGAGGGATTAGGGAGCAGACTGTTCTTCACTGACAGGTCCTTTTTCTTTGCTGACAGTAACACACGCACAATAGTACCTCTCCGGCAACTTCTATCCTTGTTCCAAGGTCCCTTTGCCTCTACACTTGGGTGAATCTGATGAAGCAGGCTCTTTAGACAGAGTGGCAAAACTTCTTAACAGCAGACACTTGGACTGGAAGCAGCCAGATAACACAGATCCTTCAGACAGTCTTCCTCTGGCTAGACCTCTTAATTTCTTCAGGTCCCAGACTGTTGACCCCTGGTCACAGGATTTTCATTTCAATCAGTAGAGTTTGTGGCCCCTTCAACCTGTTAGGAACCACAACATCTGAAAACTCCCCAGAGCCCCTAGAGAGGAGACTCCAGTAGAGAAACTACAGGCCAGTGTCACCAGCCTCTTATATCAACTTTATAACACGTTAATCCCTCCAGATTCGAGAAAGATCCAGACTCTGTATCTGGACAGGATTTTTTAGAATTTCTACATCCTAACAGACTTGTCTGTCACCAGGCAGATTTATTAAACAAAACAACACCTGCTGGAACAGACCTGTCATTGCCTAAACATTGTTTACTCTTTAGTTCCCTTCAAATGGGGTACTACAAAAGCAATGCTTTTATCTGAGCAATTCAAAGTGAAATTTACTTTCCAAGAGCTTTTGTTAAGGAGGTCGGCAATTTCCAAAGGCATGTATACTCAGGGGTGCACATAATATTTTTTAGTGAGCTCCTCAGATGAGTACCAGGAGATGGTGTTTGGTACTCACCCCATATGTATGTGGTCTTCCTCACTGTCCTCTGCGTCAGCCTCCTGCATGGTAGGTCCTGCTGCAGATGGACCTCCCTGTTCCTGATTGAGCCTCTGATTAGCTGTCTTCATCCACAGGTCACCAGCTGGCTTTGGGTCACATGTAACTCTCACACAACAACAAGTTTGAACCCCCAGATCTCATAAATCAGTAGTACAACCCTGGCATTCTCTGGCTTAGTATCTAACCGCTAAGACTCCCTGCAGTCATCCTTTCATAGTCATATTCCAGCTGTCACACAGTGCTTTTCTCTTGTCAGATGTTACCCTTACATATAGTTGTGTTCAAAATTATTCAACCCCGACTGAAATTTATTGTTGTGGCCATTTTGACATTGATTTTGATCATTTCAGTCATCTTGTTTACAATGAAATGAAAGAGACACTTGTAAGTCAGACAAATATAACATAGCATTAATAATGAAATAACCACAAATGTCTTCTCTGTGCTCACATCCTTATCAGTTTTATTCAAACCCAAGTAACATTCATTCTTAGTACAACATCCTTTTCCAGTTATAACAGCTTTTACACGTGAAGAATAGCGTGACACAAGTGTCTTGCAGCGATCTATGGGGATCTTAGCCCATTCTTCATGGGCAAAAGCCTCCAGTTCAGTCACATTCTTAGGCTTGCACACTGCAACTGGTTTCTCCAAGTCCCACCAGAGGTTCTCAATCCGATTTAAGTATGGTGACTGCGATGGCCACTCCAAAATGTTCCAGCCTTTAATTTGTAACCATGCTCTAGTGGACTTGGAGGTATGCTTGGGATCATTGTCCTGTTGAAAGGTTCAACGTCTTAGGGTCCACCTATGTGTACACCACAGCTCAACCCTCAGTCCAGCTCCACAACTCCATCTCAAACCCACTTCTGTGTACCTTCTGTACACTCACGCCATGACCAGATGCCATCCCTTCAGTCAGTCACAGGAACACTTCAGTGATAACAGACCCAACATTATTTATATATATATCAGTCCACACAGTTTCTTAAATGAAGAAAAGGAGTTTACTGAACATGTAGATCTCAGGGTACAGTCAATATCCGGTACATCAGCTTAACAAACAGAAGTAAACATCCTTAGATCCTCAGATGGCCATCAAAAATATTCCTCTTTCTTTTTTTTCCTCCCACAATAACAATAGCAACCCCTGGGGGAGTACAGCATGGTGCCTGCTTCCCTGAAGTCGGGGTCCTTATAAAGCAGAGACATACATAGAAAGTCTAAAGGCCCCCATACACGTGTCGGATTCCCACCGGATTCCGGCACGATCGATTCCGGGCGCGTGCACGCGAAACGATCGTGCCGGAATCGCATGCAGCCCACCTTGTCCGATCGATCAGGTCCGATCGTTCAGGGGCCCAGAATCGGATCCGACAGAGAACCAACATGTTGGTCTTTCTGATCCGATTCTGCACAGATCAGGGGGAGTTGCCATTTGTGAGGTGGACAATCGGACACGGAATCGTCCCGGAATCCGTTGGACAAGGTGGTATGCAGCGATGGATACTCTTAATTGGCCGATTGATAACACCTGCGATTCCCGGCAGAATCGCCGGAATCGATCGGATGGGTGATCGACTGGCCATGGAATCCGACACGTGTATGGCTAGCTTAAGTCTGTCCAGGAGCCAAATACCGAAGATGTTTATCTCATGAATCCAGGAAGACAATTCCCCCTAAAATGGCTGCCCAAATCTTGTGAGACTATGAATTCTCACAGACACACTGTGGTAGTAGTAGTAGATCACTCGTTGTGACAAGGATCTCATCAATAAAAAATTGTTATGCTAATTCGATTTAGTCAATAACGGTATCACTGTTCCATTTAAAGTCCCACGAGGGACCCTTTCCGTATTTTAATCCCCTCTTACAATAACTTTCCACCCTGTAATCGAAACCTTCTACTAGATGTTTGTGTTTCTGAAGCCTACATTTAAATTGTCCCTCTGTCCTGTCTGGTTCAAGAGATGTGGGGATCTTGCTGCATCATGTATCTCCATCTCACAACCCGTTGTTTTTGTGGTCAAATGCATTTACTAATGGTGCCAATTTCTGCAACATCTGTCCCTGTGCTACTACTGTTTGTGCTATCATTCCTGTCCAGAGAAGATGCCTTTTGTCTGCTTTCTCTCCCGTATGAGATTACCGTATAAACTCATGCATAAGCTGAGTTTTTCAGCCCCAAAAATGGGCTGAAAAAGCTCCCCACAGCTTATTTTCGAGTCAGTCGAGATCAATTCACCTGTCCCAGGGTGCAGGTAGCTGAATTTCAGTCATGGAGAGCTTTGCTCTGTGAGCTCTGTGTTTCCGAGTCCAGCTGATCTAATTTAAACAAATGACTCCACACTACAATCTGGTGGCCGGTTACTATTACTAGTGGCCCATTGTTACTGGAGAAGAAATTTCATAGGAATTCAAATAGAACACTCCACAACTCCACAACAAAAATGAAAATACATTTCCACTCCATGTATTGGTCCCAATAATAATAAAAATAATAATAATAAAAAATAATGGAAAATAATTTAAATGGAAACTTATTTTCATGTTTGAACAGAAGAATTGCCTTGAAACCCCCATCCTGTAAACAAAAAACCTGTGTTCTCTTATCTTTATCAAAGGTCTGGCACAAAGATTCACCTGTTTGATTCATTCCTAGGGGCAATGGTGCTTTCTCTATATTTTTCTCATTTGGAAAACTCCGCTATATTACTTTGCATTTCCCACCCTCAGCTTATACTTGAGTCACTACATTTTTCCCAGTTTTTGTAGATAAATTTAGGTACCTCGACTTATACTCAGGTCAGCTTATACTTGAGTATATACAGTATGGTGTTTTTTTCCCCCATCTTTTCTTGAAGAGTTAGGGCTTGTTTCCATTACGTCGGGAGCCCTCCGCTAAGCGTACACGCTTAGCGGGGGTCCCCGACGTAGCAGATAGACTTACCTGCTCGGCGGACGGGTCTGTCTTCATTGCGCCGACCCGATCCACCGGTGTCAGGCTGTACGTAGTCGAGTACGTTCAGCCTGTACACCGGCGGATGTCTAAACAGACCATCCGCCGGCAGGCTGAGTCTATGGGATACGTCGGAACCCCTGCTTAGCGTATACGCTTAGCGGAGGGCTCCCGACGTACAATGGAAACAAAGCCTTACGGATGTATCATTCCCATTTTGTGCTCTACTTTGTTACTACTTTGCTACATACATAAATGGAGACATACTGGTATTAGCAGTGGCCATCATGAGCAGCCCTACAGTTGCTTTGGGGTTTTTTGGTTGACTGTATTTAATTGTTCTGTAGCAGAATATGAAGTGTTTTTGTGGGGGTTGGGTGGAAGGTACTCCTATTGAATATTGAGATGATAGTAGAGTAGGTGAGGTATTGTTTAGGTCACCCAACTCCATAAGGAAGGCAGTATGGGTGAAAACTGAAATACAACAGTTTTGCTGTCATAAAGTCATTTTGTCTAATGAAACCCGGATTTTCAAAATATTTATTATCTTTACCTTTTTATTTCAGGGGAACACCAAGCAACTAAGGGAGCAAGAAAGAGGTTTAAAGTGGTAAAAACAATAGCATAACTTATGACTGATTAATAATAATTACTCACTCTATTACTTGTGGGTGTAGACTAACTCGCATTGTGTGTTGAAGCTTCCACTTCCACTGAAGACCATACCGAGCCAAGTGAAGAGCCGTGACGTCAGAGTAGTGCATGAAAGTCTTGAGGACATTCGTACACAAATTTGGACATCTCAACGGTACTTATTTTGATACACAGTTCAGGCAGAAAGTTTTGGACACACCTTCTCATTCAATGTGTTTTCTTTATTTCATGACCATTTACATTGGTAGGTTCTGAAGGCATCAAACTATGAATGAACACATGTGGAGTTATGTACTTATAACAACTGAAATAACTGAAAACATGTTTTATATTCTAGTTTCTTCAAAATAGCCACCATTTGCTCAGATTACTGCTTGGCACACTCTTGGCATTCTCTTGATGAACAGGTAGTCGTCACCTGAAATGGTTTTCCAACAGTCTTGAAGGAGGTCCCAGAGGCGTGTAAGCACTTGTTGGTAAACACCTTTGCCTTCACTCTCCAGTCCAGCTCAGCCCAAACCATCTCAATTGGGTTCAGGTCCGGTGACTGTGGCGGCCAGGTCATCTTCTGCAGCACTCCATCACTCTCCTTCTTTGTCAGCCTGCAGGTGTGTTTAGGGTCATTGTCCTGTTGAAAAATAAATGATTGTCCAACTCAACGCAAACCGGATGGGATGGCAAGTCGCTGCAGGATGCTGTGGTAGCCATGCTGTTTCAGTGTGCCTTCAATTTTGAATAAATCCCCAACAGTGTCACCAGCAAAACACCCCCACACCATCACACCTCCTCCTCCATGCTTCACAGTGGGAACCAGGCATGTTGGATCCATCTGTTTACCTTTTCTACGTCTCACAAAGACACGGCGGTTGGAACCAAAGATGTCAAATTTGGACTCATCAGACCAAAGCACAGATTTCCACTGGTCTAATGTCCATTCCTTGTGTTTCCTGGCCCAAACAAATCTCTTCTGCTTGTTGCCTCTCCTTAGCAGTGGTTTCCTAGTTGACCATGAAGGCCTGATTGGGGCAGTCTCGTCTTAACAGTTGTTCTAGAGATGTGTCTGCTGCTAGAACTCTGTGTGGCATTTATCTGGTCTGTGATCTGAGCTGCTGATAACTTGCGTTGTCTGAGGCTGGTGACTCGGATGAAGCAGAGGTTACTCTTGGTCTTCCTCTCCTGGGTCGGTCCTCATGTGTGCCAGTTTCGTTGTAGCGCTTGATGGTTTTTGCAACTCGACTTGGGGACACATTTAATTTTTTTATGCAATTTTTCAGACTGATTGACTTCATTTCTTAAAGTAATGATGGCTACTGGTTTTTCTTTAGTTAGCTGCTTGGTTCTCACCATAATATGCATTTTAACAGTTGTCAAATAGGGCTGTCGGCTGTGTAGTAACCTGACTTCTGCACAACACAACTGCTGGTCCCCCCATTTATAAAGCATGAAAATCCACTCTGATAACCCTGATAAGGCTTCACCCCTTTTTTAAGTGACAACCTGTTGAAGTTCATCAAGAGAGTTCCAAGAGTGTGCCAAGCTGTAATCTGAGCAAATGGCGGCTATTGTGAAGAAACTAGAATATAAAACATGTTTTCAGTTATTTCACCTTTTTTTGTTAAGTACATAACTTCACATGTGTTCATTCATAGTTTTGATGCCTTCTTTATTTCCTGGATGTAGTGATTATTGAATGATAAATTAAATTAAAAATATACATTGTAATGTGTTTTTTAAAACATTTTGGCCAGTTGTTTCCCTTATAAAACCAACTAACTTTAAACTGTACTGCTCCGATATCAGCCCTTCTTTCATACACTACAGCTAGTTCTTATTATGTATATTTTTTACATGTAAAGTATAATTTCTATTTTTTACAAAATTACCATTTCAGAATATAACAGGTGGAAAGTGTTATGAATTACAAATTTCATAACATATATATTTTATTTACCGTATATACTCGAGTATAAGCCAAGTTTTTCAGCCCAAAAAAATGGGCAGAAATGGCTCCCCTAGGCTTATACTCGAGGCAGCTGAGGGGGGTCCACTCACCTCACCTGAATTTCCATGCTGAATGCTTCAGACAGGCAGCTTCCCTCTTCGGTAGATCTTCTCTCTGAGTTCCTGTGAGCTCGGCTTCCGACTAACAGCTGATTAATATCAACAAACTCCAGGCTGCCACCTAGTGGCCGGTTACTAGTACAGATACAACACTCCATAGCCTATCATTAAAAAATAAGAATTGCCTTGCAAAACCCATCCTGTAATAATAATAATCCTGTGTTCTCTTAAATTTATTGAGGGTGTGGCACTAAGATTAATCCTGTTTGATTAATTCCTAGGGGCGATGGTGTTTTCTCTATATTTTCTCATTTCGAAAACTCCTCCATCTGACTTTGCATTTCCCACCGTCGGCTTATACCCAAGTCAATAAGTTTTTCCAGTTTTTGTAGATACAATTAGGTACCTCGGCTTATACTCGAGTCGGCTTATACTCGAGTATATACGGTACATTGATGTCAACATTTACTGCTACCATGAAAATTATTAGATAATATATTGTTGTCCATTTTTTTCCTTTAGTTTGAACCTTGTTAGAATACCAACAGAAGGTAAGTAACTTAAAAGTCTGGCATTTTAAGTTATGTTGAATTAAATAAATTATTTTCAATATTTTGTTTTAAATCAAGTTATAATACAATAGAATACTAGTGATGAAGTTTGACATGCAAAAGCCACCATATTGAATTGTTAAAAGTATCCTTGCTTGGTATTGCCACTGACCCTAAACAAGTATGGAGCCCCACAGACAGAAGAAATGCCCATTTAAATCCTTCTTAGGGTATTCATTACAGAGATTAAGTGTTGTAAACACCACAAGAGGTCATCCCCCTAACAAAAAGTATGTAGGGTGGTAGTTTAAAATGGGTTAGGGAGCTAAGAAGAGGGTTGCTGGGAATACCATGAAGTGAAACCATAACCGCTCTGGTGGTTCACTGAGGTCCAGATTTCTGTACAAAAAGCGTTACACAATTGTTCATGATTTTTATTTATGTTGTAGACCTGTAACCTACCAAAGGGTCTAGTAGGCATCTAATAGACACAAAACATTGTACCGCTTCGTACACAAATCCAGACATTTTTTAATGAAGGAACGACAGCAGGTATAACTAGAAGACATAATTTTTCATTTTTAAATAACAAAACTTGTTTTATTATACTTCAAGCTAAGGGAACACTGTATTTTGTGTCATATATATCATCAAAGCCTCTGATGATATCTATTGATTCAAAGGTTATGTGCCCCTATTCTGAAGCTATGTGCCGCAATATAGATTATACAATCACCCCCCATTCATTGATATAATGGGAGCATATGTACTCACCTGTCTGCCAATCCCTCACCAACATATCTTTGCCCGGGATTTTCTTAGAGGAGAAAGAGGTGGAGAGGTGAGGGACTTGCTCAGACGCCGTCTGGGTCACTGACCATGAGTGAGTCACTCGCCTCTTCCTATTCTCGCTCTAAAAAGATCCAGGGCCAGTACGCGTCAGCAGGGGATCAGTGGACGAGTGGGTTTCCATTCCCTATGCATTAACACTTAGGTTTTGAGGGCCACAAGTGGAGGACAGAGGAGGGCAACTGAAGAACACCCAAAGGGCCGCAGGTTGGGCACCTGGGCCTTAGAGGAAGCATGGAAGGGTAGATCGTAGCCACCATACATGGTGGAGAAGGTGAGATGGCGCAGGGGGGCTCCAATTAGCTGTGACTGAATCCAGTTCATCCAGTGCAATTTTTGCATGTCTGCACTGGATGAGCTGGGTTGTCTTAACCCCAAGGGGGGGTTAAAACAAGTACAATGCTTGTGTGTCTTTTTGTGCAATAAAAGGTTGCGGTGTTTTTATTGATATGTTTATCCTATTTCTATGTACAATGTAGAAACTTCATCTATTGAACAAAGTGCATTTCTGGGTTCTTGTGAAGGAAGTCCTCCTCAGGTACCACTGCGCCAATGGGCATGCAGGTTTTGCAATAAGGTAATGTAAAAAAATGGATTTATAATTTTCTGTTTAGTTCTTTGCGATGTTATTGTTCACAACTGCAATGCTGAACTGGTCAAAATTCATTGCAGCTGCGGGATTCCGGTCAGTCGCTCATCCCCTTTGTTTAGCTGCGGGCAGCTTGCGGCTGCTCACGGAACCAGGCCGCCCGGCGGCCGGCTTCGCCAGTGGGGACAAGCCCTTCAATGGATTTTTTAAAAATTTGGAAAGCACACTCATAAACAATTCCCTCCTCTGTAATGCATTTTACTCTGTCTCTTGATGCAATGCCCCTCAAAGTCTAATAAAGACTTAATACATATGTATCATATAATAAAGGCTTAGGGCTTGTTTCCATTTACGTCGGGACCCCCTCCGCTAAGCGAATGATCTGTTTACACATCCACTGATGCAGAGGCTCTACGTACTCGACTACTTGGAGCCTTGCATTGGCGGAACGGCTCGGCGCAGTAAAGACAGATCATCCGCTGAGCAGGTAAGTCTATGTGCTACGTCAGGATCCCCACCAAGCAATATGCTTTTCCTTAATAGATATGTATCTTATTTCTGATAAATCTTTTCTTTCTCTTACTAGTTCCAGGATTATGATGGTATTGTAGTTTCACCAATTCACCTTGGAAATAAATACAGGTAGGAGAAACAGAGGTTCAGGGGACCATATCTACCTAAAACAGATCTAATTGCTTATTAGATTTTTTTTCAGTCATAAAATTGTGATCAGGTACTGATTAAAGATGAGATTTGCTTCACAATTAGCACTCATCATACCATGTCTGTATGGAGCTGGGTGTGTACACAGGTGACAGTCATGGTGGGACAGAGAAGGTCCTCAGTAGGGTGAGGTCAGGGCTCTGTACAGAACACTGGAGATCCTCCACACCAGACTCATCATACCATGTCTGTATATAGCTGGGTGTGTACACAGGGGACACTCATGATGGGACAGAGATTGTCCTCAGTAGGGTGAGGTCAGGGCTCTGTACAGAACACTGGAGATCCCCCACACCAGACTCATCATACCATGTCTGTATGGAACTGTGTGTGTACACAGGGGACAGTCATGGTGGGACAAAGAAGGTCCTCAGTAGGGTGAGGCCAAGGCTCTGTACAGGATCTGGAGATCCGCCACACCAGACTCATCATACCATGTCAACAAACTAAAATTATTGGCTTACCTCATACTGGGCACCCCAGTATAATGATGTATATCACACAAGGACATCACACTATATGTATAAAAGTTAACCTGCTCTACCCCCAGGGACAGCAGACACACACAGATGGCACAGAGACTGTGTTGTATACAGAACATAAGTTCAGAGTCCAGTAAAGTAAAGTGCACTTAGGGTTAATGGCATACATAATCATGATGTCAGGACTAGTGATGGTCCAAACCATGTATGACTTTTTTTCTTAGGTTGGACCTACAATCTGCTGGGCTGTATTTCTGCCAGAAGACCAGAATAAAGTTCCAGGTGAAATGTCCAATGACTATTCATTACGAGGTGGCGTCCTGGAGGGATCACTTACAGAATAATCCTGATATGATAGGACACGAGGTCATTGGTCCGCTCTTCAACATTACCCCCAGTGAGGGCGCACATATGGTGTCAGCCGTGTACTTACCACATTATTTATGTTTGCAATGTAAGTTTTTGTAATTTCTTTTTACCATACAAAGTTACTAAATTTCCTTATAGCTCGTTTACAGTACATATGGAAAATTTCCATATGATGAATCCACCAATGTAGTTGGCTAATGCTAGCCATACACATGCCGATAAGCGGCCGATTTTTAATCTGACTGACGGGCGTGCGCGCCGCTAATCGGCATGTGCCCACATGGGGCGACAGATCCCTGACGCCCCACTGCTCGGCCGGCCAGAGAACGGACATGTCCGATAATCTCTGGCCGGCGCGAGCCGATGAAAGCCGATGCCATAAGCTGCAATGAAGACAGTGTTTTCATTGCAGCTTATGGCCGGCACACAAAGGGTGCCCGGCCGATTGAAGGGGCCCCAGAATGCACTGGGGTGCTAAGGTGATGACGTCAGCATCCCGGAAAGATATCGGGACTAGTCTGCTACACACATCGGCGTGTGTATGGCAGGCTTAACTGCCTCATGACATCATCATTTTAATCATCTGAGCCTTTTTGCTGATTGAAATAATCATTGAACTAAATTAGGATCTATATACATATGTCTGGAAGAAGAACCAATTCTGATCTACTAATCCAACCTTTAAAATGCCGGCCTACCACCTCCGATTCTGACCAGAGGTGTAGGTAATAAGGTGGATTGGAGGTCAGATGAAAAAAGAACAAATAAAACTAAAAATACTGCAACCCTCCACCTCCCTAGAGACGATGTCTACTCTCCCATGGACCCAAAGTCAGCCACATCTGGATCTAGATGGTGGAGTGGGCAAGACAAGAAGAGTCTCGCTTCTCCATCTTGAAGACCAGGTTTTTTAGGCTTTAAATCCACTTTAATATACCTCCTGCTAAGAAGAAATCTCCAAATTTGTCCAATCTGGATCAGTCAGCTGGTAATACGTTTCTCTAATCCTTTCTTGTCCTCTTAGGTTTCACCGGGGATCGTGCACAGATTAAATGCGCTCATTTTAAAGATGGCAACATAACTCTGCAATCACCATCCCGGATCGACCCTTTCTATGTTGTGCTGGAGAATCCGGACTTTTCTTGCCTTGGCCCATTCCTTTTTCGAAGCAGGAACACCCAGATCCATGGGATTGTTCTGATATATTTTCAAGTGCTTTGTGCTGATAACCCAGCAAAAATTGAGCATAGAATCAATCTCTACCTTCTGCCTGACAGCATGCAAGAGGAAGAGGTAAATACGTTATAACCCATTTACAGTGTGGTCATCTGACCTCCTTCATTCTGTTTTGTTGGGCTAGCATTGCTTTTGTTGCGAATAGGGATTAATATCAGGAGATAACATTTCAGGCAGCCACATTCATGAAAATGGGTTGGAGATGTATAATGGGCATTGGTCCATCCTTCTTATTGCCCACTTCGATGAGTTGTCAGGAATCAGTCAGGATCTTATTCCGATATCCTATCTGAATGGGTAGCCAGTGTAGGAGTGAAGTCAATCCTCTCTCCACTTGTATTGTGACTTATCACTTAACTTCTTCCTTAACAAGGATTGGGAGAATTGCCTGCTATATGTAGCCATTCCCAAATCCACTGAATTCAGCACTCATGTGCCATTGTAAGGTTCAGGAATCAGGAATCAACCCATGACAGAAGGCAGCTTAACTTGAATAACTTTATTCCAAATGAGGCTCAAGATGGTCTCTCTGGTAACCAATACAGTTTGTGAAAGGCCCAACGGGGCATAGGAAATTATTAAGTGAACCCAAATAAAGAAGAGTTTAGGCACAGAGTGTTCTAATCTAGTGACACGGGTAGGACATGGGTAGGAAGTAGGGCCAACAACAGGGAGTACTTGCTTGTCTAACCAGTAGGCGCAGCCATGTTGCAATGAGGGAATCCAATGGGTATCTCCACTGAAGCACAGGCAGGCTCCACCAATTTGGGGCTATGTGCCAACCCACTGAAAACCTGGCACCAGCGGGGTAGGCTGTAGCTCGGAGTGTGCACAACTGAGGCTTACGTATGTAATGCGTGCTATTTCACTCACCGGCTGCCCGCACCTTGGACCAGACTGAGGCAGGTACAGAGTCTGGGAGTGGATAGTGTGCCCAGTTGTTCCTACTCCCTCTGAATCTTCCCCACTGAGGGGCCCTCCCTTATATTTTCTAAGCACCCCAGGGCATCATGGTCCATCGCATTAAAGGAGATATCCCCTTTTGAGGTGATGCTACAATACTACACCACTATAGGAAGAAGCAGAGTAAACATTGCTGATTGGATAATGAAGACAATATACTCTGCTCTCTCTTCCGAGCTGATACAAAAATATGTTTAGGTAGATTAGGACATAGTAAATAATTTTTTATACCTTTTTTGCCAACAACAGGGAGTAGTTGCTTGTCCAGCCAGCAGGCACAGCCATGTTGAAGTAAGGGAGCCCAACGGGTATCTCCACTGAAGCCCTGGTAGGCTTCACCAATTTGAGACGACGTACCACCCCACTGGAACCCTGGCACAACTGGGGCTTAGATATGTAATGCGTGCTATTTCGCTCACTGGCTGCCCACACGCCGGACCAGACTGAGGCAGGTACCAAGTCCGGGAGTGGACCTTTTTTTCCCTTAAGGTGCCCATACACGCAATGATGGGTGCCCGATAGATGATTCTTTTGAGCGCAGCATGGCGACGTCCAAGAACATCACCACACTGCGACCAATTGCCAGTCAATTCTTTGAATGCAGATCGAGCGGGATTAACAGACATGTCCTATACCTACTTGACCCACCTGTCTTCGAGCAGAATAGGGGTGGCCGCATTAGATGACCGCACAATCAAAGAGGCCATCGAACTAGCAGCCATCTATACGTGTATGACCAGCTTTAGTCTTCTTGTCCAGAAGACACACCAAGCAATGAGATAACCTCTAAGATCACAGAAACAATAGAGAGGGTGAATCTATAGAACTTCTGTTGGGTGTTCAATGCAGTTTAAACAATAAAAAGTGCTTAGATCAACAACCTACACCCCTCAACCCAACCAAATGAGTTCAGATGTTTCCAGTGAAGGGTGCTGATAATGTTACATCATGCTTATCCTACCCTTGACAACTATTTTAACCTCCCTATCGTTCTGCCCATAGCCAGTAGGGGCACAGTTTGATTCACAAACTGTCCGGATCTGGCGCAAGCGCCGACTCACCGTGAGCCTGCAGCATTTCTACAGAGTTGCAGGCACACAGAGCCTTTCCGATGACGCCGAAGGGGGTTTGGGGGCAGCGCCAGAGACCTCCCTGTTAATGGAGGGGACATCGCTTTTCTCCCCAAAGGGCCGGGGGGAGATCAGGCAATCATGGCAGAGTACAGTGTAGTTGGCCACGATTGCCCGGGCAGCGGCTTTTCATGCCATAAAAAATGGCGCAAAAAGCCGATAATGCTAGCAAGGTTAAGGAAGGTCAATAAGCTCACATACAGGATGTATGTGTATGACTATTTCCTTAAAATTTTCAAAATCATTTTCTACTTTTCTAGGCTCTTGACCAAAGAAAACAAAGGTTTGGATATCGTCGGATTGAGAAACCTACCCAGACTACCAAGTCTGTGTATGTAAAACAAAAATACCTCGTCACTGGACCCACGGAGGCCTCTGTACTACCTGAGGTACTGTAGTCAGTTTAACTAATTTGATTTACTGTATTTTTCGGACCATAAGGCACTCCCAGTTTTTAGAGCAGTAAAACCAGAAATTTTCACATCAATTGGGTTAATGCAATGAATCAAATACCAAATTTAACCAGTAGATGTCACTAGCAGCAGTACACTCACAGCACATCATGTGACCTCCTCACTGATCAGAAGGAGGGGGGCGAGCTGCACAGTATTCTCTCCTCTTCTCTCTGGCTGTGCCTGTGTGCGTGGAAGCTGCAAAGTGATTGCAGTTTTCACGGACACAGAGAGAGAGATAGATGCCAGTTCATCTATCTCTCTCTTCATTGCTAGTGATGAGCGGCACAGGCAATATTCGAATTCGCGATATTTCGCAAATAATTCTACTAATATGCGATTCTATTTTCTTGAATATTCGCAATTTCTAGATTCACAATTATATCCGCCTCGCAATTACCTTCAAAATTAATGTGCTATTTATTTTCACATTGTGAATATATATTCACAATCCATGGCCACAAGCATCCCAATGGCGAATATTGTGGATATTCGAAATTGCTAATATCCGCCGCCATATTCGCGAATTTTGCAAATTCTCGAATAACCAATATTCGCCGAATATATTTGCAATTCAATATTCGAGCTCAACAACATTCATTGCTTATACCAGCAGGGTTCTGAGCTCTGCTGGCATAAGCAATATAGTTCAGATGGGAGATCCAGACACTGGCCGGCATCTCTCATCTGACAGCTCCCTGGTTAATCTTCTTGCTGGGAAAGCTGATGGGAAGCCAAGGCGCGCATTCTGACCATAAGACACAGGCACTTTTTCCCCGATTTTGGGGTGGAAAAGTGTGTCTTATAGTCTGAAAATAAGGTATACCATTTAATGAATGAATGAATTGATCTATTAACATAGAGCAGACTTCTTCTTTAACATGAGCTGTTGTTTTATTACCATTTTTTGTGATCCTATTGAATGATTATGTATTCCTTAAATTATTTAGACTCTGCCATTCCAGTCCAGGTCACCACCAAACTATTCTGAGTTCACTGAAGTCAACCTCAAAGGGGAAGCCAAGGACATGTCTCTTCATGTGTCAGAAGAAAGCACCAAGGATACTGTGTGGAGTGCTGTGATAAGCACAGGTATGTTATATATATTGATAAATAAGGTGTTCTAGGTGGGAAGAAAGTCTGGTAATGTATATCTACCCTAGCCAGTAAACGTCAAGATAAAAAAGACTTTACCCTAAGCCTAGGTAC
>CM070039.1:79898350-79908561 GCA_036250615.1 Ptychadena robeensis
TGTTGGTAGGTCTCATGGAAATTGTATGGAGGAATCTGAAGGTGTATGGGGGGCTTTAGCATGCCAAAAGTGATCGAGCGATCGATTTTGTAAAAAATCGGACAGAAAAATGATCGTTCACGGATCCGCTCTGATGGATAACTTTAATAAAAAGCAAAGGAATCAAGTGCTGCTAGTTGTCTCATGCGATCGTTTTAAGCGATCCATCTATGATTCTTGTGGAAATGACCTTTGTTTGTGTTGTTGGTCACTGGCCAGTTCTTCAGCTAACACCACTCCAAACCCATAAATGTGTGCGTGCAAGATATATTAAGACTTTCAGGATAGAATCGCCCAAAAATTTAATGCATGGTATGTTGCAGTTTGCGATCATTTTTACAATCGGATGGGCGATCAGATTAAAAAACGTTCGCTGGATAATTGGTACGTGTATGCCCAGCTATACACCTTTAGATCTCTCTGTCAGATATTCTTTAGATCTACCAACAGCTATATAGTATAGGGTCCACTGTGATTGAACACAGGTAGACTTGATGGTTTAGATTAGAAAGTCCCTCATATTACATGGTTTTGGTAAAACAAAACAAGATCTAAAGGTAGCCATACACGGGTCGATTTCCCACACGATTCCTGGCCGATCGATCACCGGGCGCGTGCACGCCGATCGATCAACGAGGAATCAAGTGCAGCCCCCCTTGACCGATCGACCCCGCCCGATCAACTTGGCCCCCAAATAGGATTGGCCAGAGAACCAACCTGTTGGTCTTTTCTGATCGATTGAGCACAGACTTGATTGGGTGATCGATCGACGCCTGTGGAATTAACTATGTAGTGGCGAGTCCTCCCTGATAGAGTACATAGCGATTGGAAGGATAAGAAAGCTCCTCATATTACATGATTTTGGTAAAAGAAAAGTTGATTGTACAGAAATTGTATGGTAAGATTGTAAGGTGTATGGACAGGTCTACACCGAGTATAGGAGAGATCTGCCTGTGGGCATATCTTTCGTCTGGCTCTGTGTTTACTGTTTGTGAGCTGGGCTGCTTTAGCCCAACTCACACACCTTGCATAAGGGAGATCTGCAATTTGAACTGTATAGGGAGTTTGGCACAAGCTGCCCACCTCCCACATAGCTCTGCCAGTCAGGGCTAGAGGCAGAGATGTCAGAGACAGCCTCTCCAGCTCTTTAACTCCAACTCTGCTTGTTGGAGCATGGAGTCGAGTACAAGAAAGCTGAAATATTTTTTCCATCTGATGCTCCTTAGTATAGGGTGCATCTTGCATGTCGGAGCGTCTTATAGTCTGAAAAATGCGGTATATAGGATGAAATAACTTCTTTAATGATATGAACCACTACAAATATATCAGTTCAAAATGAACACAAGTTAAATGATAAGGAACATGAAATATGCGGGAAGTGTTTCACTATTTTGGTGAATTATATTACTTCATATTGAAGACCTTCTTCAAGCTCTCAAGAGCTTGGGTTTGGGTGATTTTCTTCCAGTCTTCTGGAAGTTTTGCTGTTTCTGCCTTGTATTCTTTTGCAAACTTTTTGTTACAATGTTTAAATACGTATTTCCAGTAATCAGAGGACTCAATGCTGGGGTCGGGCTGAATTGCCCAGTTTGGATAGAATGTACGATATTCTTTGTATGGATGATACTGAAATCCTGTGTCAACATTTTGAAAGCTGTCAGAGGATACCACGAGGGTGGAACAAATCTCAATTACCAGTTTATCATCATAACTAGATCTCCATTTTGCCAGTCCTTGTGATCTGTGAAAAGAAGAAAAATGCTCCGTATGGTCACCACCTCCGGCCTCACAGGGGACACCACAAAACGGACACTGTTCTCCGCATCCCACCACCTTCCTGAACAATTCACGCTGAGGGTTCAATGTCACATTGGAAAGTACAGAGTCAATAGCCAGAGATCTCAGTTCTTCTAGAACTCCTTGTTCCACCTCTGTGAGAAAATGCTGAATGTCAGATGAAAACTGCGCAACGTCAGCCGTGTTACAGAAAGTGATGACTTTCATCTCATTCTGTGGTATCACCAGATCCTTTTGTAACTTTTCACAAACACTTTCTAAACATGAGGATACATCGTGACTCTGTAAACATGCTTCTTCGAATGCAGTTTGGACCTCTCTCTTTATGGAAGAAAGAACATTTCGGGATAAATTTTCTAAGGTCGCCGAACCATCATACTTCTCACGGATGTAATTCAATATCCATGTTTCTGAAAACCTCTTGTAGGAATTAATACATTCAATGTACATCTCAAAAGACATTTCTTCCAATAAACTTTCTAGTATACTAAACTGGAAAAAGCTTCTGCTGCTGAATATTATGTTCTCTGAGCCGTTTAGGATGTCATCCACTATCTTTTCTCCAAGATGCTTGAAAACGTAGTCGGTTATCGCTGGTTTGAGACACAGTTCACAGAATTGTTTGGCTCTGTTTTGGCTTTCATCTTTCTCTTGAAATATATTGGTGAATATTGAGAAATATTGAGGTTTTAGGCTCTCCATGGAGAGTGTTGGGTCGTTTTTGTGGATAAATCTATCGTGAAGTTCCTGAAACATTTGAGCTGCATTTTCAAAAACTATAAGTTTGACGTCTAGTTCGAACTGTGGGGAGAAACAAAGATTTGTGGCATTTCTAAGTTCTATATTGATCATGTTTAGCATTTCTTGGCAGTACGTGTCATGGTAATCCTCTGCTGTGTCAACTCTATCTTTAATATACCTATCACACTTATCTATTAGTGAGACGGCAAGTTCCGCTATCATTTCAGATGTTTGTTTTTCCCACCCTACTGCTTGCTTGAGCGTTTCCCACACAGAACGATCAACATATATTTTTTTCATCTTAAACACACGTTGGCCTTGGCTTCCTAAGTTTTTGATATTTTTCAGTTTTTCTTGTACAATGGGTCCTTTATTATTCAAGTCATACCTCAAATGTTGTAAAATTGTTTGGCCAACGTTAAGCCTATCTAATTTGTTTATCTGTAAATCCTTTAGGGTTTTCTCCCACATGGACTCAAATTCTTGTTTTATTTCTTCCTCACTGAATGTGTTTCCCTTCTCCCTACAATTCTCTAGGAGACCGGTAATTCTTTCTTCTATCAACTTTTGATATTGGTTCTGTAGACTCTGAATTTTAAACTTCCCTTTCTGGATAGAAATTGCCTTGGCGCATTTGTCCAGAGCATTCCTTTCCAGTTCTTTTCTTAGGAATTGTACGCTCATTCGGAAATCTTCCCGGTACCGCTCTACGAGATGAACATTTTGGGAGTTGCTGTCATAATATTTTTCTAACAAGGACAACATTTGGATTTCTTCTTCGGACGTCAACTGTTGAAGTTCTATTTTGTACTGTTCACACGTTTCTGTATCCAGACTCTCAGCAGAATGGTTTTTGATGTTGTTCTCTGTACGGATGACAAAGTTGTAGACCTTTTTGGAGAATTCCCATTCCCAGAGTGAAAATTGTATGCATAGTTTATTGTAGGCATCGGCTACTAGACTGTTCCGGAAACTGAAGATGAATTTTTCGTGCTTGACTGCTCTCCACAAGCTTTCTATCCATTTTATAAAGTCGCCAATGTTGCTGGGTGATTTTTGGGACTTCATTAATTCAAACAATTGCTTCTTCAGGTTACTAACATTTTCACTGTAACCAGAATTCACTGGTGCCATTGGTGGGCTCCCTTGCCACAGACCAGGGATGTACCAGCTGTGTTTCTCAAGATCATAGTCCAGCACATCGTTGAACGATTCGATTCCATTTCTCCTCTCCATTTTAGCAGCCAGTTTGGTCATTTCATCTAGCTGTTCTAAGAGTTTCTTTCTATCCCTCATGTTCTTTTCATAAGCTGACACGTCACTCACGTTTTGATGTACGAACTGGCAGTTGGGTCTCTTTCCTACTTCTTTCATCCTCAGAAAAGCATGGACCACAATCTGTAAAATATCCTTCATTTCTGTGGTGTTCTCCATGGCCATATTTACTATGGTGATATCACTCAACCCAACTACAAGAGTGGCCAGTTCATTGTCATGTTCATAACTGTCCTCCAAAGAAGCCAGCTCTGGAGCTTTCAACCCTTCAGTATCGATCACTAGGATGAACTGACAGCCCAGTTCCTCCTGGAAGTTCTCTTTCACATTGATAAGGGTCATGAAGGCCCCTCGTGTGCATCTTCCACTGGCCACCGGGAACTGCAGACCAAACATGGTGTTCAGAAGGGTGGACTTTCCTGTACTCTGCACTCCCAGCACTGTGATTACTCTTATTTTACATCCCCCTCCTGTCTTCTTGTCCAGTTCAGTTAGGACATCAGTAATCCACTTCAGGGGAATATTGGACGCATCGCCATCAATAAGTTCCAGTGGGAACTCATCCAGCAGAAGATTAGCAGCCATCTCTGGAAGTCCTTTAAACTGTGCTCTCTGTGCTGATATTATTCCTTCTTTAATCATAGAACATTCAGACTCATAGCTCTGACCCAACTCTCGTAAGAAATGTTCAATTCCCAAAGAGCTGTCAGAAATTTTTTGATCCACCTGCTTGAGTTCTTCTGGATTATCTGTTTTACTTTTGCATTTAGCTTTGTACTCCACTTGTAAACGAATCAGATTACTTCTAGCGATCAAATCAAGTTCCAATTTCATCCACATGAGAAAATATTGTTTCTCTACTTGAGTTAGATGGGAGATTGCATTGATAAACAATGCCATAGGATCAGTCAAATCGTGGTTGTGTTGCTCCCTGTGCAGCGCAATGCGTTGCGCTTTCAGTTGAGATTGATATTCTTCTGTACCCATTTCCCCTTGTTTTGTCATCCTGCAAAGTTCTTTTTCCACTTTGGACAGTTGTTTCCACAGATCTCCCTGTAGTTTGAGCATTTCTTTTTTAAATACTTCCACATTATTATTGATGGCCGAGGTAATATTACATGCACATGCTCTTGCTTTTTGACATTCTTGATTGTCCTCATCAACCTCTATCTGTAGCTCCTGTGCTTGTTTTTTCGCGTTCTCCAGCGATAGCTCCCGGACTTCTGTATTAAATGAGCTTTGAAGAATGTTCTGTATTTTTTTCACAAATTCAGCCTCGTTTGAGTTGCTTCTTTTGATTAAAATGTGTTTTTTGTTAACTTTTAATGTTTCCATGATACGCTTTACAAACGTTTGTGTTTCTGGGCTAATATCTTTGCCTGGACTTGGAGAAACAATAAAATAGTATTGAGTGTTGGTGTTACAGGTGGACAACAGTTTGATCTGACTCTCTGAGATATGGTCAATGAATATAAAAACGGCTGCTGAAATTTGAGTTTGAAACATGAACTGGTTCCAGTTGGTCTCCAGGTCTCCACGAAGGTTGGTCACCGCAATGGGTTCTGGGAAAACATCAGAGTTACCACGAGGGAAATACCAGGACATTTCTACCAGTCCATCGGCTACTCGTCTCCTAACGTTCCCTCCCTCCATGTCATGGTAAATGAAGAAGTTGTGATGTTGCTGACCTGGATTTAGAATCTGGTTCAGAATTTTAGATTTGGACAGTTTTTCATTTCCTAACCTGGCGAACGAGAAGATAGGCATGGAAGTATTCACCACATTTTCCTCTTTAAATCCCTTGCTGTCTGCTAATGATTGAGGTCTCCATTTCTTGACTATGCCCCTCATCGCCCAAAGCATGAAGGTGCAGTGTGACCCATCGCCAAAGGAGGGGATTAGCAAAGGGACGGCAAACTGGCACATGGACATTTTGGTTATAATCTCTTGTTGTAGAAAGCTATCTGAACAATGGAGGAGAACACATAAGACATCCAGGGGGTGAACGGCATTTGACGTATCACATTCAGCTTGAAATATATCAAACATATCATCATCACTTGATTCATGGGCAGCTGGATCCTGCATGAGCTGAATGTTTCTTGAGGTCCTGCTCAAAGCCATGAGGTTCCTCAAGAAGTGCCATGGAATCTCTTTAACGTTGTGAAGTTTCACATCCTTTAGGTTTTCAGGCCCAATGCTTAAGATGTCACGCAAGGTTACTTTTAAAGGCAGGTACTTCTTCATGTCCAGTTGTTCTACAAGATCTTCAAAAGTAGTTTTCCTCTCTATGAAAAGAAAATAAATCATCATCATATAAACACATGAACTTGAAATAATGCTGTTAGTCTATTGTCTATGCTGTGAAGATACAAGATGTGCAGCACCTGAAACTATGGATACTGGAAGCCTGTGCTAGCATTTCTCCAGCGTTGATGCTATCAGTGTGGGAAGAGTGGGATAAGGGGGTTGGATTGACAATTTAACACAATGGGCAGCACATTAAACACATTTTATAAGTGGACAGAAACTTGTAAATAACTCATGAAAGAATAACATTACATTAAAACCAAGCACACCATTGTTTTTCTTGTGAAATTCCAAACAAGTCTGATGTGTCACATGACCCTTTTCCTATTGGAAAAACAAAAGTTGGATTCAAAATGGCCGACTTGGTCACCACCCACCTTGAAAAGTTTCCCCTCTCACATATACTAATATGCCACAAACAGGAAGTTAATATCACCAACCATTCCCATTTTATTAAGGTATATCCATATAAATGGCCCACCCTGTACGCTACACCTATTCATTTACTGTATACATGTTTGTTGCCTGTCCCTTTAAGTGCACCTGGTGCATACATGAGGTTGAGTACATGTCTAGATGGTCTCCTTTTTCCTGCTCTCCACTTCTCACTAAGTGTATCAATCCTAATCTGCCCTACTACTGGCCTTAAGCCAACCCCTCTGGGGTTATGTCAGCTCCTGAGAACTTTCTGGGCTTTTCTGTTCCTGACCTGATACACAGTAGATCCTCCAGACATGTCCCCAGAAGCAGGATTACTGTGTGAATTATCCACTGATCCAGTGTGACTATGCCTATCTTCTTCCCTGGTGAGAGAGCCTTCAGCTATCCAAGGTACCCAACCACGAGTAGGAGCAACTTTGGAACCGTTGCTTCCCAAGATTGATGCCCCATCTCTGCCAATGGGTGATGGTAAAGAAGCTGTGAATATTCTTTCACTAGTAAACTTGTAAATATCCCCTACTTCGTGTGTGGACCTTCAGTTTCTTGGTGTGTGAGCTTTGTTGTCAGTGTTCTGAGCAGAAGACATCCTTCTAACGAATCTGGTCATGTAATATGCAGTACTACAATGCACCTCCTCGACACTACAGTGCAAGGTACTATGGAGCAGTGGTTCCCAACCTTTTTTCCTTAAGTCCCCCCTTTCCTGTGTCCAAGACTAGGGCCCCCCACTCCTACCCGCATTATAGAAATTGTCCTGTAAGTGACATCTCTACCCTCCTAACTTGCATGCGCACAACTTATCTTTATATCTTCAGCAATTTGGGGGATGATACCACATTCAAGGGCTTTGTAATTAACTCACAAAGTCAGATAGTGAAAAGATCAAAATGATATTCCACCATCTCTTGTAAAAATTAGCAAAATGTCCACTAGATGGCGTTGCTGTAGGTTTACATTTTACCAGCCAAGTCCAGCTCAGGATTACCACCTTCACTTTCGTTTTAAAAAGAGAAAGAGAAGGGGAACATGAAGCTGAGCTTACAATCTCTTTCTGTCGCCCCCCTCCGACACCCATGATCGTGTGCCCCCTTTGTAATCTCTGGGGGCTACGGACCCCAGGTTCAGAACCACAGCTATAGAGAACCTCTGATGAGGAAGTAATGGTTACAAGATATCCTGGATGGGTGAATAGGTCGCTAAAGCCAGGGAAAGAGTTCAGAAACTTGAAGAGTGGGCCCCACCGTTGCGCAGACTGTCATGTACACCTTGTCCCCTTGACCCCAACCCGTAACAACTCTACAAAATGCATGTATCAGTTATGAAATGGGAATACCTACCCTCCTGAAGGGAAAGATGCAGCCCAGACAAATTCGGAAACCTCGAAATCATATTCTCAAGGTGATCTATGAATTTCTTTGAAGACGTCTCTCCCTTCTGAAGTATAATATCGATCATCTTTTCTGTCCTCTCTCTGGGATCCTCCCCATACTGGAGATTAATATATTCCTCCAGAGATAGAAGATGGAGAAAGTCCAGCTCGTCGCGCAATCCGTCCACATCCTCCTCAAAGATTTCCACTAGTTTCTGTCTCAGATGAGTTACGGTCTCGTATGTTTTGTCAACAGAAGACATTTCAGCATCTGTAAGAACACAATTTAAAGTAAATCTTGGTCCAGCTTCTTAAAGAGACCCCTCCCCCCATCTAGTAACCCCTCTCCACTACACATGTGGCAAGTACACAACCCGAATACAAAGTGATGGGGCAGTTCTGTAATAATTATATTGGTGGTTTTGTATATATTTTTACATATGGTTCATGAATAAAACAAGTCTTTTTGACTAATAAAGGTGTGTAGCACCCCTCTGTGAGAGTTAGTGCTAAGAGTAAGGGGTTAACTTGGTTTTCTCTGGCAGGTGCAGGCTTGTCCAGTTTCCCTCCAGAATTTTGGCGGGAAATGTATCAAAATGTTGTGCCCTCCTTCATCCCTCCTACACATTCCCGGCGTCATTGTTGTAAAAAACAGCGATGCCTTTATTACATGAAAGTCAAGGCGACGCCATCTGACACTCTGGCATCATAAATGACATCATCATGGTTGACCCCAGGAAGTCCATAGGACAGGTGAGTATCTCCAATGTTTTGTTAGTAAACAAGCTCACCCTGAGCTAACTCGTGCTAATTACCCAGGAGGTTAATACAAGCAAAGCGTTTTGTTTTTTTATTAAAGTCTGTAATCCTGCTGATTTGTTGATCCTGCTCAAAGGAACTCGACCAAACAGGTTTCTAACATGTTGGATAACCTTGGTTCGAAATCCGTTACTTTGCATGGAGACTGCGGGTCTCCATTTAAAGTAATGGCCGGAGTGTGAAGAGGGCGGGGCCAGCACATCTCTGTGCAAGGGGAGGGGGCGCGCAGGCTGGCAGACTCTCTCTCTCTGCAGAGAAGCAGAGACTCAGGGGACCACGGGGAAACAAGTCCCCATCGAACAGGAATTAATGTGTCTGTGTGGTGCACATTGATTGCACGAGAATCTACCCGTGTATGCCTAGCTTTATTCCCCCAAATTTATCCCCCCAAATGACCCCCCCCCCCTTTATAAAATGAGACAACACTCTTGATTTCTCCATGAAAATGACAATGACAGTGTTTGTTATTTTGGAAACAAATACACTATAAAAAACAATGTCCTCTAAGTTTAATGCGGATATTTCATTGACACAATGAGGTGAAAAAATAAGACCTCCACAATGATTAGCCCCTTGGACATTAGTAGTCATAGTGTCCCCTTTCTGAGCCACAACTGACAACAGTCTTTTAGTTACTTGTCGGCACAGTTTTCCTGAGGGATTTTGGTCCATTCTTTCATTGCAAATTGTTCTAACTGCTCCAAATTGCATGGACATTCACTTTGAATGCCCACTACAGATTCTCAATAGGATTGAGGTATGGGCTCTGTGCAGGCCACTCCAGGATCTTGGTTTGACATTTTGAGGGAGAATGTGCAGAAATCTGCTTGTAGTCTAGGCTTAGGTCATCGCAGGGTCTTCCAACAAGACAATGACCCAAAACATACATCGGAATTTGTCCAATGGTTCCTCAAAGATCCCAAACCCAAGATCATGGAGTGAAGCACAATGGTAAAATATGTTTAAATATGTAAAGACAGAGTGGTCCTAGGGGTTAATAATGATGCTTTGAACGATTGTTATATTGTCTTGTTCCTATGTTATTAAATTGACTGTAATTTGATTTATTAGTGTTATGATTTGTGCAATGAAAGTCCCCTTATCCTACACCCAATATAAAAAATGGAAGACGATAGAAAGACGTCATCACTGGGAAATCTGCACTCTTTGTTCTACAGGGAGAACATTACCTCTTCGTCCATCCACCTCTTCATTTCTCTACTTCTCTCACCCCTGCCTCCTTTACCTCTACATCCACCCCACCTGCTTAATTCTCTACTTCTCTCACCCCTGCCTCCTTTCCCTTTACATCCACCCAGCCTCCCTTATTCTTCCATTACCCCACCTCCTTCTCTCTACTTTTCTCACCCCTGCCTCCCTTACTTCTTCCTCTAGCCCACCTTGTTCTCTCTACTTCACT
>CM070039.1:79913372-79946607 GCA_036250615.1 Ptychadena robeensis
ACTGCTATGTAGTGCTGGGTCCTCCCTGATAGAATACATAGTGATTGAAAGGTATATGTAAGGTCCTCATATTACATAGTTTTGGTAGAACAAAAGTTGATAGTACAGAAATAGTATGGAAGTATTGAAAGGTGTATGGGGGCCTTAAGATTCCCCCTGATGAGCTCACCTGACCTCATTATATAGCTGCTGTGCAGCCACAACTAACCCCTCTCCAGCATCCTAGGGGTTACCTTAAAGGTGACCCAGCCCAAAAATGGGCAACACATACATACCATTCAGGACCCATCCCTGGTGTCCTGTACAAGGGGCTTAGTAATGAACTTGCAAAGTAAAACTTTATATTCTCATATTTTTGGGGAAAACTCCTTTTTCCATTTTTGGGAAATTATTATTTTTATTTCTCTCATTTCTTGTGAGCAGTTTATTGATAATGTGTTTCTTCTGCAAAACACACCCCAATGTTTACCATGAACCATGAGAGCAGTTTGTTCCAGTAACACAAGGGAGGATCACGTAGAATGTTTTCTGGGAAAGTGAAACTAAATAAGAGCTGAACTCAGGCGATGTCCATACTTCCGTCCGATGTCAGTCACAACAACTCTTATCATACTACAGAGAGACCCCTGAAGAGCCAACACTGCAGGCAAAGGTGGGCAGTTTATTTCCTCTGTAGAGATATTTTGATAAAGGGGGAACGTATTATTACTTTTATCCATAGTGTAAATGATTTTCAACATACTAATGCCCCACCCTAGGCAAGAGAAATAAAGATTTAATAGTTGAGTACAACTGTCAGCAGCGATCACTGAGTGATATCAGTGACCAGAAAGACCATCAGGTGGTGTATGGAACCAGGTGAGACTCACAGGGTAAAACAGTAATTTAATTAAATCAGTAAAAATTTGTTAAATGTTTGCCATAAGGGGGGGGGGGATCTGAAAGTCCAGGAGTTTCTTGGCTGGTGGTGGTGAGGGCGCATGGTCCTCAGTGTGAGTTGTAGGGATAGGTAAGCTTAGCTGAGCTGTACTGTTCAAGGAGAAAATATAATTTTAAGTCCCCATCAAAAACATAGCAGCGATCAACTACAGCAACGTGCCCCATCCCAGGTGATCACTCAAGTGGGGACAAGCCCATAATTGGTTACTAAGCATACAATACAAAGGACATGGTTCAGCAAAGGCCAAATCAAATCAGTGGCTCGCTCCAGGGGATTTTAAGAGTAATCGGTTACTATTGCCTTTGGAGACCATCCAACCTGATACCCATGTTGGGACCTATCCCCTCCTGAAGAGGCCATAAGGCCAAAACGCTTCGAGGTAAACTACTACAAGTGGACCATCTATGGAACATTTTATGGTTTACAATATGTATACCTCAAATGAGTACCAGGAGATGGTGTTTGGTACTTCCTCGCTGTCCTCTACGTCAGCCTCCTGCATGGTAGATTCTGCTGCAGATGGACCTCCCTATTCTTGATTGAGCCTTCGATTAGCTGTCTCCATCCGCAGGTCAGCAGCTGGCTTTGAGTCACATGTAACTCTCACAGTACAACTCTGACATTTTCTGGGTTAGTAACTAAAATTGTAAATATTCCCCTAACCAGCTGAGTGAACAGTACTTTATTTGTGTTGAAGAACCGTAAAGACAGGGGTACATCGGGCATCAAAGAACTTGGTCATTGTAGTTCACCAAATCGCACTACACTACACTACACTGATATAACCATTATCCACTGCATTTTGTCCTATCTTCTTCTACAAGTTTTGTGTAAGAGGGGGTTTCCACATGCGTCGGGACCCCCTCCGGTAAGTGTATTGCTTGGCGGGAGGTTCTGATGGAGCACATTCACTTACCTGCTCAGCGGATGCTGTGTTCTCACAGTGCTGATTCGTTCCGTCGATGCAAGGCTGAACGTAGTGGAGTATGTTTAACCTCTGCAGGTAAAGTCTATGTGCTCAGTAGGGTTCCCTGCCAAGCACTGTGCTAAGCGGAGGGGGTCCCGACAGATGTGGAAACCCCCCCTAAGGACACCTATCCTGAGGGTGTGCCTACTACTCAGCTCTGCAAGCAGAGAACACATTTGGATAAGAGCAGCACATCCACAGAAAGTAGAAAAAAGGATTCTGCAGTATTGTTACCCAAAAATATAACACCCATCATTTTCTCATCGCAGGTTGAACTGTGGATGGCGATAGGATGGCTTCAACCAGGGGAGCGTTACAGATGATCAAGGATCTGAGAGGGATGCTGACAGAAGTGTTTGCAGAGGATGTAGATGGTTTATGTGACGAGCTGGGATCCTTGCATCTTATCACTTCGTCGGAATATAAAGAAGTTCTCTGTATGGTCGACGGGGCGGTAGCAAAAGCAAAAAAGTTAATAGATGTTGTACAACAGAAGGGACAACCGGCCTGCCAGACATTCTTGGATCATCTTGAGAACATGATTTCAAGATTTCCGCCATTGGCGAGCCTGATGACCTTTAACAGTAAGTGTAGTGACCCGAGAAAGGGCCACCAAACTGTATATAATGCACTGTAATATTTGCCTGTATAGTACTTATTAATGTGGTGTGTGTCCCCTTAAGGGTTGCACCTATTGTTTACGAGTTGGCGGAACCATGAGTCATGGGCAGGGTTAATGGGTGTTTACCCGCTCTCTTTCTCTCCAAAAAAGTAGCTAACCTGTTCTGCTCAGTAACAGGCCTTAAGCCAGCCCCTGTCTAATGACATAATTAGAAGTACCTTAGAATGTTCTAGGCTTTTCTACATTGGCTCCCTAGATCACTACCAGTGATCACAAGCCCCCAGTGCTTTATCTTGGAGAAAGTCCACAGCACCCTGCCCGCAGGTCCAGCAGCTTGGCAGCAACTATTGAAAATGTTTATTCCCATGACAGAACCCCATCTCTGCCTCTGGGTGATAGTGTAAGACTGTATATAATCCTCAAATAAACTGTAAATAGCCCCCTACCAGCTTGCTTGGACCTTCGCTTTATTGGGGTGTGAGCTGAGCCTGGTGTGTGAATAGAGGACATCCACCTTAAGAACCTGGTCGCGTGAGTAGCAGTACACATCTCACTCGCCCAATACAACATAAGTACAATTCCTTCTCAAATATCAGTAGGTAACTAGCACTGACTGGTTAATGTGACACTATAAATGGTGGTGGTATGTATCTAAACCTTAACATTACCAATACTGTTGATTGCAAATATTGGCATCTCAGATTCCCATTCTGAGATGAGACCAGCAATCTCTTTATTTGCAGGGAACTTTTCATGTTCCTCTGCTGTTTCTGGGCTGGTTTTACTGGGAATCTGTAAGAGCAGGGTGGGGCAGATTCCCAATCCAGGGTCTAGTATTTCCGGAGGCTCAGCATCCCATTAGAGCCCCTGGTGCTCAGTATAGGGGCTGCTGTGTGTGAAACAGGCTCTGAACTGAGAAGGACATGTTTGTTTTGTTAAGGAGGCTGTGGGCCTAATATATGTACATTTCTGTTGCTACTGGCAACCCCTGCGAGGTCAGTTGGTTTGGTCAAATAAACACGGGCAGGAGCCCTAAAGAAAGTCCTGATGTATGGATCCTCTCATTCGGAGAACCATTTGCAGCTGAACCCCCACAACTGCTACATGTTGGTTCTCTGTCGGATCCAATTCTGATCCAATTCTGAGCCCCAGATCTATTGGACGTGATCACTTGGACAAGGTGGTGTGCAGCGATCGGATACTCTTAATTGGCAGATTGATCGCAGCTCCCATTCCCGCTGAGATCGCCGGAATCAATTGGGTGAGTGATCAATTGGCCATGGAATCCTACACGTGTATGGCTAGCTTAAGATTATTATAATTGGATTTGTAGATTAATATAGAATAATATAGAAGTGTAATTGAATGTCTTTGTTTGGGGTAATGGAATCGTGGAATGTATAATGGTTCTCCCAATGAGGCGATTTTGATTTACCTTGGGAAGTTGGGTGGATATCTATTTAGCTGTCCTAAAATAAAAGAATGTCCCCTCTAGTATTTATCAAAAGTTTACGACCCATTCTAAAAGGCCTCAGGAACACAGGAAACCATTTTGAAGTTTTGGGGGGAGACCCTGGGATAGATCCAGTAATCTAGGTTTTCACATAGAATTTCTGCTAGAGATGAACTTCAAAGGGGTTTTGGGGTATAAAAAGTGGGAACTGGGACAAGATGGGGGGAGCAGAGGCCAGCCAGTCCAGACAGTAGAGGCCAGCCAGTCTGAGGGCAGTCCAGCAGCATAGGCAACCCGAGAGGGCCTACGTCTTATGGTCCAAATGCGCAACCCCCGGGGTGGTTGCACCTTGGCTTCCCGCCAGCTCTACCAGCATTGAGATTAGCCGGGGAGCTGGAGGAGCTGTCAGTTGAGAGATGCCGGCCGGTATCCGGCTCTCCCATCTAAACTGTGTATTTGCCTATGCCAGCAGAGCTTAAAGTTCTGCTGCCATAAGCAAAGAAGAGACAGATATAGATGATCATCATTATCTCTCTCTCTCCTGTCCGTGGGAACTGCAATCACTCTGCAGCTCCCATGGACACAGTAACTGCAACATCGGCAGAGACTGAGAGCAGGGGGCGAGAAAGAGACATACCGCCCCCCCCACATTCCTGCTGAAGATCAGTGTGAAGTATCACGTGTTCTGCCGAGAGTGTACTGCTGCTAGTGACATCTACTGGCTGAATTGAATATTGCATTAATTGAATTCATTGCATTAACCCAATTGATGTGAAGACGTATTAAATCTTTTTTTCTGGTTTTCCTGCTCTAAAAACTGGGTGTGTCTTATGGTCCGGTGCGTCTTATAGTCCAGAAAATACGGTAGATGTGATTATTATTTCCCATAATAATAATTTTCTTACATGAGTGTTGTCACATGTGGTGATTGCACTGCAGCTGCTATGACACATTCTGCCACTAGATATCGCCTTGACAACACACATTGCGTTCTCAATATTTGCATGTATATGTGCCGAATAAAGGTTATGAGATCGTGAATTGTTGAATTTACTGTGAGCATTACGTGAAAATTGTGCAATATTTTGTGAATATGAATATTGTCTGTGCTGCTTAATAATGACTAAAAGTCACATGTACCATTACGTTTCTCGACCACTTGTGACTTTTTAGGTCAGCGTATTACAGTGATTGGATGGGAGAAACACATGGTCTATGCAGTACCTGACCCCCTACTCGGCACATTTGTAGGAGGGACAGGTGGCAGTTAGAAAGGGAAAGCTAGTTGTGTGAGCGATTTCTAGAAAACTAGATCTTTACAGACCCAAAGGTCCTTTTAAGGGCTATAGGCTTCACCTACACAAGCTCCAGTGCTGTTTTGTGGACATATACACTGGTGTGTTGTAACAGGGATTACACCTTTCCTGACATTCATTTGGCCACCATACAAGGTCCAAATGTTTTACAGTGTTATACAGTGCTATACAGTGCTATACAATGCTATACAGTGCTATACAGTGCTGTACAATGCTATACAGTGCTATACAGTGCTATACAATGCTATACAGTGCTATACAGTGCTGTACAATGCTATACAGTGCTATACAGTGCTATACAATGCTATACAGTGCTATACAGTGCTATACAGTGCTATACAATGCTATACAGTGCTATACGGTGCTATACAGTGCTATACAATGCTACACAGTGCTATACAGTGCTATACAATGCTATACAGTGCTATACAATGCTATACAGTGCTATACAGTGCTATACAATGCTATACAGTGCTATACAGTGCTATACAGTGCTATACAATGCTATACAGTGCTATACAGTGCTATACAATGCTATACCGTGCTATACAGTGCTATACAATGCTATACCGTGCTATACCGTGCTATACAATGCTATACAGTGCTATACAGTGATATACAATGCTTGGGGGCATATAAACTGGTGTGCTTTAACAGGGATTCATCTTTGCTGATATTCCTTTTGCCACCATACATGCTCTATTGCTATACCCTGTTATATAGTGCTATGCGTGTCATACAGTGTTTTACAGTACTGTACAGTGCTATTCAGTGGTTTGGGGACATACACACTGATGTGCTGTAACAGGGATTACACCTTTCCTGACATTGATTTGGTCATGCTCTAGTGCTGTTTTGGGGACATATACACAGTTTTCTGTGTATACAGTGACTCATTGTTCACTGATTTAAAAAAGAAGTTACTGTATTTTTTCGGACTATAAGATGCACCCAGTTTTTAGAGCAAGAACACCAGAAAAAAATTTTTAATATGTTTTCACATCAATTGGGTTAATGCAATTAATTCAATGAATGCAATATTCAATTCATCCAGTAGATGTCACAAGCAGCAGTACACTCTCAGCGCAACACATCATTCTCCACACTGATCGAAAGGAGGGGGGCCAACAGCTGCAGAGTCTCCTGCTCTCCTCTCCGGCTGGCTGTTACTGTGTCCTTGGGAGCTGCAGAGTGATTGCAATTTCCATGGAGGGAGATAGGGAAAGATGGCAGTTCATCTATCTCTCTCTTCATTGCTTATTCTAGCAGGGCTCTGAGTTCTGCTGGCATAGGCAATTATACAGTACAGATGGGAGAGCCGGACACCAGCCAGCATCTCTCAACTGACAGCTCGTCCAGCTCCCCGGCTAATCTCCATTCCGGGAGAGCTGGCGGGAGGCCAAGGCGCGATCACTCAGTCATGTGGGACCATAAGATGCAGGCATTTTTTCACCCCAATTTTAGGGATGACAAAGTGCGTCGTATTGTCCGAAAAATACGGTCCTCTTCAGAGTTGTGCCTGCATCTACGCGAGTCACATTCCTCCCTTTTTTGGAGCCTGTTGTGCCTTATTCATCCACAATTATTACGAAACATTTTTTTAGTGTTGCAAAAAAATAATTGCAGCCCTTGAAATTGACTGTAATAAATTCTGTTATATTTGTGTTGCATTCCCACCTTCCGTAACAAAAGTTACTCTTCAGAATTGTGCCTGTTTACAGGCAATTTACAGCCCAACAGTTTTATTTATTTACTTTTTAAAAAACATTTAAAATGAAGAGGGTGAGCAAGAAGGGATAGGGCAGCAGTTGTGGTGCTGATGGTGCACGCAGAGGCCCTGGGCGCAAGGAAACTGTGGGGAAAAATGACTGTACCCAGCTTCATGTCCAAGCTAGCTGGCCAGCACAGGGCAACACTGTCAAAGTCTAACCAGTCCGAACAGTTGGCCGGATGGATTGCAGAAGATAGTGGTTCCAGTTCATTGAGCACCACCCTCTCTTCCACCAGGTCCACTCTGTGTAGCCAAAAGCCTGGTAAAGCAAATCCTCCCTCTGACCATCCTTTCTCCCGCCATGTTGAGGCATGCCAAACCAGTGATTCAACTCCTCCTCCGACTCCTCCCTGAACTCTTCTGACGACTCCCTGAGCTCGGCAGACTCCTCCCTGAGCTCAGCCGACTCCTCCCTCCAAGCTAAATAGCTGTCAGTAGTGGGATTTGAACCCACACCTCCAGGGAAGACTGCAACCTAAACACAGCACCTTAGACCGCTCGGCCATCCTGACCTTCACAAGGGCCTTTTTTTTAGCATTGATATCCGGAAGATTGGAAGTGGGAAACCTGTAGAAAGAGAAGCACCAGCTAAAGATCTGCTCAAGGTGAAGCGAACAAGCTAAATAGCTGTTATAAGTGGTATTCGAACCCATGTCTCCAGAGGAGACTGCGACCTGAACGCTGCGCCTTAGACTGCTCGGCCATTCTGACCTTCACACTGGCTTTTTTTTTAGCATTGATATCCGTAAGATTGGAAGTGGAAAACCTGAAGAAAGAGAAGCACCAGCTAAAGATCTGTGCAAGGTGAAGCAAACAAGCTAAATAGCTGCCTGAAGTGGGATTCGAATCCACCACCTCCAGAGGAGACTGCAACCTGAACACAGCGCCTGTAGACCACTCGGCCATCCTGACCACAAAAGAGACCTGAACGCAACGCCTTAGAGCGCTTTTCCATTAGAACATTTTCCGAAGACGAAACACATGAATCCCACCGAATTGGACACTTGCAGCTATATAGGTCTTGTTGGAACATTTTTCAACTCCTCCCTGAGCTCTCCTGACTCCTCCCTGAGCTCAACTGACTCCTCCCTGAGTTCTCCCGACTCCTTCCTTAGCTCTCCTGACTCCTCCCTAAGCTCTCCTGACACCTCCCTTATCTCGTCTGACTGCTCCCTGATCTCTCCTGACTCCTCCCTTATCTCTTCTGATCTGAGCTCTCCTTGTAAGGGGGTAGAAATGTCAGTATTGTGTTTTGCTTAAGATGTTAATTTATAACTAAGTAGATAGCTATTCCTTCACACTAGTTTAGGCTCCAATGTTTAGGCCCAACTTAGGCCCTTTGGGCGTTGTTCGGCAGCCCCTTGGTCCTCCACATGTGGCCCCTAAAACCTTAATCTTAATGCATAAGGCATAGCAACCCAGCTTTCCTAATCAACTTTGGCGCTCCTACATCAGTAAAATTGTCAATGTTGATCAGGGAAACCAGGTCTACATATGAGTGCTGCACCCAGGGACAGGAGGGCAGTGGGTGCTGTTGGGTTTTGACTGCCTGACGCGATCAAGTCCACCGCCTGCTGAGATGTTGTCACGGAGCAGCAGGTGTGGACCCACTGTGCCACATGTCCTACCTCCTCTAAGGGCATTGTCTAAGTGAACCCACTCATTCTTCACAATACTCCTGATGGTGGAGATAGACTTTCCCGAGGAGATCACCAGGTCGCTTCCTCTTGAGGGATGGTAGGAACACAGGCAGCTGGTCCAGGGGACAGCAGGGAAGGCTCCAGGGACACAGGTGTCGTCAGCCAGACAGTGTGACAGGGCGGGGCAGCGCAGGTAGCAGGAGAGTGCAGCAGGCAGGTAAGGGTTAACAGGTATCAGTCTCACAACACAGGCAGTCTCTATATCACAGGAACACCAATGGCAGTTAGCGCTTAGCATAACACAGAGACCTTAATACTGAGGCAAGGCTGAAAGGGCAGGGTTGCTTATATAGCTGCAGGAAGTGTGTAGGAATATCAGAATCACTGCTGAACAGGGCGCCTAGATCTGCAACGGTAAGTAAGGAGGCGACGGTGGTGTACAGCAGCTGCCGTTACAGATCTAATGTGCGGCCCTTTAGTGATGCCAAGGGCCACACTTGTACATATCAACTCAGTTGCCCATCACTGGTATATATGATACATGTCTCTGTATGATTGGTGTGTGTATATATGATACATGTCTCTGTATGATTGGTGTGTGTATATATGATACATGTCTCTGTATGATTGGTGTGTGTATATATGATGCATGTCTCTGTATGACTGGTGTGTGTATATGATACATGTCTCTGTATGATTAAGGTGTGTGTATATATGATGCATGTCTCTGCATGATTGGTGTGTATATATGATGCCTGTTCTTTTGATGTTTGATGTACCCAGGTCTTTATGGCCTCACCTAGGGCCAGGGAGTGGCCAACACCAGCAACTGGGCAGATTAGTATAGTTACACTAGAATTGGGGGGAGCTTTGGCTTGACCTCTGGTAACACATCAGCAGGTGCTTGGCACATTAACACATTTTCCAGACATAAACACATTTACAGACATTACCCATGTTATGGCCAGACCTATCTATTATACATTTTTTTTTGTATATATCCTTTTTATTGAGACCATACGCAGTACATAAATAATGTAAAGAGCAATCAGAGAGAATTGTAACATAGCCTCATCAGTTATCCAACATACATTGCAAACAAAGTCAGGGAAAGGCAAACAACTAGAGATTGCAACAAACAATGCAATATGTCTTTCATGCCTAAAACTTAAACTAACAAAACAAACTCGTCACCCTGTGCCGTCCACCCTATTTCCCCCTACCCCCACTGCCCAACCGACTTGGAGGTTGCCCCCACTCCTATCTCGTCTCCCAGATTCCGTGGTCCCCGTCCAAGGAGCCGGCTTAAGTCACCCCATTCCTTTCCCACTCAATCTCCCCCTGCTCCCATAGGCGGTGCAAGAGGTCCCAAGGACCCCTGAACCTGCTCCTGCAGGTACCATTTGGTGTTGTGAAACGCTGTCATGAAGTGGAGCAACTCCGGATGTGGAAATTCTCGGATAAGGAATCCCTTCCATGTGCGGAAATTTTTTTCCACTGCATTATGTTGTGATTGGAGGGCGTTAATTTTCTCCGACACCATGATGCGACGCAGATAAGAGGTCACATCTTCTACAGAGGGAGGTGATGCATGTATCCACTGACGCAATATCGCCCTCTTGGCTGTTAATAAACAAAGGTGGGCGAACCGAGGTATTTGAGGTCGCGGTGCCTCAGGGTCACTGTCAGGTGGCCGCCACACATGGAGGAGTAATGGTGCAGGCTGCGTATCGAACGACTTTCGCGTGATCTCTTGCACAAACCTCGCCAGTAGTCCTGAATAACGGGACAGGACCACAATAAATGATTGATGTCTGGTTCTGGGAGGGCACACTTCGTGCAAGACTCCAATAGTGCTAGTGAGTTCAGAGCCCGGTAGGCCCTATGGATAATCTTAAAAAAAGTCTCTCTCCACGATTCACGAATGATGTGATCACGAAATGTCGCCCACCCACGTTCTAATAAGTCTACCGTATCCTCCTGCGAGCTTTCCAGGAAGGTAGCCTTAACATTAGAGAGGGGCTTAGTAGATTGAGAGCCATAGCGCCTTAGAAAAATGTATAACCCCGACAGGGATACCTTAGAGGTGATGGGTGCTAACAGTCCAGACACTCCACGGATGTAGCTTTACAGTGCGTCCCTCTATGCCGTTAGCCCGCAGGAACGCACATACCTGGGCGTAGCATAGCACATGAGAGGACGGGATCGAGTATTTGGATCTAAGTGAAGAAAAGGGGAGCACACTACCTTCTGAGTCTTGTAAGTCCACAACATGGCAAATACCCTTGGGCCCCCAATTCCGGAACAGCTTATTCTCACGTCCCTCCGGGAAATTGGGCGTGGAGTGGATTGGCATGATGGGGGTGACCATAGCGGGGGCCCTGAGAATCTTTTTTGTTTCCCTCCAGGCCAGTATAGTGTCCCTGAGGAGGATATGTTGTTTGATCAGGTGGGGAAGCTTATGAAATGGCGTGTGTAGGACCCCCAACAGCGACCAGGGGCGCACCAAATGGGCCTCCAAGTCCGTATTCGTGAAGTGGCTGGTGGATCCTATCCAATCCTGAACATGACTTACTAGGCACGCCAGGTTATAGAGTTTAAGATTGGGAAGGTTCTCCCCTGTAGCAGACACCTGTTTCTGTAGCTTCCACATGGCAATACGCGGACGCCTACCCTGCCAGATGAATCTAGTAACTGCAGAATAAAATTGTTGAACATCTCTATGCTTAAGCAGGAGGGGGAGTGTGTGCATAGGATACAAAAGCCTGGGGAAGCTGATCATCTTGACCAGGTTACATCTGCCCAGCAATGACAGTGGCAAATCATGCCATTTGTGCAATTCCTGCTGGATTTTGTGGAATAAGGGTTTATAGTTTAGAGAGTAGGATTCCGCAGCATTAGGGGAGAAAGTCAACCCAAGATATTTGATGGTGTGGTGTGCCATCCGTATGCCGATGTCCCGCTAGAGCAGCGGGCTCCGGCTGGCGTCCCAGCAACAACAACTCACTTTTTTGCCTATTCACTGTAAAGGCAGTTACCTGGTGGTACGACTCAATCAAGTTCAGCACCGCATGTAAATGGTCCTGGGGGCGCTTCAAGAAGATCAACACATCATCTGCAAACATAGCAATGCGCAATTCCTGTTCCCCTATCCTTACTCCCTCAAAACAGTCTGTGGTCAGCAGCCTCCTCACCAATGGCTCCAGGGCTATATTAAAGAGTAGGAGCGAGAGAGGGCACCCCTGGTGAGTCCCCTTCTCAAGAGGGAAGGGGTGAGACAGGGACCCGTTGACACATATGCTGGCCATGGATGTGATACAATGTATCTATGAACGACAGGAATCTACCTCGGAATCCCATCACCCCCATCACCCGTCGGAGCCATCCCCTGACACTGACATTATCAAATGCCTTCTCTGCATCCAGGGCCAGGATCGCCCCAGGACACCGAGAAGGCCCCAGTAGACGATAATGCTCCAGCACCACCAGTAGCTTCCGGATATTGGCGACCGCCGACCGCCCCTGTACAAATCCCACCTGATGTGGATTTATGAGTGAGGGCATGATGGAGGCCAGGCGGTCTGCCATGATTTTGGACAGGTATTTTATATCTTGGTTTAGGAGTGAAATAGGGCGGAATGAACCAGGGTCCAAGGGGTCCCTACCCGGTTTTGGGAGTAATTTGATATGTGCCAGATTACCCAATGGCAAATAAGTCCCAGAGGACAAGACATGGTTATACACTGAAGTAAGGGTGGGAACTACCTCTGAGCGCAACATTTTCTAAAACTCGCTAGTAAGGCCGTCTGGCCCTGGCGCTTTATAATTGGCCAACAGTTTAATTACCCTGCATACCTCCTCCTCCGTGATTGCACTGTTTAGCATATCAATATCCTCCGGGGTCAGCACGGGCAAGGACACCTCATCCAAGAGGATGTCACCCCCCTTGCCCCCCCCCCCCCCATCAGACTGCGTGTACAGATTCCTGTAGTAGTCAGCAAATATCTGCGCTATGTCCCCAGTGTGTCTCGTCCCCCCCCCTCCCCTAGGATCTCTAAGTTCTAGCACATGACATGGGGTACAGACTCCTCGTGCCATATTAGCCAGTATGCGCCCCGATTTTTCACCGTGTCTAAAGTAAGTAGCCTCTCTGCCCGCCCTAATCCTACTATCATGTTGTTCTAGCCATGCATCACATATTTCTTTAGCCTTCAGCCACGCAGTACGATTCTGGTCAGTTGGAGCACTACAATAGGTGGTGTAGGCTGCCCTAGCAAGCTGGCAAGCCTCCAGGTAGTTGGCAAGGAGTTTTTTTTTGTAAGCAGACGAGTGAGCTAAAATCTGACCCCGTAGCACTGCTTTGGCCGTTTCCCATATTATACATTTATTAGTGTGTTTTCCACTACACTACCTTCCCATCTAGAGAAGAGGGCACTGCAGGGAAAGTTTGGGAACCACTTATTAGACCCATTCTTTTACAGTCAAAAACATAAAGTGGGGGGGGGCTACTGGTTGCCAATTCACCACATTATAAAAAATTAAAAATTTTAAAAAAAATTTAACATATTGATGTATGGTGTAAAAATTCCCCTGGATGATAGGTTTCCCTAGGGCAACACTAATCATCTGTGTATTGGGGCATGTAAAGATTCCAATGTTATGTATGTCTATTGTACAAAGATGTGTCAATAAATGGTAAACGTCATTCTCAGGACTGGAACTCGCTCTATACATATTCACCGTTAAAGTCCAATAAGGACTGGCCACCCTTGGGGTTTAGTCCCCCCCCCCCCCTCCCTTTTCACTCTACATGTTTTTACAAGTTGGTCTAAAATTTCACCTAGGCTGCATGATTTTAAACATTTCCTGACAAGAATATAGAGAGACTTCAGAACTCCCAGCATGAAAGTGAAAGAAAGAGCACCACCTATCTCTAGTACTTCGGTGCATCACATGTACAGGGGTGAATCAGGGGACAACAATGATTTCACCCCTCTTTGCCACGGACTTCCTCCAGGACTTCACAGGCATCCACCTCCCTTCTATCCAAGGGGCAGCCAGGCCTCCCGGTCCTCTCTTGCAACTGTGGCTTTCTTCCTTTTAGCAGGTCCTTGCGCACATCCCGCAATAAAGGTCCAAGACACGTCAGATTGGTGTAAATACGGTTCCCCTTTATTGCAGTAACATCACAGTGCCAGTTACAGTCCATAATCTCCTTGGGAGTCATCTGGAAGCAGTCTCAGCTGGTAACCTAGCCTACTTCACCCGAGTGTCTTCTCCTAGGCTAGGATTTCCCTTGCCCCCAGCAGGGTACGGGGGTGAGGCCTTAGTTAGATCTCAGTCCAGGCCTGGTCTTTGGATCTGCAGGCCTGGGCCTGCTTCCCACTGTATCCATTACACCTCTTCCCTGTTCTCTCCTGCTGCTATGAAGACCATATTTACATAAAATACTAAACTTATATAACCTCCTATTCTCCTCCCAGATGGCTCACGAGGTCACACCATCACATGTTCCAGAACATTTACCTTGTCACCTCCCACCTTTTGTTTTGCCCAACAACATCACAAACACATTCACTGACATTTTCATAGGATCCTAGTTAACTCTTCAATGACCATGGTACAATACACTCATTTCTTAGTCCACCTTCCTACAAAAGTTCCTGGTCCGGGCTCTGTGCAGTTCAGATAAATGTGATGTTATCCGTAGAAATAATCCCGGTCTCTGCTAGACTATGAGATAACTTCAGAGAAATCCTTTTTCCTTTAATTAAAATAGTTGCTCTGCCAATTAAAATTTACGTTTTCTGCATTAGGAAAGGTTTGCTGTATAAACCCCCAGAAATTATATTTATTCTGCGATTTATTAGTAATCGCACTTATATTTGCTGTTGGGTTTTATGTATTTTTTTCAAGTCAAGCCAACCAAAACAAATCTGCAATACTCTTGTGTAATAAACCAGGCTGAATATCCATCCAGAATTTTCTTGTTGTAATTTTTTAAAGTCTTTCTTCTTATCTACAACGGAGGAATAAAGGCCATAAGAGGAAAATGGTCGGTTCAGACTGTTCATTTAGATAAGCAATTCGCAGCTGTTGGCAGCATAAATAAGGCATTGCTGGGTGCTAAAGTAAGACATGACTTCATGAACGCAATCAATATCTGAGTAAAATGTGCAATACCAGAAGGTACTTGTAGAGAGGTTGCTCCAAGATTTCCATCTGATAACGCAGCTGGCACAGTGCGTACCTCCTTGGGCAACAGAAGAAGGGAGACAAGGGGAACACAATGCAATTCTAACAAGGGCAGGGCAACATTATCCAAGGCATGGGACAGTTTCATGAAACCTCGCCAGCAACTCCACCCTGAAGCGCGTCCCAGTGTTAAAAGGAGGGAGATATTTTGGAAGATGATGAAGGAATACATGGGAGACCTTGTTACCGCCTTAACTGATCCCTCAGTGCTGTACAGTTACTTGGTGTCCAAGCTGGACACGTGGCATGAACTTGCGATCATGAGCTTGCTGGCCTGCCCTGCCGCAAGCGTTTTTTCTGAGCGTGTATACAGTGCTGCTGGTGGCATTTTAACAGACAAGTGTATCCACTGGCAATGCTGACAGGTTGGCTCAGATAAAAATGAACAAGGCCTGGATTGCTACAGATTTCTCCACCACAAAAGAGCTGAGCTAATAAGTGCAATATCTCTTTTTAATGGATTTGAAAATGCACCACACAAGTGGTTGACTCTGTGATTGTGATTGACTCTTATTTTCTCCTCATCCTCATCCTTACATTCAAAGTGTAAATATTTCCCAGGACTCAATTTTAAGTTTCAAAGTTTAAAGTCTCAATATTTAGTGTGGCCCACACTTTTTTCCAGCGTGGCCTTACTCTCCTTTAGGTGGAGCCATTTCTCCCGCTATGCGCATAGCACCCGCCGCCCATTCAACAACTCGGCCAGCTGACCCAGCATCAGGGGACTTCATGCAATCACTTTGCATAGGGCCCCTCAAATGCTAGAAACTGGCCTGCTTTTAGACATGGAAATCACTGGAATCCTCTCTTCAATGATATCACTGATCTAGTAGATTTTACAGATCTTGTTCCAATCCAACTTTTGTTTGAGGATCTGCCACAGATGGTCAAGGTTTAGGTCTGGAGACATGCTAGGGCAGTCCAGGATCTTCACCTTCAGTGTCTTTAGCAAGGTCGTGATGGCCTTTAAGGGGTATTTAAGTTGGTTATCATGTTGGAATGCACCCTGCAGCCCAGTTTCTGAAGGTAAAGCATCATACTCCTCAAGTATGATTCAGTATTTCAAATGTTGGCCTTTATGGTTAATTGAGTTTACTGCAAAATTTGGGTTTCACCCAAGGAGTATGGCTATCAACCATAGAGAAGAGAGATTGGCAGCACAATCTGCATCCCTCCCACATTAAATATCTGTACAAACAACCTCACTTTATCATTAAATACGTCCGATGTCTGTTGCTTTGCCTAGAGACTGCGGGTCTCCAGGCAAAGCATCGGCTGAGCTGGGAAAAGCAGAGCTGTCTCTTCCCAGCTCGGCCGATATCTGACAGCAGCGTGATGACGTAATCATATAAAATAATTTGCTAAGGGTGCCAGAAAGTAAATCTATAGAACCATCCCATTACTTCAATTTATCAATTAACCCCTATTCAGGAAGATTTCCTCATAATTATACCCTACTGGGACTTACGAGGTGCTGGCTCAGTCAGTTATGGTGACGTCAAATAATTTTTTTTAAAAAAGGGTCTTTATTGTGCATTTCTGTTGGACCATATACAAATACACATAAATAAATAAAGTGTCAGTTCAAGTGCATACAGATTACATCGTTCATGGTGAAACTGTCTATCTGTCAAATACAGTACATAATAAAATTAAAAATTTACATGACCATATAGTATACACGCCACTATCCCAGCAATCATACGTGGTTGCCTCCAACATGTTTCGCCTTGATGGCTTCTTCAGGGAGGAGTATTCTAAGATGGGGATACATTAGTGTTAGCTCATTGATATAAAGCACATCCATAGTTATATACACATATAAGTTAGTGTGGCATAGTGTGTTTTTATATTCGCCGTATATATATATTGCACATAGATACATAATGCGGTTTATAAAAATATTAAGAGTCAATTAATGTTCATATAGTGGTAAGTATATAATAAAGTGCATAGTCATGTTAATAACAATAGAAATAGCTCCGAATATTGAGTACAACAACAACAATGTTTAGCATCAGGTTGCAGGTTACAGGTTGGTGAAGTTGCATAGATATTTTCACTGGGTCAGTGTCCAAGCAGGTCTGGGCTCCCAAAGGAGGAGGCCTCCGGTCGATGTCTCAGGATATGAGCTCCGTGTATCCCAGACTTGGACGTCTCACCAGTCAGGCACCCACAACTGGCCCAACCGGAGGGCAGTCCGTATTACCCTGTCCTAAGGACCTAAGTATGGACAAAGGGGGGGAGAATAGAGACCAGGGGGGAGACATCAAACCATATGCTAGGTAACCCCATGTCCGGATTACCCCCCAGTAGGAATCCCAGCACAAGGGCTGCTGAGCATTGCACCGGTCAACAACTTACCTCAGATGGGAAGAGAGGATACACTGTCCACGGGTGTCAGATGTCTGGATGGTTGGAGCAGCCAGTCCCACATAGGGGCATCCATGGAGCATGCGGCGGCCCAAAGCCAGATCCTGTCAATCCCCCGGTCTCCCCCCAATTAACATATAAAGGCCCAACACTCCCAGATAACGTAGGACACCGGGGAGGGGGGAGTTGCTACAGGGGGGCAAGTCACAAGAGGCAGAGCGGATCGCCGCCCCCCCCCCCCCCCCAGGCAAGGGGATAATAGACAGGAAGGGGAACAATGGGATGCAAGGGGGGACGGAGTCCGCCCACACTTCAGTCCCTGACCAGGCGTCCACCATCCCGGGGGGGGCAGACACCCAGCAATCAGGTGAGGCTGGCTCGAAGGGAGGCACGACCAGGAAAAGTACTTCTGGGTTGTACCACACTGGTTCCTGCGCAGCTGGGCCACTTCCGGGCCAGTCCGGAAGCGCCCGACTGAGGATGATGAAAGCCACGCATGCGCACAAAGCGTGCATGCGGGAACTAGAGTATCAGCCTCGCCCGTGTTGCACAGAAGACCGATGTCTCCATGCATGTGCTGCTACCCCACATAAAAGAGATCCCCCACAGATGGGAAAACCCACCATGGGGGCAAGATGAGGGGGGAGTCCCCAGATGGATAGGGAAGTGTGATGATGTGATCATGCTGCTGCAGGGAACATTGGACGGCTCAAATATCGAGCTGTCTGTACCCTGCTTTAGGGTCCCCATACACTTTTAGATTTCATGTCAGAGTTCCTTTAGATCTCATTTTGTTTTACCAAAACCATGTCATATGAGGGACTTCCTAAACCATCAAGTCTACCTGTGTTCAATCGCAGAGGACCCTATACTGCATAGTTGTTGGTAGATCTATAGGATATCTGACAGAGAGATCTAAAGGTGTATGGCCAGCTTAGTAGGATGTCAGCTGTTCAGCACACACAGTTGTGATCACAGAGAACTGAAAACTGATTTATTACGGTTTGAAAATGACACATTTTATACACTTTAGGCCACAAGTTTGCTTAGACCTAGAATTTGTTTAGACTTTACCTCTTACTGTTTGTTTACAACTCTTCAATAATTATATTTTGTTATTTAGTTCTTTTACCATTTGTCAAGGTGAAATGTCGATGTAACCTTGCCTATTATCTCGTGTTCTATCCTGCTTATTCTGTCACACTGACATCGGCCTCGCTTCCTACCACACTCGAGTAAGATGTAACTATACATACAGAACTTCTCCTATTTTTTAATTATGTGTAACGATATTCAATGTATGAAGTTGTTAATGAATATATTTTAATTAAGTGGCAAGTTATCATTGCAACTATCCTTGCCTCCGCATGGGCAAACAACGGGTGGGCGCCATGGACGCTTCCATAACACCACCCACAGTTTTTGGGGCTGCCTAGTGTAAACCCAGCTTTAACCTTTTTAAGGGTGAATCGTTTTTATTTCCTTACTGACTTTCTGACATTAAATTCCTACTTGGTAATTCACTAATCTTTTCTTTTTGTCTTACTTTTTATAGAAAGAAAAGATTCCTTGTATAAAATGATGAACCGCCACAAAGACTCCAAAATCATGTTGAAAAACGTCTTGGGTATTGGGATGGAACATTTAACAAGCAACGATCCACAGACTATAGAAGACATTCCCAAACATTTCCTAATGAAGATTATGGCTCTGGACAAATCAGCAAGAAACACCCGGGTCAGCCATGATAATGGCAATGAAGAGGAAGAACCAGATGCTTTGTGTCCTCTAGATGTTCTGTGCGCTGTCTTATATTGTTCAGATGCTTTTCTACAACAAGAGATTATCAGCAAGATGTCTATGTGTCAGTTTGCTGTCCCTTTATTGCTCCCTCCACCTGATGGTGGGTCTCCTTGTACTTTCATGCTGTGGACATTGAGAGATATTGTAAAACAATGGAGACCTCAGTCACTCCCAAACAGTAAAGGCTTTAAAGAAGAAACGTTGGTTAAGGTTTCAATGCCGATCTATACTTTTGTCAGGCTTGGTAGATGCAGTGTGTCAAAGTCTAAGATCGTCAATAGTGTTCTCAGCACTGCACAACAGAACAATGACTTTTTTGTCCATAGGGACATGGACTGTGGATATATAGATCGAGAAATATCAGAAGGGTTAGTAGAGTTTGCATGTTACTTTCCTTGTGGCAGACAAGAACATGGCTCATTTCCAGAGCCTTTCGGTGTGACCAATCTTCGTGGGGACATTAAGACCCATGGACTGCAGTTCCATTTTCTAACACAAATATCATCAGTTGTGTTTATTTTTATTGAAAATGTTTGTGAAGAAATTTCTCTAGAATACACGAGCTCTCACCCTGAATATTACTTCATTATTAGCGATGCAAAGCACGAAGACCCTGAAAAGTTTTTGAAAACATTATTTCCTCGGCTGAGCATTCATAGGAAAAATATCATCACAAAACGCAGTTTCTATAACGATGCGATGCTTGTGAGTAAAATTAAAAAAATCATAACGATGCCCTGCCACTACAGCAATTTGGAAGAGGTAGCAGAAAAAGCTTCGGAATTTGGAATCATGGTGGATGAGAACTCTCAGGGATGCTGGCTTGCTAAAACAAAAGCTCAGAAAATTACCAATGAAATCACAGAGGTGGCAGAGTACAAGCGAAAAGCAATGACTTTACAGGGAGATCTGTGGAAACAACTGACCCTGGTAGAAAAGGAATTGTGCAAAAGAAAGCAGCAAGGGAACGAAGACCAAGAAAAGTACAAGACTCAGCTGGTTCAGAAACGTTCCATCTTGCGTGAGAAACAACACAAGGAAAATGTCTCTCATGGAATGCTTAAGTTCATATCTGCAATCACTCACTTGTCACGCACAGACAAGCAGTTCTTCCTCAAATGGATGAAGTTTCAACTTGATGCCATCACCAGAGTTACCCTGAGTGCATTACAAGCTAAATATGAAGAACTACTTAATAACCAATCACCAGTAGGCCATAGTGAATTAAAACAGGTGGATCAAAAGTTATGTGACAGTGCTCTTGGAGCTGAACACTTTATGCGTGAGCTAGGGCAGTTATATGAAGCAGAGTTTCATGTCCTGAAGAATGGAAAAATGATGGATACACCAGGTAAATTCGCTAAACTCCCAGGAATAGCTGCTGGTCTCTTGCTGGATGGATTGCCATTGGAGCTTATTGACGGGGATGCTTCCAACATCCCCCTGCAATGGATACATGATGTCCTAATGGAGGTAGACAACATGACAGGAGGACAATGCAGAATGAGAGTGATCACAGTGCTGGGAGTGCAGAGTACAGGGAAATCTACCCTTCTGAACACCATGTTTGGTCTGCAGTTCCCAGTGGCCAGTGGAAGATGCACACGAGGGGCCTTCATGACTCTACTTAAAGTGAATGAGAACTTTCAGGAGCAGTTGGGCTGTCACTTCATTATGGTGATTGACACGGAAGGACTGAGATGTCCACAGTTGGCATCTTTGGAGGAAAGTTATGAACACGATAACGAGCTTGCTACATTTGTGATCGGATTGAGTGACATCACGATAGTCAACATTTCCATGGAAAATACCGCAGTAATGAAGGACATCCTGCAGATTGTAGTCCACGCATTTCTTCGTATGAAAGACATAAAGAGAAAACCCAACTGTCAGTTCATACATCAAAATGTCGGCGACGTCTCTGCCTATTCAATGAATATGAGAGACAGGAAGAAATTCCTGGATCTGCTCAACGAAATCACAGAATTGGCTGCAAAGCTGGAGAAAAAGGGAAAGATTTCCTTTAACGACATCATGGTGTATGATTTGAATGAGCACACCTGGTACATTCCTGGTCTTTGGCAAGGAGTCCCACCAATGGCATCAATTAGCCCCGGCTATACCGAAGTGGCTTCCGAACTAAAAAAATACTTGTTGGATTACATGACGAAAATTACATTTGACCATAGACCTCGGAGTATGTGGGAATTCCTTGAGTGGATCAAAACATTGTGGAATGCCGTGAAATATGAAAACTTCATCTTCAGCTTTAGAAACAGCCTTGTAGCAGAAGCCTATAACAAACTGTGCATCATATACACTCAGTGGGACTGGAGCTTCCGTAAACAGGTCCACACATGGCTTACTGGCACCGAGACAACTGTCAGAAATATGTCAGACTTGGCCTCAGACTTGTATTACACGTTGATGAAAGATCTGGAAGACATTCTACAGAGAGAAGAAGAAACTATAAAACAGTTGCTAGAAGATTATTTCAATTCCAAGTCAGAAAATGTTCACCTGCTTGAAAAGTACCGAGAAAATTTTCTCTTGGACATCCGACATCTCAAGACTGAGTTGGCCAATTATGCAACAAACAAACTTAGTGAGGCATTAAGAATCAAGAAAGGAAAAGATAAGATCCAAATTATTAAAGACAACTATCAAAGCACAATGGAAGACAAAGTCTCCAGTCTCCTGGCAAAATGCAGGCGGCAAAAAAGCAATTTGGTGAGCGAAGAGCTGAAACAAGAATTCGATGCCATGTGGAAAGCATCGTCACTTGAGTTGAGTAACTTGGCTTTGGCAAAACGCAATGTCAACCATGAGTTGATGCAACAGTTAAAACAAGATATGAGCTATAAAGGAGGCTTCATTAATGAAAAGCTGCTCAACGTGAGGAGTTTGGCTGATTATAAAGGGGACGACTTTAATATCGAAGAAAAACACTTTGAGTTCTGGGATACAGACAAAGCACCCAATGAAATACTAAAGCACGATTTCAACAACACTATCGGTGACCTTGTCATATCCATAATTGATCAATGTAAGGAATATGTGGAAACAAAGATCAACACTAATGAAGACTTCGATGAGACATACAGTCGGGAGTTACTCAATATCATTAATACAAGAATCAACGTTGCAGGACTTAAAACGACTGCTAGTTTCGAATTGGATGTCAAACTCAAGGTTATGGGTAATTCCTTGCAGGGTTTTCAAATGATGCATGATACTTATTTACAAGAAAACGACCCTGTACTTTGCCTGGAGAAATTAAAACCAAATTATTTTTCCGTTTTTGAAAATATTTTCCAACAAAAAGATGAATCGCAACACAGAGCCAAGGAATTCTGCGAGCTGGGGCTAAAGCCAGCTTTGAAGGAACACATCGACCGACATCTTGGCGAACGAATAATGGATGACTTTCTACGCAGCGATTCCAAAATATATGGTAGTCGAAGAATTTTTCAATACAAGGTGCTTAAAAAGTTGCTGCTGGACAAAGATGTCGGTCAGTATCTGAAATACATCAATTCATACAAACGCTTTGTCAAGAAATGGATTTGGCAAGACTTAGAGGCCAAGTATGGAGGTTCAGAAATGCTACAAGGTTTTCAGCTCACGATATTGTCTTCGGTCATAGAAAAAGTCAAAAGTGTTCTCCGAGAACCTGCTTGTCCTGAAGACACAGCCGTCTCTGACTTTGTCGCCAATATTTGTACGAAGCTTCAGGAAGATTTGGTCATTCCACATGACGTAACACGGTTGGTTCTGTTCCAAAACAAAATCAATATCGCCGAGTTTACTGGTGACATTGGTATATTTCTCGCCGACACAGTAGAACAACTGGAAGGTGAGATAAAATCTACAAGTTTTGATGCAGTTCTTTCCAGAGTAACGTTGAAGCCTCAGGATGAATTATACAGGAAGGTGATTGGTTGCGGAAGGCAATGCCCATTTTGTGGAGTACCTTGTGAGGTTGAAGGTGTTGATCACAAGGAGCATCTAAGTTCTGTACACCGACCTAAAGGGTTATCAAAGTGTACATGGAAAACTGACGGTAGACTGGTAACGTCAACATGCTCTCAAGACGTAAACTCAGAGAAAGAATTTATGAACGGGCATACTAAGGGAAAGCTGCACCCATACAGTGATTATCGTGCCATCTATCCTGATTGGTCAATTGAAGCTAATGATAAAGAGTCTGACTACTGGATATTTGTCTTCAGAACCTTTAACCGGAAGTTCGCGGATGCGTATGTGGTTGAAGAAGCTCAACTATCCAACGAATGGATGGATATCACTGAGGAAGATGCCTTGAGGAGCCTGAGGCTGGATTATAATGTAAATGAAGAATCAAATTCCAACGCAGAGTCGGTCTTAGAAGAGCCATGATAGCCGAAAATATCAAAATATTCTTAACTTTTTCATTACTTCAGTAATAATTATGTGAATTGATATGAGTCAAGGGTGATTTATTAAAGTTGCATGTTCACTTCTGTCCTATGCCCCTGGAAGTCAGAGAAGTTCAACAATGGGAATAGGAAACATCGGGTCACAATCGGCCAGGCACCTTTTGTGTGCCAGCACTGTCCGTCTGGTCCCTCTAGCTGCTTGGGCCACCGTCAGGGCCCAAGCAGCTAGGGGAACCCAGCAGAGAGCATCTAGGGACCTGGCCGTGAGATGAGGCTGCCAGGTCACTGAGACTGTCAGTGAGCTGGCAGCCTAGCATGAAGGGAGGAGGAGGATTACAGTAGACATGATTATGGATATGACTAAATTCTGTTACTCAAATTCACTTTGGTATTTGATTCTATATATACCCGTTACCTCTTTGTTGGCACACGTAGACAGACTGTGTATCAGCGTGTACGCAGTCTCTGTCTCTGATCTTGGGGACTGGGGATTTTTGTATTCTGGAGCCAGATTACAGCTGGTGAAATGTAAACAAACAGACAGCAGCACCATCTTGTGACCATACTCATAATTAACCAGGGAAAGTAGGTATTACCCTATTTTTGTTTTGTTTTATTGTCTTGTTGACGGTTACGTTACAGAGAGCTTTAAGAAAAGTTGTTTATTGATGGATGCGTTCCCTAACTGTGTCTGTGATGATCTGTGTTATGTGATGATCGACTACGACAGCATCATAAAAATTACAGCCATGATCTTAAAACTGACCGGTAATGAAGATACAGCAATGGTGCTGCCATGGCGGTGAGGACGTTGCAAGTTCCTCAAGTCCTGTGGGGTTTCCAAGCTCCTTACTTTCTCCTCATTCCTGTATCCGCGTATGTAAGGGCCATTTCACACTGTGGTGTGGCCCCATTAGGCTTTTTGGCCAGTAAGGGATGTGCTTACAGTAAACACTGTGTCTCCCATTGTTTAAACTAAAACCTCAGTATTCAACGTCAATTCGATATTAACCTCGCTAGTGCACTGCTGAGGTCCAGATATCCATACCAAAACCGCACCATAGACTTTAATGTATAACTTACCCAAATCTGTCTGTACAAGAGTCTAGTAGATATCCTGAAAATAATAATGTTTATAACACACAATTATGTAAACAAATAACATTTAAAAATCAAAAAATTTTATAAAAAGTAATAAAAATGTATTAAAATCTCTAAAATACTTATTATGTGTGGTAGATTTCAAAACTGTGTGTATTTAAATTTGCTTTCTTATTATAATAAAATGTTTATTCAATTGGAAATGTGTTTTGTGTTTTTATTCTACTTAGAATTGCACAAGACACCGTTATCACTGTGTCCAGTACAATTCCCTTTTAAATTTGGTGCCCTCGCCCCCTGTGTGATGTCATCAGGTCATCACACCAGGAGAGAGGGCATCAATTTCAAATGGTGAGTACTTTGAATAAAACTGAATACAGTTTTGTAAGCAGAAAGCTGTATTCAGTGTGATTTGATAATCCTGCAGATCCCTAATTACGTCACACCGGGGGGGAGGAGGGATCCATTTCCTTACCCGGAAGCACTGGTGAAGCAATCGCTTCATTTTGGTACGTTTTGGGCATCAAACCGCAATGGAAAACTGTATTCCTTGCTGTTTAAATTTAAAAATCCCGCTGCCTCCTTGTGTGATGTCATTAGGTATGTCCCAGCAGCACTGCTGATAATTAGGCAATCACTGTTTAAAATGTAAAAAAAAAAAGTTCCTTACAGCAGGAGAGGCGATTATTGAGCTCTTACCTTCCACTGTGTGACGTACCCACCGTGCAGCTTGTAAAACAATCAGGGGACAGGGACAACTTAGAAGAAGTTTGTAGTGTCTTGTGCATTAGAATGCAGCTGCACATCTGCAGAATCTAATGTGATGTAATCAAAGCTCCATCTAGTGGCCGTTTTATAGAATTAGAGCCCCATATTCAGAATGAAGTATCCCTCAAGTGCTTCTCTCTGCCCTTAATAAATATGATTTCCATGGAAATGAGGAAGTGAGGAAGGTGAGTGCGTTTTTTTTTTTATTCTGTAGCAGTTTTCTCAGATGTATACTGCTGAATGGTCCAGAAAGCATCAGCCAGCCGTTCAGAGCCGCCGTGGACATATGGAAAGGTGAGTGAGAGCCGGGCAGAGATCAGCGCTGGTCCAGCTCGTCCAGTGAACTTTGAGCAAATCAGCGCTGGACGAGTCATGAACTCTAGGGAGGTTAAACTGGCATATTAGCAATTTAAGAGTGTGTTAGGTTGAGAGGGTGGTGGGCCACCATCCTTCCCTGTATTATGTGATTTATAGGACTCCTAGTCCTTCTTCAAAGGGTTGGTTTATCTTCCCTCAGAATTTGGCTTAATCTAAACCAGGGATGGGCAAATTTTTTGACTCGTGGGCCACAATGGGTTTTTTTAAATTTGAGGGCCGGACCAAGAACCTGTAAGGGCTGCCCAGTCCCCCGGTCCCAAGTCCTTCCAGTCTGGGTGGAAAAATTTTCATCAAAATATATTGATGAATTAGTAAATTTTCCATACCAATAAAAAAAAAGGAATAATCATACTGCCAGGGAGTATATACATTTTTTATAAATACAGAATTTTTGGACCATAAGAAGCACTTTTTCACCCCAAAAATCGGGGGGAAATAGTGCCTGAATCTTATGGTCCAAATGTGCCGGGTGGTCGTGCCCTGGCTTCCCACCAGCTCTCCTGAGATGAGCGAAGCAGCCACAGCCACATCCCTCATCTATACTGAACTGCTTTCTACCAGCAGAGCGCTGCTGATAGAAGCAGTACAGCAGAGAGACACATATGGAAGCGGCCAGCCAGCAGCTTCCATGTCTGCCTGTCGCCTTAGATTACCGCAGCTCACATGCTGGCAAAATGGGAGAGAAGAGTGCAGAATCTACCGTGTTCCCCTCCCCTTCTACCTGAAGTGTGCTCTCTAGTGACACCATTCTTGTGGCACAATTGGGTACTGCAGGAAATATTTTTCCAACTGAAAACATTTAAAAAATGTTTCCATTTGTTCCTGCTCTAAAAACAGGGTGCGTCTTTTCTGAGGTCCAGATTTCTGTACCAAAAGCGATTGGATGGAAAAATGTTTGTATGTTTATAATGGCAATGTCAGAGTAACTCGAAAATACATCATATGTCAAAAGTAAAGATAAAAGGTCTTTATTGAACCAATAGGACTTGTATACAGAGTTAAAAACTTTTTTTGTATGTATTACATATTACTTACACAAAGCCGTTTGATACATATAGACACATAGTTACAGTACAATATATCTATACATTCTAGATAGGAGAGCTTGATATTAGTTGCTGGTCTTTTACCCCAACATGTTTCGCCCCAGATAGGGCTTCCTCAGGGAAAACCAACTGTATAGATATTTCAATATCATAATTAATATCAAAACAATCTGGCTATGATCACTATGATAACTGTACACAAACCGCATCTAGTCAGTTAACCCCTCTGCCATACCTGACAACACCATCTCGTCCAGCGCTGTCCTGTCGGTACTGCACTGGACAAGATGGAGCCGTCTGGCAAAGATTTGAACCCCTACGGCAGATCTGATCTGAAGAAGAAGCTGCTGGAGGAGAGCATCTATTCTCGGGTGAAGGGGAGGGGAGCTAGAGGTGGGTAATGCTGTCCCTGAGCATGGAATGGTGGAAGTCTCAAATCCACAGGTCCCAGATAGTCAAAAACCTGTCATGCTTGTCAGCTAAGATACTGGGGAGTTTTTCATTAACCATTACCACATCAACTCTGGGTTTGAAAACAGGGAAGGGCAGGGACTGCTTCTTCCAATTGTGAGTAATAGTCACCTTAGCCACAATAAGGAGGTGGTGTGCGAGTCTATGTTGCAATAGTCTGAGTTGGCCAATTACAAAATGCAGGAGAGTTTGCCAAGGACTTTTGGAGATCTTGGTCTCAAAATATTTACCCATGAGGCGGAATACGTTTTTCCAAAAATGGAGACAAATGGACAGGTCCACCAGATATGCATGACATCACCCACCATTACACACCCTCATGTGGGCAAGTCGGGAGGGGACAGCCGATCACCCTGTGCCATTCATTGTCCCCTTTGATCACTCTGTGTCAATCATTGTTCCCTTCTGACCACTCTGTGCCATGCATTGCCCCCTTTGATCACTCTGTGCCAATCATTGTCCCCTTCTGATCACTCTGTGCCAATCATTGTCCCCTTTGATCACTCTGTGCCAATCATTGTCCCCTTTGATCAATCTGTGCCAATCAATGTACCCTTTGATCACTCTGTGCCAATCAATGTCCCCTTTGATCACTCTGTGCCAATCATTGACCCCTTCTGATCACTCTGTGCCATTCATTGTCCCCTTCTGATTACTCTGTGGCATTCATTTTCCCCTTCTGATCACTGTGCCATTCATTGTCCCCTTCACTGACCTTTTTGGGGTTCTACCGATACGGCCGGGTAACAGACTCCGTTTTGGAAGGGATCAGCAGCTTGCTTGTCCTTCCTGCACTGCAGCCAGCCCTGATGGACTCACCCGGAGGCACACAGTTACCCATTGTACCACATGAATATGAGATTTGGGCAGGGGCAGGTATCGGTGGGTGTCCTGTTTGCGGGGTGTGGCTTATTTTAACGTTTTGGGCAAAAATGGGGGGTGGCTTATTTGATGGGGATAGTTTATCATAGGGGAAACAGGATATGCCCCCCCCCCCCAAAAAAAATAACAAAACATCTTTACATATTGGGAACTCTGTCCACTTGCTTTGATTTATTCAATAGAAAGCAAGACTATCTGCAATGTATGTCCTGATGAAGCAAATATCTTGCGAAACATGTTGAGATTGAGCTATCAACTCATGATATGGTGATGTAACAATATGTTTTGATTTATGAACGTCTGATACACATTATATTAAAAGACTTTATTTCCTTTTTTAACAAAACTCTGGTTGTTGTACTGCCTATAAAATCCCTAAATCTTCACTGTCACGTCACAGAGGTGCGGAGACATTTCCTGTTCCTGTATGTTGGGATGAGGCAGACCAGGGAAATCGGGTGAGTTTAACCCCTCCTTCTTTTTAGCTGGAGAGATCACTGTCTTTGAGTAAAGGCCGCTATAGAAACGGAACAATATGACCAGGAGCTTGTAAAGATAATAAATAACGGTGACCAATATGGATAGCTGTTGTCCACGTGTGTAGATGTTGTCCAAGGCCTGTCCTCCTGTCCAGTAGTTGGAGTACGTGACCAACCACAGATTGAAGAGAAGATACAGCGCCTGCACAACTACGATGTATCTGTGGTATCTTTTGGCCAGTCTACGTGTTTGAGGGATTAAATCCAATAGGAAGATAATGTTCACCATAGACAGCATGGGGCTGAAACCTTCATGGGATTGTTCAAGGAGAAGAAACCGTTTCTCGATTTTCGGTCACATTCTATCCATAAACTCTTCCTCCCGGTTTATATATTCCCTGCCATCGTCTTCTGGGTCTGGACTTGATGTTAGGTTACTGTATAGAAGAGAAATGATGCCAAGTACAGCAGCATGCATTGTCTTCATGATGGTAGCCGGGGGGTCCAATAACTAAATCACAAAAAGTACAGAAACTGACAGTTAATGCCAAAGACTACAGCAGATCAATAGAAATTGGCACTTGCTGATCGATGGACGGGTACATATCTGCACTCACCAATAGAAATGCCAATTTAGCCCTAGGCTCCACTATCAAGTAAAAGCCCAGGGATTTCTTACTGAGTGCACGAGCCGGCCATTGACGCCAATGGGGCTTTGATGGGTCTGTCTCTAAAGCCCGTCAGAGGACCTCGTTTTACCTCATGAATGTAAACACAGCTCCCCATACTGACAGAAAAACACAGCGCCCCATACTGACAGTACACACAGCTCCCCATACTGACAGTACCCACAGCTCCCCATACTGACAGCACACACAGCACCCCCTACTGACAGTACACACAGTGGCCCATACTGACAGTACACACAGCTCCCCATACTGACAGTACACACAGCACACCATACTGACAGTACACACAGCTCCCCATACTGACAGTACACACAGCTCCCCATACTGACAGTACACACAGCCCCCCATACTGACAGTACACACAGCCCCCCATACTGACAGTACGCACAGCACCCAATACTGACAGTACACACAGCTCCCCATACAGACTGGCCTGTAGCATTTGGAGGGTAACGGAATAAGCGTAAGGCATACATGACTGGGATAAGATGTGTACAGGATGTCAGGGGGTCAGAGAAGGTAAAATAAATATTGGGTGTTTTGGGTTATGAGGGAGAGGACAGGATTGGTGGAAGGGTTCAGTGAGGTGTGGCCAGAAGTGGGGAAAGTGGGTTACAGTATAGGGAACAAGATCATTCCTAGGTGACGATTAAAGGAGCAATCTAGTACCACTCACTGTTCGGCCATTATGACTTCCATTGAGGAAACGCTGCGCTTATTGCGGGAGGCTGGCAGTTCATCGGGGACCGGAATGGGTCCAGGAGCAAGTGACTGCTGTTTTGCGTGGGGTGTGCCCAGACCCCCGTTTGGGGTCTGGCCGCATCGCGCTAGGAGGTCTCGGCCTCCTGAGCGCTACAGCCCCCTAGCACCCCTAGGGTTCAGCGCCGCCATGGGAGCCCCAGCAGTGGACCCTCCGGGGCCGCCGGCCAAGCGGTCACTTGCTTTGGCCGGTGCTCGCCCTGGGAGGAATCCTGTCTTCGCGGAGCCCTGGGGAGAGGTCTGTCGTTGGGTCCTTACCTCTCCCTTCAGCGTGCGATCAGGAGCAGCGCGGCACCCACGGTCCCGGCGTCGGCTGGCGTGGTGGTGTCGTGCGTGGAGAGGGACTTGCTGCGTGTTCTGGATCCAGGCCTGTGACGGACGGAGACCCCCCTGTGAGGAGCGGAAGGAGTGCAGCGGTGATCGGGAGGATGCCCGGCGTCCAGCATGGCGTGCAGCGATAGGGGTCCGGAAGTCTAGGCCTTCGTCTTCAGTGTACGGGCGTGAAGTTACGTCGTCGCGCAGCCTCTTCCTGCGGTTGTCCCGGGCTCTGGATGTGGTCACGCGGGGGACCGGAAGTGATGTGTGGCAGTTCGGCCTCTAGCGGCGGCCCGCGCCAGGGTGCTGCGGGGGGCGTCAGCTCCGGCCTGCGGTCCTCGGGGGTGGTGGCGGTTGTGTCGGGGCGCAGTGGCGAGCGGAGTCAGAGTGCGGGTGGGAGGGCGGTGAGCGGTTCCGGTTGCAGTCGGAAGAGGTATCGAGGACTTACCGGAGGAGCGCTCTGAAGGGAGGTGTCTGTCATCGGAAGCGGACTAGCTCATGGAAGATGCGGCGGGGTCTGCTGGCACGGCGGCTGGGGGGTCGGTTTCGGGCCCTCGCAGCTGGTTTAGTTACTGCAATTTTCTCTCACTCTTTGGCTGATTTGTGTTTTGGGGGAAGCGTGTGTGTCAGGAGCAGGCGGTGCCCAAGGGGGGCTTGGTTAGGAGGAGGCCCCTGGGTCTGGCAATGGTCGGTGTGAGGGCGTTGTTGGAGTCGTTATGGCTGCTTTTGTGAATGACGCCATGGGCTCCGGGGGGGGGGGGCTCAATGGGGGTGTGGGCTAATGGTGGGGAGCTGTTGATGTGTTGGTACAAGACAGGGGTGCTGGATCGGCGAGGGACGTGGCCCCGGCGGGGGCCTCGGTAAGTTGGATGCTGGGACCGGGACTGAGCGGTGGATGAGGATGGGGCGGCGAGTGGCTCCAAGGGGAAGTCGGTGTCAAGGACGGCGAGGTTGATTCGTTTGGCTGATGCGGCGAAGGCTGGAGTGTGTATGTGTGCTTCGAGGGACCGTTGGGGTCGTCACTTGAAGAAGAGATGTGAGGGAGCAGTTTTGGAAGGATGAGTATGTGGAGATATTTTCGTTGCTTCCATTGGCGAAATTTTAATTGTAAGGGTTAAGGCCGGATGAAAGTAAGAAAGAGGAGAAGAAGAAGCGGCGGTATCGTTTGATTCCGCGGACGTTTGCCAATTGGTTGCAGGCGTTCGCGATTTTGGCGAGTGTATTGGGAGAAAGGCGCCAGAGAATTGTTCGGCTTTGTTTTTGTTATATGGATGCGGTGGGTGAGGCCTACCGGGTGTAGGCGGGGGGTGGCTTGTGCTGCGTACGATGAGGAGTTTAGGAGCGGAAAGCCATCCGTCCATCCATTCGGTGGGATCACAAGGACATCGGTCTGTGATGAATTTGATGACGTCTGCGCACGGGACGGGTCCGTCTTTTCAGAAGGGGCCGGGGGTTTCGGCGGCTGCCGGATCCACGGCCGGTAATAACGAGGGGTGTGTGTGGCAGTTCAATGAAGGTAATTGTCGATTCTTTGCGAAACTGTAAATACAAGCATGAATGCTTGGGGTGTGTGGAGGGTCCCATTCCGCTAGCAAGTGTTTTAAGCAAGGAAAAGGGCGCGGAGATTGCTGTTTGAAAAGGGGAAAGACTCCAGTGTTGGTGGCCAGGATGCGGCCGTTTCTCGCTAGGTTATCCTGGATCGGGGGGCGGCTGGCGGTGTTGGAGCGGGTTTTTGCTGAGGGTTTTTGTGATTCCTTGCTCGTCTTTCCGACGCCTCCTGAGCGATGGAATTGAAGTCGCGTTGGCTCATGCGGGGGTGGGTAGGTGAGGAAATTGGGTAAGGAAGTTGCGTTGTGCTGGATGGTGGGCCCTTTGTGATTTGCCTGCTGCGGGATTTGGGGTTTCGCCCTTGGGGGTTGTGTTCCCAGAGGGAGCCCAACAAATTTCGGCTCATTCTTCATCTTTCTTCCCGAAGGGGGATCGGTGAATGATGCGCTGTCGGAGTAATTTTTTGTCGTTTCGTACACTCGTTTTGACGTGCGTTGACCTGGGTTCGGCATTTTGGGCAGGGGGCGTTGTTGGCCGGCAGACGTTGAAGGCGGCTTTCCGGTTGTTGCCAGTGCATCCTAGCAGCTTTCGCCTGCTGGATGTCGGTGGCAGGATGGGTATTACGTGGACCTTTGTTTGCCTATGGGCTGGGCGTACTCGTGCGCTTTATTTGAGAAATTTAGCACATTTCTTGAATGGTGGTTCGGGACGTGTCGGGCATGGAGTCGGTGATCCATTATTTTGGATGATTTTCTGTGCATCGGCCCGCCTGGTTCGTCCCATGTGGGCTGCTGTTGGCGACTTTGGGAACACATGCTGAGAAGTTTGGGGTGCCGTGGCGCAGGATAAGACCACCGGGCCGGTCACGGTTTTGAGTTTTTTTAGGAATCGTGATTGATCTGAGGCTTGGAATGTAGGTTGCCGGAGACAAATTGCTGATTGAGAGAGGTGATAGGGGCTGCACGCCGCCAGCGCAAGTTGCAGTTGTGTCACCTGCGTCAATCCTGGGCAATCTTAATTTTGCGTGCAGGATCATTCCATGGGCAGAGTTTTTTGTAGACTTTTGGCTGCTGCCACGCGGGAGTCAAGGCCCCACGGCATTATGTGCGCCTCGCACAGGAGTTGCGGGAGGATTTGCTGTGTGTGGGGATGTGTTTTGCGTCGATTTACAACGGGCGTTCGCTGTGGATGGATGGCCCTGTGTTCCAGTGTGGAGTTGGAGTTGTTTTTCACCGACGCGG
>CM070039.1:79949540-79964915 GCA_036250615.1 Ptychadena robeensis
GGGGGTTATGCACAGCTAGGAGGGCAGCCGAAGTCGAATTGGCACTCTGAAAGTTAGTGTTGAGCGCAAATATTCAAATTGCAAATTTAAAATGCACTCGAATATAGTGCTTTGTATTCGTAATCTAAAATATTCGAGATTCAGGGGAAAGTACCATGCATCTTTGTATGTACAAGTGCCAATATTCGCGAAACATTTCTTCTGAGTTGTTTCATAAGATAACACTGCAGCTGCAATTCCACATTGTGCCACTAGATGTCCCTGTGACACACATTGCCGGTATAATGGACAGGAGATATAGAATTTGCAAAATTACTTATTGTATATATATATATTATATATTATATGGAAAATAATTCCTGAAATGTTGTGAATTCGGTTCCCACGCCGTCAGTTCTCTCCTCCCTCACTACACCCACCCTCCCCCTAACACTTCCAGCCACAAAGAATCCTGAGGGAGGGAAGCAGGAAGACAGCTATGGGGGAACTAGCTGAAGACAGTTAGTAGAGTAAATATAATGTGTGTCTCTCTGTGTCTGTGTTTCTCTTTGTAAATAATGAAAGTTTCTGCAATACAAATGCAGCTAGTGTAAAATGGTGTTTAATGTCAATCTGTGTTGTTTGAATGGGGGGGTTCAATAATGTTCCAATTTCAAAAAGGGGGGCCCTGCAGGAAAGGTTTGGGAACCACTGGGATACATACATATGGAAAGGCACCATTGGCCAAGCTATGTATACTGGCAGCTGCTGTCAGTGCTCCTTGTAATGCCCATAGCTTAGCTGTCATCAAGATGACAGGAGAGCGCCAGGAAGAATGTATCATGTTTTTGCACTATAAGACTCCCTTTTTTACTATTAAAATTAATGGGGAAATGTCTATGTGTCTTATGATTCAAATATGTTCAAACAAATAAATTAGATTTGAACTATATTAGCACTAGCAGTATCCATTCTCTAAACATACTGACCAACCAGCTGCGTGAATTGAGGCCATTAAGATAGCATCAGTTGTGTATTCACATTTACATTCTGCATTGCATAAAAAAAACAAATATGTGAAACAGACTCCTCTCTCCTCCCATATGTAAATAGCTGCTCATGGGTAAGTTGTTAGTTCCAGATTGTAAAATGTGTCTCTCCTTTCAAGGCTCTCATCCAAGTTGGTCAGTGGGTTCAGATAATCAGTACCGGTAGTAGTGTAGTGTAGTAGAAATACACTTAACTGTATATTGTATATCGGACTATAAGGCGCACCCTGTTTTTAGAGCAGGAAAAAATGAACAAAAAATGTGAAATGTTCTCAGTTGGAAAAAAAATTCCTGCAGTAATTTCAACCACAATAATGTTGCCACTAGAGAGCACACTTCAGGCAGAAGGGGAGGGGGTTACAGTGGATTCTGCTCGTCTCCCTTCTGGTCAGCTGCATGGTGATTGTAGCTGACAGGCATGTGTGTCTCTCTGATGTACTGCTTCTATCAGCAGGGCTCTGCTGGTAGAAACAGTACAGTACAGATGAGATGTGGCTGTGGCCATATCACATCTGACAGCTCGGGAGAGGGCAGCCCCTTTGGACCAGGGCAGACCCTTCCTCATCTTGTCCAGGCCACATAGTGCCTGAGGAACCACGGATACCAGAAGCCTCCAACTGGACCATCTGTGCTTCCTTATTCTGGGTAAAAGCCTCAGCCTCCACACCTTCCAGTAGCTGGGTAGGTACTATTAGCAAAGTAAATCCTATGCTTTGGACCCCATGCCTACCTTATGGGTGACTGTACATATCCCTACAGTAAAAAGTTAACCCCTAACCAGCCCATGACTGTGAGTTTGAGTGATTTTGAGTTACCCTGGGCAACACTACAGTATATATACAGATGTTTCGGCCCTTTACATTCTGCTGGAACTAAGCTCTGCCTCCTGGCACTGGCCTACTTCATGGCCCACCTTGCCTACTGTGCTGTCTATTCTCTTTATATATGAATGGCTGTGTCTGACTAATTTTTTTTCGGGACTATGGGGTGCGTCTTATAGTGCCAAAAAATATATATTTCAATCCTCTTTCATACAGAAGGATTCCTTGAGGCTCTCGATGGCTTGCTCTTCGCTTATGTCATACCACTCGTCAGGAAGGTTGGCAGGCTTGGCTCTGTATTCCTCTGCAAACTGTTCATTAAATTCTTTGAAAATGAATTTCCAGTAATCGGAGGCAGAGATGCTTGGATCCGGCTGTATCTTCCAGTCCGGGTAAAATGTTTGGTACTCTTTGTATGGATAACTCTTCCAGTCCGTGTCCGAGTTTCGGAAGCACCTTTCAGTGACCACGTCCGTAGAGCAGAGCGATGAGCACAGCATGTTGGAGCTGATAAATCGGTATCTACCCAGACCTTGAGGTCGATGGATGGTGGCAAAATGCTGCGTGTGTTCAGAACATCCGGCCTCACAGGGGACTTTACAGAACGGACACTGCTCCCCGCAGCCAATCACCTTATTAAACAACTCATCTTCAGGTCTGAGGGTCACTTGTCTCAGGAGAGATGCAACGCTGAGTGATCCAATCTCCCTTACGATATCAGCTTCAGCTTTGGACAGGAAGTAAGTGACATCAGCAGAGAACTGGGTGACCAAGGCGGAATTCTGAAAAATGATGAGTTTAATATTGTCCTGAGATATGACCAAATCCCTCTCCAACTTTTGCTGGATGTTGGACAGGAAACTGGACACATCCCTACTTTCTAGTATTTGTGGGTCTTGCAAGGTTTCTCTCACCTTCTTCAGAATAGAACGGACAATATTGGACAGTAAACTCTCCATAGATCCTGGCCAGGCGTATTTTTGTAGAATAGACTCCAAAATATAGTTCTTGACAAAGTTCTTGTAGTCGGTAATATACTTTACATACTGTTCAAATTCCCTTTCTTCGATCAGTTTGTGGAGCAGGTGGAGCTGGAAGAAAGTCCGACTGGTGTACTTCATGCTGTCTTCACCGTTGAGTAGGTCATTCATGATCTCTTTCCCAAGGTGATCCTTCACATACTTCACCATTGCTGGTTTGAGGCATTGCTGGCAGAACTGCTTCGCCCGGTTTTTACACTCATCCTTGTTTTGGAAAACATTTTTGAAAATGGAAAGATACTCAGATTTGGCACACAAGAACGCGTCATTTCGATCCACAAACGTGTCGTGCATCTTCTGGAAAGCTTTAGACACCTTCCCGAGAACAAGGAGCTTCAGGTCCAGGTCAAATTGGTCAGTGGTATGAAGTTTCTGCACATCTCCCTGTCTGAGCCGTTCATTCACCATGCTCAGCAACTCCTGGCAGAATGTATCGTGATAATCGTCTTCTGTGACCACCTTTTCTTTAACGTAGTGAATGCAGCGGTTCATGAGATCTTCCGCTATGTTTTTGGTTTTATAGCAGTAGTCATCTTTGAAGAAGTTCTTAAAATCTGCCGCCTGGTGCCAAATCTCTTGCTTGCTCTTTTCGTACCACAGGAGATCGATGTGTTCATTTCTTAGCACAAACGAAGATTGCTCAAGGTCAGACAGTTTCACAATATTTAGTAATTGTTGATTGATGACCCCGCTCTTGTTCTTCATCTCCTTCCGCAACTGTTGAAGCATATGTTGGTCAACGTCTTTTTTCTTTATGCGGCGGATCTGGAATCCTTTTGCTGTGTCTTCCCACATGGCTTCAAACTGGCTTCCTAGCTCATCCTCACCGATCGTTCCCTCGTGTTCCTTCAACGAGTCTAGAAGAGAGTTGACTTTAGCTTCAATTTTTGCGCTGTAGCCGTCCTTCAGATCTTGGATCTTGCATTTCATCTTCTGGATACCAAGAGCTTCCCAGAGTTTGGCAGTCCACTCTTCTTTAAGTTCCCCACTGAGAACGTCTAAACTTTTCTTAAAATCCTCCAGGTACTTCTCTACCAGATGTCCATGTTCCATTTGACTTTTGAAAAATGATATCAATGACTCCTGCTTTTTTCTTTTCAGCTCTTTGAGCATTTCCGGCATGGAAGTTTGGATTGTGACCATTACTTCTTCCACCATTTCACTTTTCTGCTGATTTTTTATGGAATTTAAAGACTCTGTCATGGTGACGTACATGTCCGAGCGAAAGCTCCATTCCAGTTGGGAGTATTTGACAGACAACTGGTCGTATGCCTCTGCCACCAAACTGTTTCTGAAACTGAAGATAAACTTTTCATGTTTTACCGCCGTCCACAAACTTTGCAGCCACTTGAGGAAATTTGGAATATTCTGTGGCTTCTTCATCTTTTTCATGAATTGAAGTAAGTATTCTTTTAGTGATAGAATGCCTTCGCTGTATCCGTTACTTATTGGTGCCATAGGCGGGGCTCCATACCACAGACCGGGAATGTACCAAGTGTGCTCATTAAGATCGTAATCCATGATGTCATTGAATGAAGTGATGCCCTCCAGCTTCTCCATTCTTGCTGCGGCCTTTGTCATTCCGTTCAGATGCTCCAACAGTGTCTTCCTGTGCCGGATATTCATAGCGTGAGCCGATACGTCACTCACATTCTGATGTATGAAATGGCAGTTGGGTTTCTTACCGATTCCCTTCATTCGGAGAAAAGCATGGACCACAACCTGTAAAATTTCCTTCATTTCTGCCGTGTTTTCCATGGCTAAATTGACTAAGGTGATATCACTCAACCCAACAACCAACGTGGCCAGCTCATTATCATGTTCTTGGCTGTCCTCCAGGGAGGACAATTCAGGAGCTCTTAGTCCTTCAGTGTCAATCACCAGAACAAAATCACAGCCGAGCTCCTGATGAAAGTTCTCTTCAACCTTTAAAAGAGTCATGAAGGCTCCTCGTGTGCATCTTCCACTGGCCACCGGGAACTGCAAACCAAACATGGTGTTGAGAAGAGTGGATTTGCCCGTACTCTGCACTCCTACCACTGTTATCACCCTCATTGTGCATCTTTTTCCTGTTTTGGCGTCTAATTGATTCAAAACATCTGTAATCCACTTCAGAGGAATGCTGGAAGTATCTCCATCAATCACCTCCAATGGAATCCCTTCTAGAAGAAGATCAGCAGCTATCTCAGGAAGGTTTTCATAGTTTTCCTTCAGGTCTGAATGATTCCGAGCCTCGTGTATCTGTCCCAATTCACGTAAAAAGTTTTCAATTCCCAGAGAGCTGTCTGTGATCTGGCGGTCTATGCGTTTTAGTTCGGTCATGTTCGTGGAATATTTCAGATATTGGACGTGCAACTCTGAAAGATTTGACCGAGCGATATCATCAAGCAAGAACTTCATCCACTTAAGGAAAAAGATTTTTTCTGTAGAAGAAAGTTGAATGAGGTCTTTCTGAAATGTCTTGATGTCTCCTTGAAGTCCCTGCTGTCTCTGCTGGTTCCGGAGTTCTGCGTTTTGGCTGATGAGTTTTGACTTGTAACCTTCCACATCGACATCATCTTGTTTTCTCATCCTACACAGTTCTTTCTGGTTTTTCGTAATTTGGCTCCAGAGATCCCTCTGAAGGATCAACGTTTCTTTTTTATACTGTGGCACGTTCTGTATTTTTCGGCATATTTTCATGGCACGCTCTTTAGCCCTATGACATTCGCTGGAACTCTCGTCTACCAAGATCTCAAATCTGTTGGCATCCTTCTCAAGACCTGCTAGATGTTTGAGGTCAGAAGAAGACTTTGTAATACTTCTCATGATGGCTTGTATCTGCTTTACGATCTCAGCCTCGTTTATCGACGAATCTTTCACTAAAATGTTGTTCATCTTTATATTGAGGAGCGCTGATAGACTTCTACGGTTCTCCTTCGTTTTCTCCTGGCCTTTTTGTGGACAGATAATAAAGAAATAGCTAGGGTTGCCTTGTGTAAAACGTTTTAAGAAGTTGCAATGCTCCTCTTGGATGTCTTCAGAGAAAACAAACACAGCAGAAGACATGTTGGTTAGAAATTGAAACTGCTTCTGGTTGGAAATGAGATCTCCGCGCAGATTTGTGACAGCTATGGGTTCTGGAAATACATTTGAATTTTCATTACCACCAGGGAAGTACCAGGACATTTCAAGAAGACCTTCTGAGATGGTTCTAGGTCGGTATCCACACTCCATGTCCTGATATACAAAGAAGTCAATGTAAGTGTTAGTGGGAATCAGGATTTTGTTGAGAACCCTAGACTTTGAGAGACAACAGTTGCCCATTCTAACAAAGGAGAACACAGGCATCGAGATGTTAGTTATATTTTCTTCTTTGAAGCCTTTTATACTTAATAACGATGGTGGTCTCCATCTCTTTATGATGTTTCTCATAGCCCACAACATAAAGGTGCAATCCAAGCCATCTCCAGAAGGAAGCAGCAAAGGGACAGCAAACTGGCACATGGCCATTTTGGTGACAATCTCTTGCTGAAGGAAGCTGTCCGAACAATTCATTAGGGCACATATAACATCCAAGGGATGGACCGAGAGGGATAAAGCTCTAGAGGACATGTCAAACGCCTCCAATACATTTTCTTCAGTGGTAAAACCAGTAATGGGTTCTTCTTCAAACTCATCCAGTCTTGTGTTACGGGCCGCTCCATCCAATGCAATGAGTTTCTTGAGGAACCTCCATGAGGGTGTTGTCTTCCATGCGGATCTATCTGCGTCTTCTTTACTTATACACAATACTTTTTTCAGGGTCAACTTGGAGTTTTTATACTTCTCCAGATGAAGCTCTTGCAGTAGCTCATCCATGGTGTTTTTCTGCAAAACAATAAAAAGATAAATCAATTAGTAGTCACCCATACACCTCCAATATTGGAGAAAAAGTAATTTGCAAGGTTCAATGTGCTTTTCCTGCCCCATTTTGTTAACCTCCCTAGAGACAATATCCAAATTTTTAACCACAAGCCACACTCGGGATGGCTAACCTACTCCTGCCTTGGCTGCGCAGTCCTATGTGATTCATACTGGTTCAACCTCCCCGATATCAGTGATTCTGTGGGAGAGGTGGGGGTGCTCTTGCCATATTCCTGTATTATATTACAGACATAGACATCCAGGGGTCTCACTGTCATCATCACTGGGGGCAGTAATTACAAAATGACAGTGGGCTTAAGCTAGCCACACATGTTTAGATCCCTGGTTGTTTTGCCGCCAATCAATCACAGCACGGTGACGTTACCACGCTGCTTGTGGCCACCGGCACAAAGAACAGGAGTCACGGTGCGCGCCACTGACCCATCGATTCCTGCTAGATACATTGTGTGGCAGTGGTTCCCAAACTTTCCTTACAGGGCCCTCCTTTTTCTATTTAGGAACATTATCGACCCCCCCCCATTCACATACAGGTTCAGAATGAGGGCCTGCCCTCCAGAATAACTTCGCGCCCCCCAGTTTGGGAACCACCCACCCAGTTTGGATCGCCATACAAAGTATTCAGATCAAACAGGGATTTACCATCTTGGGGGATACCTATTCCATCCGTTCCTTGCGCGATTTCAAGCATTTCGGGTCGAACGCATAAGGTGGGTAGCCATTGATTCCCCAAAGATCGATTAACGTCGATCAATCTTTGGGTAATCGATGGCATAGCTACATGTGTATTGGGGGCTTAAGTAAGCCACAGGGCGATGGTCAGTTTGAATTTCCTTTGTTCAAACAGATGCAGGAGATTCGTCAACCAATTGTTTACCAATCCTATATTCCCAGGTGACACAATGTGATTGGGCAATCCGCCCATTAAATGAGGATCTGTTATGCACTTAATTGCCTCTAGAGCCTCTGTATAGCAGTGTGTTTGGGTGTCTGTCCTTCTCAAAGTGTCTTTGTTACCAACATCAGCGGTGCCCTCTTCCAGTTGTGCTGTGTCTTTTTCCACACCTCAGAGAACCAGGACCTTTCGTAGATCAGCTCCCTCTGCTGGTGGTAGAGATTGTGGCATGTGATGTGGCTCCTGCTCCCTCTGCTGGAGGATACCGGTTACCGCTCATTATCATACACCTGGAGCCCTGTCCAATCAGACCACCTGACCTTGTATATAAGGAAGGCTAAAGATAGCCACACACGGATCGATGAAGTAACAGATTAGAGGCAGTGAGCGCTCCCGATGTAATTTGTTACTTCATCTGAGCCATCCACAGTTCCTTCGAGCAGGATCAATAGACCAATCAATAGACAATACAGGTTTCCAACATGTTGGAAAAGCTTGTTTGAAATCCATTGCATTGAATAGGGACAGCGCTGTCCCCATCCAATGTAATGGACGGACTGACAGCTAAGCCACACACAGGCAGCCAAGCCGCACACACAAGCTGGCTGCTTTGTGTGTGTGAAGTGGGTGTGGCCAACAAGAACCCAGCTCTGCCAGAAGAGGAGGGGGCTGGCTGCAGGGTGGGTGCTGTACACAGCCAGAGAAGTTGTCTGCTTCTCAGGCTGTGGAGAGATCCGGGGGACCGGTAAAACCGGGTCCCCATCGTACAGTAATTGATGTGTCCATGTGGTGCACATTGATTATTGTCCGATTGACCGGCAATCAATCACAGCATGGTGACCTCACCACGCTGTGGTTGATCGCCGGTCGTTTGCACGGGAATCTACCTGTGTGTGGCCAGCTTCAGGCAACAAGAAGTTGCCAGAAACAAAGAGGTCTTTCAGTCTCTGTTCCACAGGCTCTGGTTACATCCATCTGCTACATTGTTACTGACCCCTGGACACTCAACACTACATATATGCTTTGTGATTATCGCAACACAAATATTAAGGGATTGTTCACAAAAGCTGCGGTGCGGTATAGTATTGCAGGGCAGCTAGGGTCAATGCAATGTACACAGGCTTCTATAGCGTTGTATGTGCATAGAACACCCACTTTTTAGGCCTGGCATCCAGATATAAAGGCATTTGATATTTGTAAAACGTTTCCTACAAGCCTTGCTGCACCAGCGTTAAGGGGGTTATAACTAAACTAACCTCCCCAATCCCCTAACCTTAACCCAGGGCTGTTTCTAGTCTGTTGGCCAAATTCTTGCCTAGGGCCCCCGTCGAGTGCGGGGGGTAGAATTAATGAAAAAGAAAAGGAAGAAAACGCCGCTGTTCCTCCTTCCTGTTCTTCCTCTCCTCCACACTCCACAACCCCCCCCCCCCCTCCGCCCCCACACTCCACAACCCTGGGACCACTCACTGTTCAGATCTGACAGTAGCAAAGCTGTTGCCGTGGGGGGGGGGATGCACACACCGCCTTCATAACCCCCCACCCTGCTGCCGCTCACGCTGCTGGGATCGGGACTGGGATGGAGGGCACCTGTGTCTGGGAGGGTGCGGAATATGAGTGCCAGGGACCATATGGGGGCCCTATGCACATACATATTCCATACAGTGGGAGAAACTGCACTGCCTTAACCCTCCAACCCCCAAAACCCTAACCTTACCCCACCCTCTAACCTTAAACACCTAAAAAAGCGTAAGATTAACTCCGGAAGAGTAGGAGTATCTGTGCATGGCAGTTGTAAGGAAAATACCGCAAGGTAGAAAAATATTTCAGAACACCCTCTGCCCGTGGTACATGATGTAAGTATTGGAAAGCTGTGCTAAATATGTATAGATTTTTATATCAAAGCTCCAACCTAACAGCTTAAAGCACTCTAAAGCTAGCCACACACGGTTAAATTTTGGTTCAATCGATGCTCGATCAGATCGAGGAATTCAATCGTCTAAGCGAAAATCGATCTTAATCGCATCAACATACACCCCACATTGAGTTTGTGATTGTGGTGCGATTTCGACTAAAAAAAATAACTAAAATCGTAAATTTTGGTCTGGAAACGATTGAAGTTCAGATTGAAGTGGTCTATGTTATTATATCGAATCCAATCGATGTAGGAGAAACACCACAAACATCAACGATTATAAAACGGTTTTGGCACAATCAACGATGATTTTCCAACATGTCCGATCAAAATTCCATCAATTTTTCTGCCTTCATCAAACAATTATCGTCGATCGTACCATGTGGGCATTCCTCGATTTCTCGAAAAAATTCATCTAATCCAGCATCGATTGAACAAAAATCGAACCGTGTGTGGCTAGCTCTAGGGCCCCCATGCACCTTTAGATTTCTCTGGCAGATTTCCATAAGATCTCCATTTGTTTTACCAAAACCATGTAATATGAGGGACTTTCTAAACTATCAACTGTACCTGCAGCAGAATCTACCATGCAGGAGGCTGACGCAGAGGACAGTGAGGGAGACCACCCTACATATGGGGTGAGTAAAACACAATCTCCTGGTACTCATCTGAGGAGCTCACTAAAAAAGGTATGTGCACCCCTGTCTAGATCTAAAGGATACCTGACCGAGAGATCTAAAGGGGAATGGCCAGCTTTAGGGCATGTCTCCACTGCGTTATCAGCTCTGTTGGGTCCCCCTGCGCTAAGCATTCTGCAGATGCGCCAGCCATAGGTTAACGTAATGCACTATGTGACCTTCCAGCCAGCGGATCTGCAGAAGGAAGTGAGAACAGCCTGAGCCTGAGACAGGTAATGTGGAAGACATTCCCCTAAACTCACCTGATGTACTTTGTGTCCCTTGCTGGCAAACCCCCTATTATTGGGGTGATCATGATAAAGTATGCCGTCACTTCATTACATCTTTATTTAGGTCTATGTGGCTGATGCCTTTCCCGTGGAAAACAATTGTATCTGATGCCTCCTGGTGGCCGTACATGTTACTGCAGCTAATAACCCCAAATGGATGGAGGAGATCTGATTTGTCTGCGCGGCAGTTGGTTTAACAAGTGACTGTACAGTGAGAAGAGTAGTAGCAGACTGAAGAACGTGGGATACATGGGTCAATTTGTCACCGATCGATTCCCGATCCAATCATTACAGGCGATCGTGGAATCGGCGATTGATCGGATCGGGAATCGATGAAACACCCCCTTGGGAATCCGATTTGTGGCGGATTTAGACATGAGCCGATCTCCAAAATGGCCGATTCCACAAAATCCATCGATGGGAAAGGCTGCTGCATAGGGCTATGGGTCCACCAACATACTTCCATTGGCAAACGATCAACCAAAAAAAAAACCAACATGTCGGTTCAATGTCCGATCCGATTTTTAGTCTATTTTGTTTGGTCGATCGTTCAGAGTGGGCAGAACTTGATTGATCGCCGTGAATCGATCTGTCAAAAAAAACAGTGTATGGGAGCCTTAACTGGCTGCTTATCTTGTTTCTGCCTACAGCAGAGTTCCCTGAGCCAACATCCCCCCACCAGCTCACTGACCAGAATAGGACCGCTGCTGCTGGGGTGGGGCTCTAGTACTGGCGAACCAAATGGGTGAAGTGGCTTCAGTTCGCCAGTACTAAACATGGTGGTGCCAGGAATGAAAACTTTTTTTAGCAGTTTTCCCAGATATAAACAACAGGTGAGTAATATGTCTATGTAATGTATTGAATCATTTTTTATTTTGAGTATACAACCTCTTTAAAGTAAGGAGTATAAATTTGATCCTATACAATAATATATCTCTGCATTAGATGCTTCCAATGGCCCCCCCTCCACCTCAGGTGATTTTGGAGAGGAAGACTGGAACCTTTATACACTATGGGTAGAAACATGGCCAACTGTCCATGGCGGTTACGTCTTTATAACCTTGTTGGTTTTACAATTTCAAACCCATGGCCGATAATATGGAGGTGTGGCACAATTTGATAATAAATTCTTTATTGTTTCTCGACCAAAAAAAAAACAAACAAAAAACATATACACATTATCCATGTTACATTTCGTAGTCTTTGATACACTTAACATTCAACCTATCCATTCATGTCCCTTATATGCCATATATATCCCCATCTCCTCTCCCAATCCCGCGCTGTCACAGGTCAAATCACCCTCTACTTTGGATATAATCGTCCCACTGGTCCCATTCCGCACGGAATGCCTCATATCTATCGTTTATACGTGCAGTCAAATATTCCATGGTTCTTACCTCACTAACCCTATTAAATAACTCCCTGCGGGTTGGGGGTATTGGTGACTTCCACTTTGCCGCTATTGCACAGCGGGCTGCCGTCAGAATGTGCACTGCTATTCTCCTTTGTTCCCTATCCAGGTGTTTCAGTGAGGCCCCCATCACATGGGTTTCTATACTGAGTGGTATCTTTTTTTGGGTTACGGATTCTATTATTTGATTTACCCCATTCCAATACTCTTCTAACTCCACACATCCCCAGTATATATGATCCAGTGTTCCCTCCCCTACCCTGCATCTCCAGCATCTGTCCGTCGTCTTGGGGTATATTTTATGTAATTTCTCAGGGGTATAATACCAATGATATAGTATTTTATAGATATTCTCGCGATGTGTTATCGACATCTAAATTCTCTTCTCATTCTCCCAAATTTGATTCCATTCTTGTGTTGTTATTTCTCTCCCTAATATCTTCTCCCACCTAACCATGTATGAGGGCCTCCATTCCCCATTCTCCTCTAGACACCTGTATAGAATAGCAACAAATCCTTTTAAGTTATTTTTTTGAGTGCACATCTGTTCAAAATACGTAGTGTCCTGGAGTGGCGCCGCTCCCAGCCTGCCCCTGAGGTAGTGACACACCTGGATATATGCATACCGTTCACCCTCGGGAAGGGTCCTCTTAACACTGAATACCTCATATGTATCCACTAGCCCCCCGGCTGAAACCACATCCCCCAATGTCCTAACACCTGCCTCTTCCCAAATTATTATTTTTTTTTCTGACCAAGAGACCGGTATTGCCCGGTTGGGATGAATCGGCTCCAGCCGAGAGACTCTGGGTCAACCCATATTTATATCTATTTTGGTTCCATATTTTTTGTGTGTGTTCTATCGTTTCAATTGTATCTAATGGTTTGTATATATCTGTTTGTCCCCATATAAGTTCTTTCAGGTTCTGCATTCCAAGAATATCTTTTTCCAATTGTAACCATCTAGGGGGGTTCTCCTCTTGCAACCATACCCCAAGGGGCCTCAATTGGGCTGCTATGTAGTAGTTTTTAAAATCTGGGACTCCCAAACCCCCTTTATGTTTTTGTCTGCACATGAGTTTGGCTGACAGCCTGTGTGTCTTAAAGGCCCATATGTATTCTAGTATTGTTTGTTGTATGTTCTGTAATTTTTTCCACGGGACCTTAACCGGGAGAGTACTGAACAAGTATAAAAGTTTGGGTAGAACCATCATTTTTATTCCTTCGATCCGCCCAAATAGGGAGATCGTATGTTTCTTCCATCCCTTCATCATGTCTTGGATCTCCTTCATTAATGGTGGGTAGTTACTCTTATATAAATTATCATATCTATCCGTAATTTTCACTCCCAAGTATTTTATTTCTTCCAGGTTCCACTTCCAGTTGTAATTTCCTTTCAAAACTTCTATGGTTCTCTCTTCCAAGTTTAAGGGCATCGCCTCAGTTTTATCAATATTATTTTTATAACCCGAAACCTGACCATACTGCTCTAGAATTTTCATTAGGGGTGGGATTGAAGTAATTGGTTGCGCTATACTCAGCAGAACATCATCTGCAAATAAAGAGATTTTATATACTCGTTCTCCTACTTTTATGCCCTTAATATCTATATTATTTCTAACATGGGCCGCCATGGGTTCTATAGCAAATGCAAACAGAATGGGGGACAATGGGCATCCCTGCCTTGTTCCATTTTGGATATAGAAGGTTCCTGAATTACCTATTGGTGTTTTCACTGAGGCGGATGGTGCTGAGTACAGCGCACCTATTGTTGTTAGATATTCCCCCTTTACTCCAAATTGTTTGAGAGTCTCTATCAAGAAAGGCTTTTTCGGCGTCCAAACTCAGCACCACCGCCCCAGTTACTCTTTTATTAATCACTTCTATGATGTCAATTATTCTCCTTGTGTTATCCCCTGTTAACCTTCCGGGAACAAACCCTGTCTGATCATGATGGATTAAGTTTGGTACAAATGGTAGTATTCTATTTAACAGTGCAATTGGTCGGTAACTTTTGCAATCTGTCGGATCTTTACCAGGTTTTAAAAAAATTGGTATATACGAGTGATTCATCTGATCGGGGATATTTCCCCCATGCATAAAGTCATTGAATATTTCATTCATATAAGGAGCAAAAATTTCTGAAAACTCTCTGTAATAAAAGTAGGTAAGGCCATCTGGGCCTGGTGCTTTATTTGTTGGGAGCTCCCTGATGGTGGTCAGAACCTCCTCAACCGTGATGTTCCTGTTCAGATCATTGGCCTGTGATTCTGTCAGTCTCGGAAGTTCGGCCTCCATCAGAAAGCTCCTTATTTTTTCTTTTATCCTATCTATTTTCCCTTGGTGGCGTGCTACATTAGTATACAACGTTTTATAATAATCCTCAAAGATTTTTAATATTCCTTTTGGGTCCACAATTTGTACTCCTGCTTTATTTTTTATTGCCGATGGCACCCCTTCGACTTTTTTATTTTTTAATCTGTTTGCTAATAATTTATCAGCCCTATTACTTTTTTCATAATATAATTGTTTAGTGTACAGAAGCCTGCGTTCAACTATTTCTATTGCATCTTGTTTGAGTTTAGACCTAATTTCTATTATTCTTTTTAATGTTTTAAGCGAGGGAGACCGAACCAGTTCCTGTTCAAGTTTTATAAATTTTCTTTTATTATCTTCATTCTCCTTCTCCTTGTGTTTCTTTTTTGCTACCATAAGTGATATACACTGTCCCCTTAATACCGCCTTATGTGCCTCCCATATTATTTACCCCTTGCGATGATACCGTTCCCTCATTTATCATGAAATATTCCTTCAGTGTTTTTTCTATGTGTGATCTCTTATTAGGTCATCATTGAATCTCCATTGGTTACGCCTGTGTATAATAGTGTCAAGTGATAGCACCAACCAAATCGGTGCGTGGTCCGACCATGTGATTTGGCCGATTTTGGTCTGAATTACATCTAGTGATCTATTCTCGTGTGTATCTTACGGGGATTCGAGTAAAACGTAAACTGTTGTTCACTCGGGTGCTGTGCGCGCCAGAGGTCATACAACATATTAACTTTCATTAGTTGCCTGAATTTTCTGGCTGTTTTAACTGTGTCTACAGGAGTTTCCTCATTGTGAATATCCAACCTATCTTTCTCCGGTGCGTGTACTAAATTAAAATCACCTCCTATTATGAGATACACATATTGTGCTACCTTTACCCTATCCATTACTGTATTAAGGAACTGGATCTGGTTTTTATTAGGGGCGTAAACATTAACCAGAGTAATTTTCTTTTTTCCCACTGTCCCTCTAATTATTATATATCTCCCCTCCTTATCTTTTTGTCTAAGTGGTTGGTCCCGGCGGTCCCCACGGAGGAGGAGGTGGGTCAGTTCCTTCATGGG
>CM070039.1:79970577-79980978 GCA_036250615.1 Ptychadena robeensis
TATATGTGTTGGATGCACTATAGCACACTGTGTATTTATTGGGGTGCACTATAGCACACTATGTGTTGAGGTGCACTGAAGCATGCGTTGAGCCGGTCCCCTGGTCAGAAGATTATTATAGTGCACTTCTTCAACCTCCAGCAGCGTACTGACTCAACATAGTGGAAACAGGCGGTTCGGTAGGCATGTTAAATCAATGAGCTACGTCGACATCACCGTCAAGGAATGCACTTAACTCAGGGCGTGTCGACAGAGCCCAAAACGCCACACCGTGGAAACTTACCCTAAGTGACCCATTAGACCAGAGATAAAGCCCAGGACCCAGAAGGAAAGTTAATATTTACACCCCCCCCCTATAGTGATGAACGCCTCATTGACGATGGACTCGATCTCAGATGGTGGCTGTATATGATGTAAAACATAAAGCACGACATCTTGGCTTTGTGTACCACACAATCATGTAATGCCACATATACAAGACTGAGTTAAACATGCAAGGCTATAGGGTCAGACATGTCCTCTCAGCATAAATGGCGACCATTATTATTGCTTGTATGGGGCTGTGCTTTGATAGCGTATATACATACAGCGTTAATATAATAAATGTACAGAGACGTCTCAACAATTTCAATGTCTACACTATCCAGAGACACCGCAGACTGATTCATTCCCCTCACACATATCCACCATGATTTGTGAGGAACAAAATGGTTGTCATGTTGTCTGCAGGAAGGAAGCCATTGTTGCCTCATGAGGGGTACAAAGAGCCTCTACCTGGGTGTAATATGTTATTGGACAATACTATTTTTCCATAAAATTGAGTATTTCCGTCTTTATTGTCACAATTGTATTGAATAGAAAAGGGTTTAGATTAGGGGCATGATAAACACACCACCCAGTCTGGAATACCCCCTGTAAAAACAGGGGCAAGGGGACTTTAAAGGCTAGAGAAAATAAATTCGAAAGGAGTATGTGTTGGTGGTTAATGAAAAATAATCATAATAGACAATTCATTCTTTAAAACATATTAGACAGATTTAATAGTCCACATTTAAAACATATTAGACAGATTTAATAGACCACATGGTCTAATTATTATGGGATGTCGGCTAGTCCTTGTGGGAATTGAGACCCACATAGTGCACAATTGTATTGAATGTCAGATTAAACCATAATACCCTGCCGGTGCCTTGTGAATTATTTCTATAAAAGTGAATATTTTATCTCTCTCTTAACATAGAGCCTCTACCTCAGGAGTAGTGTTTGTATTGGGTGTAATGGATGTAATATATTAAATGACAATATTATTTCTCCTTATAATGGAGTCTTTCCGTCTTTATTGTCACCATTGTATTGGATGGCGGATTAAACCATAATACTATGCCAGTGCCTTGTGAATGATTTCTGTAAAAGTGAATATTTTATCCCTATCTATAACGGATATGATGCTGTGTGCGGAGATGGGTGTTGTGTTACACAACACATAGCACAGTGGGCGTTCTCTGATCCCCCCCGCTTTGTGTAGAAGAATGGTATGCTCCGAGCGCTGAAAATGGGCGGGCGAGCCCCCGCCCCGGTCAGTGCGGCGCGGAGAGTCATAGCGTAGAATTTTGTGTGATCCATCAACAGAAAGGAAACATGGCAACAAACGGTACGTATTGGGGTACACGGCTTATCCCGGTTGGGCGCCCGGGCTTCCTACTTTGCTGCATTATGTTGGCGATATTTAGGCTTTGGCGTATGTATTATACGTTCCGAGATGGCCTCTCAGTGAATGAATGGTGCGAATGAGCGTTATTTTCCGTTTTATTACTTTTTATTTATGTATTTGGCTGCGCGGGACTTGTTCTTTAGAGGCGGCAGTGAGGGTCATGAGAGCCCGGGTTACCGCCTTCCTTTGTCCTCGCCGCGGCTCGGCGGCCATTTTGTGGCGCAAGAAGGCGGCGCGGCCATGCTGCAGTGGAAGAGGGCGGGGCTGGTTGCTTTGGAAAAGAGATCGATGTTGATTGGCTGCTTTTTTTGCTATGAGGATTTCGTAGTTTTCCGTCGCGTTGGGCGCAGGGGTGTCGATGATTGGCTGCTGGGGTTATTGTGCGGATTTTGAATTTCTCTAGTTTTATTTATAAATTTGATATGGAGGATTTTTCTACCAAAAAGAACACTTCCTTCTGGGTTCCTTTTGGCGTTTTTTTTTAAATAAAGATTTTATTCATTCTAACTTAACAGAAACCTAGATAGCAATAGTGTGTGTACAGCAAGAAAAAAGCCATTACCATAACAAATACATAAAGGATACAGTCATATTGAGGGAGGGGTTGTTGTTTTTTAATAGTCGCAATAATATGAATGACTGTTGGATCCAAACTTGACAATACATATGTCTTGTACATTAATGGACGTCCCCTATACCAAACTACTTCAAGGAAGTAGACCTTACCAATCTCCTTCCCTGAATGTTGGGGTAGGTTTCAGGCAATTACCCGCCATTGTAATCGCGGGGTGGTGATCACTAGCGATTGTACGAGTCTTTCTGGAGGGGATTGGGGTGGACCGCGCCGAATGCTCTCATAGAGAATGAATGGGGGAGCGTTTAAAAATCATGTCTCAAGATGCAATTTTAAAACTCGCCCATTCATGTCTATGGGCGCGATCCAAAACGTGGTAAGCCGTGTTTCAGATCGAGTGTTGCGCCGCGAGTTGATTCCCATCAGATACATGGGCCCATAATTCTGTTATGACTCACCCTTAAAATCGTAATCCCCTTCCTCCATGACACAGGTTGGAGGATTGAGACTTGTGAATGTGGGCTTACACCATGCCCTAACGACTTGTGTGTTTGCTTGGCTGCGACTTGGGTTAATGTGGGAGATGTGACTGTTGAAGTCGATGTGTTATATCACTCGGTTGTACGGAATACTCTAGACCTTACCATTCATCACATTAAATAGCTGTAATAGTGAAGCTGGGAACACATGGCTCGATATAAAAGGTTCCCTGCTGCCTGATATCGGAGGAGATGGAGGCTCTGCTCTCTCCAGGTTTGGTTTACGCTCATGCCCGATATCCCTGTTTTCGAGTGGGATTGATTAGTCCTGCTTGAAAACGGGGATGGCAGCATATATGGGCCAGATAGATGGCTGTGAGTGTGCTCAAAGCGGCCATTAATCTGGCCCATATCTACACTTGTGTTCCTGCTTTAGTTGCTTGTGCTATATTGTCATGTATTTAACTGTATTCAGCCCCAGCCTGGGGACCTTTTTGTTGTTTGCCCAGGGGGGGGGGCGGGTTGCTCAGGCTGCTTTCTGTGCTAACCAGATGCTGCATCTGTATTGATTTAAATGGGAAGGGCCTCATTATTCTGCTTGGTCCACCCTCCATCTTCTATAGCCGTGATGGTGATCCTTTTAGTGCCAAAACCCACTTATTTATCTCGAAGTGCCAGCATGGTGATATAACATGTATTACACACACACGAAACATGTAAATGCACAAGTCTACTCTTATCTTGCAATGCTGGGGTGCTTAGTGTACATGTTGGGGTGCAAGGATGAAGGCTTTGTAACGAGGAACTGGGCATTGTGTTCTTCTATTGGAGCTGGGCAGCCAAGATGAATTGTTTTTGTTCTTAAATGCACTCATTAGGAAATGCTCCCTGTCTGCCAAAATGCGACACCTGTATTTACTTTTTATATTCTATTTGCAGTGATTTAAGTAATTGTTTTAACATTTTTTTTATTATTGTTTTTGTAGAATACACCCAGCCAGCTGCCCAAGGGTAAGATCCGTTTTTTGTTATTAAAGGGCCTAGATTCAGAAGGCTGTGATGGTTTTTGGTTTACTTATGTTTTATTTCTTCTTTGAAGGTATGGGTCATATCCTTCCCAACCCGCACAAAGCTATTCCCAGCAGGGCAGCCAGTCGTATGGTCAGCAGGGGTACAGCGGATACGGCCAGTCTGCTGGATCTTCTTCCTATGGACAGAGTGGTGGATACGGCTCCTCTTATGGACAAGAGCAGAGCTGTAAGTATAATGCTTTGTGATAGGAATTGGTATCGATAATCATTGTCATGGACCAGATTTCTGTTTATGAAGATGTAGCGTTTGCTCATTGATTTGTTAATTGTTTCACAGCTGGTTATGGTTCTCAGTCGGCACAAGGATACAGTGCTGGTAATTATGGCAGTTCACAATCATCCCAGACCCCCTATGGTGGAGGACAACAGCAGCCGGCCTCCCAGTCGTCTTATTCCAGCTATTCCCAGCAGCCTCCAGCCAGCGCAAACACTGGTGGAAGGTAGGTACCTGTTATTTTCTGAATCTCATAACCAGTCTCTTATGTTATAGGTTTTGCTTATTGCCATTTCTTTATTTCAGCTATGGCAGTGGCACCCAGTCATCCTCTTACCAACAGCAGCAGGGCAGTGCCTATGGGCAGCAGTCCAGTGGAGCATATGGAGGTCAGCAGAGCAGCTATGGAGGAGGCCAGTCTAGCTATGGAAGTCAGCAGAATCCAGGTGGATATAGCGGTCAGCAGTCTGGTTCCTATGGACAGCAATCCAGCTATAGTGCACCACAGGGCTATGGCCAGCAACAATCCCAGTATAGCAGTGGATGTAAGTTAGGGCTTTGTATTTTTGTGAGAGTAAGCGCAGTTTCCATGAATACTTGACAAATGTCTTATTCTTTTAGCTGGAGGTTATGGCCAGGACTCTCCTCCCATGAGTGGCGGTGGCGGTGGCTATGGCGGTTCTGACCAAGGCAGCTTTGGCGGACAGGACCGAGGCAGAGGCCGTGGTGGATTTGGTGGACGAGGAGGCTTTGACCGAGGCGGCAGGGGTGCCCGCGGCGCAAGAGGCGGCATGGGGTAGGTGTCTAAACATGGGCAGTGTGTGTGGGTGCAGTTTGGCTGTGTGTTGAAGATTGCATGAGAAGAGCATTCAGGTTACTTGCTTTACTGCAAAAACAAAGCCTCCTACTTCCGGTGTTTGACAACTGATTCCTAAGCACTGACAACTCTGACCTGTGGCTGTAAAGAGAGGAAGGAGGTTTCGCACTGCCTGTGATAGGAAGGTTATATCTGTGTAGAGGTTGAAATTTTAAAAAAAATTGTGTTCACAATGAGTCTTAGAAGATCTTCCTAGGCAGGGTACCTGGGTTTGTCCATGTGCTCATTTCAGAGGTGTAACTACCAAAGGTGTTCTCTAATCAAACAATGGTTCATTATGGTTATCACTAGGTTATATACAAAAAAAAAATATGGTGTATTGCGTGTAAACACAAGTCTGCAAAGGCTGGTAGATGAGTTTGACTGTTTGGGTTTACACCAAAATATATGAAGTACTCAGATCTGGTATACTGGTGTAGGACTGTTTAAACTGAACCACAACTGGATGCAGGAAGATGGGAAGTCTGACATGGTACACGAAATGTAAAAGAATCTGGTGCCAATTGAGGTTAATCAGTACAGGTTTGATGGCGTGCAGCAATGAGACTGGGGTCTGTGTGGCGTGTGAGATGTTGAGACGGGGTGGCGGGTTGTGTGACTGTCGTGTGATCACTTCCAGTCAGCGGGTTAAGCCGAGGGTGCTGATCAGAGGTAAGTATGGGGGTAACGAGGAGCAGAGATAGGAATACAACTGCCAAATCATGTTTGCTGTGTTGCTCTGCTTTGTGTTAATAAATTCTGCATTTTATGTGCTACAGGTTTTCAAGGTCTCGTCAGCTTTCACACTTAGCTTTATCAGCACAAGTATATATATATATATAGCTCTAAGATAAGCAGTACAGACTTATTACATCCTGTGCACCATTCTCATTATTTTACACTAAGCTCGGTCGCTCCAAGTTCTATGCAAAGCAAAATGGTACACACAATCCAGAGGAAATCTTAAAAGGTGTCTGCACTGATGAGTGTTGGTAAACGATAGCTATCTAGAGGTCGTACTTTCAAAGCCCGCAGCGGCTGAAGGTGAACAATCACATGCAAACAAGACGCAAGCGTGTTAGTTGTACAGAGTACTAGATGGTTATTTGTGTGACGGAATAAAGAACGTCTGTAGCCTCGGGAATGACAAAACCAAAAAAACTTCAATTTTCTTCTAATTGTCTTCTCAGCGGTGGTGAACGGGGAGGATTCAGTAAATTTGGTGGTAAGTGAAGAGTTGAAAAATCAACAACAATTCTTGTACTGTTCATTTCTTTTTACGGTTCATTCATACAGAGTTGTCTGGGGGTCAGGCAGGCTTCATCCAGTGCCTCTGCACACCGATATATATGCTCACACCTATCTATACTGGATATAAATCACACTATATATACTATGGTTGAAGCCTACAGATGTTGGGTTCTGGTTAACAATGGGGCTGTGGGAATTCGTAAAAAAAAAAAAAATGCATGTGTTGGTTATATAAAGGGTAAATATCCAACTTGGTAAAGTGTCACGAGGAGGTAGATTTCTTAAACAGAAACTTTATGGTGTGTCTTCAATTCATGGTTACCAGGTATAAAACACGGCCGTTACTGTGGTGGTAATACAACTCTATCACTGGGTGCTAGGTTTACAAACTAAAGAGGTATCTATAAAACAAGTGTCTGGTGGAACTGCAAAACGAAAGAAAGATCAAAAAAAAATAAAATAATCTTAGGGGTGTGAAAATTGGGGGTGAGCAGTGTGTTATTAGATGTTGTACATCCATGGTGTGTCATTACAAATGGCTTGTGTGTTCATAGTGTGTATTTAGGGGTAAGACATGTCCTACTTGCTTGAACCAAATGCACGGTCAGATGTCTGCTCATGAAAGCGCCTGTTACGGGGCCGGAGGAAAGGCTCTGTAGTTTATTCCTTACGAGATAACCCGACTAAGAAGTCACTGTGTTGCCAGGCACTAATGGATAGTCTGAGCGTTCATGTGGGTGTTTCATGTATGATGGGGCTGGGGTTATTTATCGTGTGCCGTCACATGTCTAACACCGAAACCTTTCTCTGCTTTCTCAAAAGGACCACGTGAAGGAGGACCTCCCAGGCATGAGATGGGTAGGTGTCCAAGTAGATGATGGGCTGTTCTAGGCTCTTGTGGGTGATGGAGAACGTAAACATTGTGTGGAGATAACTGTATAATAAAAACAAGTAGCCATCATCCATGTGAGATTAGATCACTTACAATCCCATTTCTTTGACAGCTGAACAGGATAACTCTGACAACAACACAATCTTTGTGCAAGGCCTGGGTGAGAATGTGACCGTGGAGTCAGTGGCCGAGTACTTCAAGCAGATTGGAATCATTAAGGTATGTATATATGCATCCACCTGGGGACGGTCATGTAGAGGGGCAACATTTTGATTTGGGTCTAAAGCCCAGGTGCCCAACCTGTGGCCCTTTGGGTGTTCTTTGGAAGCCCCCTCGGTTTCCACTTGAGGCCCCCACAATCTATTAATGCATAGGAACTCGCCTGTCTGCCGAATCAAATGTTATGTGCCCCATCGATATAATGAATGGCTTTGAAACCTTTGACAATATATATTACACACCATGTGCATCACAATACTACAGTGTTCCCTAATGCTTGAAGAATCATTTAAAACAAATTTTGTTTTAAAAAATGAAAAATGTCTTCTAGCTCTGCTGTTATTTCTTCATTAACAAATGCTGCAGTATATATTGAAAATGTTATTTTCGGCCCTTTAGTGATGCCGAGGGCTGCACTTGTGGCCCTCCATATCAACTCAATTGCCCACCACTGGTCTAAAGGCCCCATACATGTTCAGATTGTGTGTAAGGTTTGATAGTACTTTATGATCAATCGAAATGCCCCTACATTGACAAACTGATATTTGATTGATGTTGGGTCAAAAGACTAATCAATCTATGGGTTAATGCACCAAAATGTCTGCCATTGGATGTAGAAGTATGCTAATGACTTAAATTGAACAAAAATCAGTCAGTTACAACAACATATTTGATGTATACTCGATCTATCAAAATGTTCGTTTTTTGGAATAAGATTGATGTTGGGTCAATCGGATCATGTGGATCGAAAGGGAGAATAGAAACTTGTATGGGGCCTTAAGCCCAGTGATGGCCACCTTGTTGGAGGGCGAGTGCCCAAACGGACAATCATAGCCCACTTTTTTATCGGTGCCAATATGGCAATTAAGCTGAATACTGAGTTCTTGGTTTAAAGAATGGGAGGCACAAGCGCAGTACAAAAAGCCTTTTTATTATTTACAAGTTAGTGCATTTAGCAGAGGCATTACAACCTGCACATCCGTTACTGGCCATAAATCCCGCCGCAGCTTCATGTCTTCAGTGAGATATACCACCTAAAATGATCAACTTTACAATTTTGCCCCAGTATGGAAATGAGGACGCAGCAAGGTGCTCAAACCCCATAGGACTTGACCCCCACACACAGGACTTTAACCTCCCTAGCATTCTGCCTGTACACGCAATCATGGCAGTATACATAGTACACTGCTTGAAATGCCTGCCCTGGCAACGTGCGCTGGGAGACTGACGCCCTGCCATTAACATGGAGGTCTGTGGTGTGGCCACAGAGAAAATCGCAGCTTTCCAGGGATATGCAGGGTTCATGGAAGCCTCGCTCAAACAGTTCCTGATGAGCTGGGCTCATCATGAACGCTAGGGAGATTAAATTAGCAGAACGACCACTAGATGGTGCTGCCTGTCAACTTTCCACCAGTCCAGCGCTGGAATACAATGTCAACCCATGCTGAAAATCCATCACCATCAGAGACAGACTGCATACGCTTGATGGTCTTTGCCTCTGACAGCGTTGGGGATTATCCCAGTCACTATCGGTCAGCACACTGACATGTACACATGGATGACTAAGATCACTCCTTGTGATGCCCTACCGACCATGCGTGACAGGAGGGCTCTGCGTGCCATAGCTTCACCATCACAAGTCTAAGCCTTTAAACCGCTTGTATATATTTTGATCTTGAATCTTGTCGACTTTGCAGACTGACAATTTGTGTGTTTTTTGTTTTTTTTCCTTTTTACAGACAAACAAGAAGACTGGGCAGCCGATGATCAACCTGTACACAGACCGGGAGACCGGCAAGCTAAAGGGAGAAGCAACCGTGTCCTTCGATGATCCTCCATCCGCAAAGGCTGCTATTGACTGGTTTGATGGTGGGTAGTGAAGAATTATGTCCACTGGCAGACATTTTCTTTACTGGTGCGATGTGTACTAATCGTGGTCTGTCTTCTTGGTTCAGGCAAAGAATTCTCTGGCAATCCCATCAAAGTCTCATTTGCAACCCGGAGAGCAGACTTCAATAGTCGTGGTGGCGGAAATACACGAGGTAGAGGACGAGGAGGTGCTTAGTTTTAATGTGTATAGTTTACATTTATTGGGTTAGGGGACAGATGTACATGTGTATCTATTGCTGTACATTTATTGGGTATGGGTGTATGCAATAGTCATTCCATTTTAGTAATCTAGTGTTAGGTGCTGATGAGTCTTAAACAATGACCATTATAAGTGTTGTGCAGTTGCATCGGCTTCCTTGTTTTTCATATCACTGATTACCATTATCCCTGTTAGCTCCCATGGGTCGTGGAGGATTCGGTGGCCCACCTGGTGGAAGCAGCACCCGTGGAGGTAGCAGTGGATTCCCTAGCGGTGGTGGAGGACAGCAGAGAGCTGGAGACTGGAAATGCCCCAACCCGTAAGTTGGCTTCGCCTTGCAGATGTGTAGCAGGACGTCGGTGTAGAGCAGTGGTTCCCAAACGGGTCGAGTGCGGGGGTATTCCAGGGTGGCACAGCTAGGGGGCTGAGGGAGGGACAAGCATGGACTGCATGTAATGTGTATCTTTGTCTATGTGAATGATGAGTGTTCCTGTATGATTAGTGTGTGTATGTATGATGCATATCTATGCATGATTGGCGTGAAAACAAATAAAGTTGTATATTTAACAAAGTTTGAGGCATTTCACACTAGTACACGATCCTGCAACACAAATATGTCAAGAGTGAAATGGCACTCAGTTTGAAGGGGGGGGGGCTGGCTGGATAATGTTCCTAGCGATGGAAATGACTGAAACGACAGTTGGGTACATTAGATACAAAGTAGAATGGGAGAGGACAATGATTGGAGGAAATGACAATTGAGTGCATTGGATACAACAATCATTGCCATCTCTAATCTACATTGTATCCAATTTACCCAACTGTCATCTCCTCAAATTCAGAATAGAATTTGCAGTGATTTTGAGGATATGGCAGCTGTGTTCATTATACAATATAGGATGGAGATGGTAGTAATTGTAGAAAATGCAGCTGGGCACATTAGATATAAAATACAATGGAGATGGCAGTGATTGGAGAAGAGGGCAGTTGGGTGCATTAGATACAATATAAAATGGAGATGGCAG
>CM070039.1:79998856-80010962 GCA_036250615.1 Ptychadena robeensis
AGTCCCTCTCGAGTAACGCCAACATTAATGATGAGATTTCTGCATCTGGCTGAGTCTCTCATGAGTGACACCAATACAAGGATGAGATTTCTGCATCTGGCTGACAATCGCTAATGTGATGTCAACATTAATGATGGGATTTCTGCATCTGGAAGAGTCTCTCAGGAGTGACAGCAACATAATGATGAAATTTCTGCATCTCACTATCTCTAATGTGACGCCAATATTACTGAAGCTTTTGTTGGAGTCCTCGTATCTACCTGGAGCTCTACATTCAAACCGATAAAACACAGAAGACAAGCTATTATCCTCCGATCTGCCAGCTCCCCCACCACACACTGCCCCGCATCAGGCAGCCAGTATATAGAACCATGAGGACAACGGGAGAGTCCCCTAGTGTTGGAGATGGAGATTCTTCCCATGGGCGGAGCTATGGGCCAGACAGACATACAAGGATAAAAAGTCTTTTTCTTCTGTGGTTTGTTTTTAAAAGCACAACAGGGTCTCTTTAGACTCTTATAGGATCCCTTACCGGCAACTGTTTTCTTTTCCTCATATTCTCAGAAGAGAATGAGAAAAAACTATAGAGAGTGGTCCTGGAGTGGCACGGCGACTCTAAACTACAACACAAAATACAATTGGTGACAACGAACCAATCATTGGAGTTTCTACAACTGAAAGTGATGCTCCGTCTTCTCTCCCGATTCAGGCGATGTCGCCCTGGCGCTAGTCTCTGGTTGCGGAGAGAGAAGAAGTCAGACTTGGGGTCATTCTCTCTGCGAGCTGTGAACTCATTTCTTGGTGGTCTTCATTAATTTATGTTTCGGGGGAGTCCACTTCAGGTTCTGGGAATCCACTGCGGATAGACAAGGGGGGGGGGTCAGCACACACCTTAGAAGAACACAGCAAAGGCTGAGGCACCAGATCATGAATATCAGGACTTTGTTTGAGGCGGATTTCTTGTCTCCAAACAAAACCTACAGTGTTTCCCTAAAAGTAAGATCTAGATGCATGTTCCCCTGAGCTTTGAATATAAGCCCTCCCCCAAAAATAAGACCTACCCAGAAAAAAAGCTAAAGTATTTTGCCCGCAGCACAGAAAGCGCCAGCAGGTCCCTGTGGTTGGGTACACACAGTGTGCAGCGCCGGAGGTCCTGAAATCTGAGCTCAGAGGTAGAAAAAGAAGAAAAAAACATGGCCCGTCTATAGATAATTTAACTTCCAAAAGCCCCCCATACCCCCCCACCCATAACGAGGACCGATCACATAACAAACTCTCCATTAGATTTACCAACCCTACTTTTTTTTGTAGTTGATGTGGTACTCCCCCTGACCCGCACGCACACCACCACCCCCTACGTCCCGCCCCCACCATTGGCCAAGGTTGTAATCACTACTATGTAGGTGGCCAGGTCCTCCCGGATAGAATACCTAGTGATTGGAAGGTGTAAAATCACTGCCTTGTAGTGCTGGGTCTCCCGCTGATCGAATACATGAGTGAGGGGAAGTGTATATGATCACGGCGAGGTAGTGCCGGGTCCTCCCTGTGCAGAATACATAGTGTTGGGAAGGGTAGTATTTTATCACTGCTTTTTGTTGGTAGGTTTTTTGTGTTTTTTATTGTGTTTGCTTCGTGTGGTGTCCTCCTTTTGGAGTTTTTGTTATTTGAGGCGATACATAGTGATCGGAAGGTATTAGTCACTGCTATGTAGTGCGGGGTCCTCCCTGATAGAATAACTAGTGATTGGAAGGTATATATCACTGCTGGGTAGTGCCAGGTCTCCTGATAGAATACATAGTGATTGGAAGGTTATATATCCACGGCTATGTAGTTCCGGGTCCTCCTGATAGAATACATGGTGATTGGGAAGGTATAATCCAGTGCTAGGTAGTGCCGGGTCTCTCCTGTAGATAACTAGTGATCGGAAGTTATATATCACACTGCTATGTAGTGCCGGGTCCTCCCTGATAGAATAACATAGTGATTGGAGAGGTATATATCATGCCTAGGTAGTGCCGGGTCCTCCCTGATAGAATACATGTGATCGGAAGGTATATATCACTGTATGTCGTTGCGGGTCCTCCCTGATAGAATACATAGTGATTGGAAGGTATATATCACTGGTATGTAGTGCCGGGTCACTCCCTGATAGAATACATAGTGATCGAAAGGTATATCACTACTATGGTAGTGCCGGGTCCTCCTGATAGAATAACATGTGTGAAGGTATATATCACTGCTAGGTAGTGCCGGGCCTCCCTGTAGAAATACATAGTGATCGGAAGGTATATATCACTGCTGTAGTAGTGCCGGGTCCTCCCTGATAGAATACATAGTGATTGGAGGGTATATAATCAGGTATGTAGTGCCGGGTCCCCTGAGAGAATACTAGTGATCGAAAAGGTATATATCACTAATATGTAGTGCCGGGTCCTGCCCGGGATAGAATACATAGTGATTGGGAAGGTATATACACATGCATGTAGGCGGGTCCTCCCTGTAGGAATACATAGTGATTGGAAGGTATATATCCATGCTATGTAGTGCCGGGTCCTCCTGAAGAATACTAGTGATTGGAAGGATTAGAAAAGATCCTCAATTTTTGGTAGAACAAAAGTTGATTCTACAGAAATTGTATGGTAAGATTGTAAGGTGTATTATTGGGCCTTTAGACGGACTTATGTACGAAATCAGCTTAGTATGTTTTTATTTTTATTAAGTGGATGTACACAGTAAAAGAAACCCCATATAATAAATACTTACCTATCTCAGCAGAGTACACCGTGTTTCCGGCCCTCACTCCTCACCTCTACAGGTCGCTGGCATCATCAATTACACCGCCAATGTGGGCTGGAAAAATGCCCCCCCCCCCATTAACACATGGAGGTCTATGGTGGGCCCATGCCCTGTCGCCATCACCAGAACTGATCAGCTGCGATGGAGAATCCCCACAGGCTTGCAAGGATGGGCTTGTCTCAAACACGGGGGGGGGTTAAACCTCCATAGCGATATCCTTAAATGTGGTTCATTGATTGTAATTACTAATAATCGGTAACCCCGTGCCACACTTAGGACGGCTTACCTGCTGCAGCATCACCTCGGCTCTTCTTCCTCAATCTACCAAAAAAGTAGCACCATAGTGTCATGGTAATGTGCCCAACCAATGCATCTCCCATAACCCTTAGGGAAGGGTACGACCATCTACAATTGACATTGGACCTCAGTGATGGAACAAGGGAGCTGGGAGCGCCCATACCATACACTGGCATTGTAATACATGTAGAGGCACCTCGGGTCCTCACATCCCCACTGTCATTGATGATGCTGGGAATGCGCAGGAGGGACCAGAGTGGGACGTACATATGGATTACATATAAGTCTGTTTATATTTCCCATAATGCTTTGGGGAGCGAAAATCCAGAATAATCTTCGTGCCAGGGAGGTTAACCATAGAGCTCTGAATTGCATGTAAGTTTACATGTACATACATCAAGATCCCCCACCTACCTACCTAACCATCCACCCACCCACACTTCCCTCTTGTATTAGCCTCCCTAGCAGTAAGCCCCTACTCTGCCTGAATTTCCCACCCTTCCCTCGCCCCTGTCCACAATGTGGGCTGGGAAATGGACACTATATTATATAACATTAAAATGGAGGTCTATGGCACGGCCCCCCACCCACCTCTTTGGCGTCACCGATGACCCCAGGGTGGTTCCGGAATTCCAGCAATGCTGCAGCAGTATAGAGAATCGCCACAGCTTTCCGTGTTTTTCAGATCCCCGTTCCAGTAGAGGTTCCAGGTAGCCATTCCTGCCCGATTGTTCAGCTGATCAACTGGGAATTTGATTATCATTTATTTATATAGCGCCAACATATAACGCAGCGCTGTACAATACATTAGAGTGGAGATACAACACAGGATAGTACACACAGGAACAGGTTGTGACACAGGAGTAGAGGACCCGGCCCGATCAGGCTTACACTCTAATAGGTTGGGGAATCTCCCGCATGTCGGATCGCATGGTGATCCCACGTTGGTAGATTCCTGAACGATCCCATTAATTTGGGATTGGGACGGCAGTCATGCTGCTGTCTGTCCCAGTATGTCTCTCGTCTATTGAGGGAGAATCGAGGAGTGTATCCCTACCTTAACCCAAACCCCGAACTGGGGGACCAGACATCAAGCTGCTCACCTGTAATGGGGGGCTTCTTATACTGCGCGCTCTTCAAATGCTCCTCCACCAGTTTGGGGGTGACACATATGACATGTTGCCCCTTCCAGTATTTCACCATATTCAAGGACTGCAGAGTGCTAATGATGTCGTTCTGGGTGATACTGGTCATACGGCTGGAAGAGAGGGACAAAGAGTCAGAGTTGTCTAAGGGCCCCCCATACACCTTTAGATTTCTCTGTCAGATTTCCTTTAGATCTCCTTTTGTTTTACCAAAACCATGTAATATGAGGGACTTTCTAAACCATCAAGTCTACCTGTGTTCAATCGCAGAGGACACGGCACTATATAGTTGTTGGTAAATCTAAAGGTTATCTGACAGAGAGATTTAAAGGTGTATGGCCAGCTTTATACCGGAGTCCCGTCGCTGGTGAATCCTTCCTGCGGCACTTACCTGAGGTCCTTGATGGACAGTGTCCCGCGGAAGTCCCTCAGGATCTCCAGCAGGACCCAGGACCAGTAACTCCGATAGCTCAGCTTTCCCAAATCTGACAGCGGCTTTTCTGGCGAGCCCACCGTGTTCTCCAGCTTGGAGAGTTCATAACCTAAAGTAAAACAACGATTTCATGAAAAGACACATCTCCTGTGATGAATATCGAGGCTGCTATTATGGAGATCTATTCTGCAAACAGTAAGCAGTTTTTTTAGTAAGGATATGCAGGCTACCTGGCAGCCTGTGATCGACTGACTAAACCCATGTAGGAAACAATATAACAAAAAAACTCAATATAACAAAATGCATGAAGTAGTGCATAGTCCCTGCTAACTGTCCTGCCCATCCCAATGAACTTTTTACTGTATATACTTGAGTATAATCCTATAGAATATAATCCAGGGTACATAATTTTATCTATGAAAACCGGGAAAACAAATTGACTTTATAAAGCGTATAAGCGGAGGGTGGGAAATGCAGCAGTTATTTGCAAGGATAACATGAAATTTCACCATCTCCAGTAAAAAGAAAGAAAATGTCCACAAGATGGCACTGCCGCCCACGTTTGTTCACATTTTACCAGTCGAGTCCATATCAGAATGCTGCAGATAGGCATCGGACACAGGGGTGGTCCTAGGGAGAGTGGCGACCTGGGCTAGTCACCTGCCCCCCACTCTCAGGGGAGGGGGTGTGCGGTACTGGTGAGTCTCCTCTGCCCATTCTCTCTCAGGAGGAAGCGAGTAGTAGATGCCCTGGATGTTCTTTAAGCTCTAAGGGGGGGGACAGCTGACGGAGGGTGGTTGCCACAACAGCATCCATACACAACCTCAGACACCTGACTGACTTGGATCCCCCCCCCCCCCCCCACACCCGGCTGACCTGGAGTCGGATGTTGGTTTTAAATATGTCAGATGCCATCTCCTCCACTATGCCACCCTGGGCAAATGCCCATATGTAAAACCGCTACTGATCGGGCCAACCGCTGACCCTCATTCCTAACCTGTGTTTGAATGGGGAGGGGGGGGCTTGAAAATGTCCCTAAATAGAAAAGGGAAAGTTTGGGAACCACTGGGTTCTAGGCACCCATCTGGGTGCAACACAATGCATTTGGTCCAAACTCAAGTATGCTAGTAGAGGTGGAGGAGGACTGTCCTCCGAGTCATTGTGTCTTATCCTGATTTACACTACATAGCTAAGCCGCTAAGTTTCCGATTATTCAGTTGGGCACTTGTCCGCCAGCAAGCTGGCATCATTCCCTATGCTCAGGGACCAATGAAATGACCCTAGAGAGTATCATTCACTAATACAGAACGTCCAATGCTGACAAATAAATCTGTTTGAGTAAACTCTGCAGTCTCATGTGGTCATAGAACGCAGCCGCTGTTTCTTGCGGTGAGGGGTGAAGGGATACATTCGCCACTATAGGTGATGAAGTCACTTACTGAAAGCGATGAGGAATTTTCCATAGCCGCGTCTCTGATAGGGCGGGAGAGTGAGGATACACGCCACGTTATTCCCATCTGGAGACTCCTTCTCCTGGAATTACAGAGTGATCCACATTCATTACAGACCCACCTTCATCTCAATTGCTACTCTATTCACAAGTTAGTAGATTTAGACATTTAAAAAGGTGCCAACTCAGGTAAGTGTACATGTCATAGGGTAGAACTGCTCATTAATCACTTACCTTGTTCTTTGTGTAAATATCGAGCTACGGTCAATAGGATATCAGATGTTTACTTTCCATTATCACTAATGTGTTAGTACAGCCACTTCCTGGCTTTTATTTATTTTCAACAACCTACCCCCCTCCCCACTTCACTATAGAGCAGGGGTTCTCAACCGTTTTAGATCAGGAGTGATGCCCTGGGGTCACTTCAGCGTTCCAAATACCAGAAGTGACACTCCTCAACTTCATTTTGATCACGATCATGTAAGTGTAAAGTCCTGCCCTGAAATGAAACTCTCAGGCTATGTCTCCACAGCGTTTCATGATCTGTCAGGACCCCTACATTATGTGCAGTGCTTAGTGGGGGTTCCGATGGATCACAGACTTTACCTGTCCGGCGGATGTTCTGTGCAGACATCCGCCGGTGCAGGGGTTAATGTACTGGTGGATCGGCACAGCGACGTGAGAACACAGCATGTGCTGAGCAGGTAAAGTGTATGTGATCTGTCGGAACCCCCCACCAAGCACTGCGCTTAGCGTAGGGGGTCCCGACGGATGTGGAGACATAGCCTCACTCCTAACTACCCACCCTGCATGTGGGCATCAGAGCTGCTGCTTGTTAGCTTTCAGTGAATGCGGCCAACCCTGTAAATGGTTGTTCGACCCCTGAGGGGGTCCCGACCCACAGTTTGAGACACACTGCCATAGAGGGTTGTGGCTAAACTACCCATATGTGTCAATGTGTACAGCAGGAGTGTCAAACTCAAATACAAAAATTTTAAACTCGCAAAATTACAGGATCTTGATATTTATAAAGATCTCTGCAGTTGATGAAGTCTGTCCTTCTCTTCAGATACAATGATGAAGCTTTTCATATGAAAAAGTTTAGCTTTGCTTAACCTTCTGGGCTTCCCCTGTAGCGTGCTTTTTAAAAATATTTCCTGCCCTCCCTTCAACCCAGAACACATGGAATGTCCAATAAAGGAGCAACTCCACCTTAACATGGAGGTCAATATCGCCCCATAGAAAACAATTATAAAGGCCCCCAGTGGCCATCCACAACACTGCACCCAGAGTTAACCACATCAGCTTTAAATAGATTTGGGATAGATTTGGCCCTCGGGCGGGAGTCTGTCACCCCGGACTTAGAGCATCAGCTATGCAAGTTACATGTGACTTTTAATAGAACCAGAGAGGATCATGGGTAGACTCACCTTTGAGAAATAGCCAACGATGTGAGCCCCTTGTCGATCCACTTCAGTGAGGATGTAGAACACGAACGGCTCCACGTCAAAGTACAAGGTTTTGTGATCCAAGAAGAGCTTGGCCAAGAGGCAGAGGTTCTGGCAGTAGACTTTGTGGTCCTTCCCGTCCACCTCGTACACGGAGATGTTATTCTTTCTATAGATTTCCTTCCCCGGCGGCTGCCTCCACTGACACAGACCCTGAGCGACAAATACCATTTTTGTGGTTTTAAAATTTTTACTTTACATGCACTTTATTTTCTTATAACTCCCACACGGTCCTCATCCAAAGTCACTAGATTGCCAAAATTATACACTGCAAAAAAAAAAAAAAAAAAAGAAAGAAAAAGGGAACACAGACATAAGTCCTGACCCTAGATCTGAGTGAATGAAATACTTTGTTCCTTACAGCGCGGAATGTGCGGACACCAACATCACACAGACATTATCACTGGAAATCACATGTGTCACCCCATGGAGGTCTGGATTTGGAATCACACTCCAGGCTGATCCAAATTTGACGTAATAGTGACTTAATACAAGTCACAATGAGGCTCAGTGGTGTGTGTGGCCTCCACGTGCCTGTATGAACTCCCTACAAAGCCTGGGCATGCTCCTGATGAGGTGTAGGGAGTTCATACAAGCAAAGAAGTCTTGCTGTGTCTGGCAGCGTAGTGTCCAGAGCGTGGAGGTGCTACCAGGAGACAGGCCAGTACATCAGGAGACAGGGAGTAAGCCGTAGGGCAACAACCCAGCATTAGGACCGCTACCTCTACTTTAATTTTGAGTGTAACTCCAGATCCAGATGTTGGGGTCAGCACATTCAGCTATGTAAATTACATAAAAGTACATACAAAGTACCATATTTCATAAGAATAGATCATTCAGATCAGGTCTTGTGTGTTCCCTTTTATTTATTTTTTAGCAGTGTAGTATTCCTGTACAGCGTCTAGGTGACCAATCATTTCTTAACACCATGAACATCCCTTAAGACCCCTCCGGACAGTCAGCAAACTCTTACCAGGTGGTAGCGATACGTTTTCTCAAACTTCATGTATTTCAGACAGTACTCGCACACCCACAGCTTAGGCTGCTTCCCATAATCCTCAGGGAAGGGGGAGAAGTACCAGGCGTCGATCTCGTAATTTCCGATATGGATCTTGTCCACGTATTTGACTTTTGTGATCTGAGAAAACAGAAGGATGGTACAAGCCATGAAGCTGCTGCAGAGGTGACTGAACAGGCAGCATTCACACGTATGTAACACTCACCGCTTCGTGTTCCTTCTCCAGTGCCGCCGTCGTGGGATCCATTTCTGCATACGTCTGGAATAAAAATGGAAATATATCAATCCAAGCTGCCTCATGTAAAGTCAGTGGAGGGGCACGGGCAGTTTATCCAGCCTGCAAGTATCCGGAGACATCGCAGGGGGTGCGCACCATCAGTCGCATCAAGGGGAGAGGCCCACACCTTGTGTCCTCCAGCCTCTAAACAGAGAGAGGCTACAAGCTCAGCTCCTTGCTCCCCGTCTCTGCAAGCAGCTGGGGGTATAAAACTCACTGAAAGTGCTAATCCCGAGCTGGACTCGGACTGGTGAAATGTAAACAAGTGGCAGCGCCATCTATGGTACATGGGTATGGGTACAAGCCCTAAGGAGAACCAGATATCTGGCTTCAGGATTTCTAGAAAGTTTCTGAATGGTAAGCTCTCCTCACCTTCTGGACATGGTTGATTTCGTCATGCTTCCTCTTCTGATTTCTGGTGATCTTCCTCTCCGGCTGCTCCGACAGTTCGTTCAGGTACTGGTCTGTGTTCTTCTGAACGGCGTCCTTCGCCGTCTTGGTCAGCGCCAACCGGTTTTTGTCCACCCATTCGTCCAGCCGCCTGTTGACTAGAAAGGACACAGAGGTTTCCGGAGGTGTGTGGAAAGGCCTGTCAGGTCTTAGGGCTTGTGTCCACCACGGGGTGAAAGAGACGCAGAGAGGACCCTTCCTGTTCTAATGAATGGGACATGTGTCCACTCTGCGTTATCTGAGCTGCGCGCCTGTGGTGCTGTATAGAAGCGCTGTGCAGAATTCCGCATCTTCATTGCAGTGCCATGCTGTGCCATTGGAGACACGTGGTCTTCAACATACATGTCTCTAAGTCACAGAAAAGCAGCCACCGATGCTGTTTGGGCACTGTTTTTTGGTATTCTAAATCGCCGCATGCAGCCCTTTGGGCATTCTTCAGCAGTCCCCTGTGGTCCTCCAATTGTGGCCCCCGAAACCATATTGCATAGAAACTCACCTGTCCAAGTGGGAAGAGGAGGAGAGGCTGATAGTATGTACAAGCCAATCAGCGACCCAGATGGCGCCTGAGAAACTCCCTCACCTCTTCTCCTTTCCTCTAGTGTTGGCAGGTGATGAGCATATATGCTCCCACTATCCACCAATGAACAAGTGGGGATTCACATACCTTGAGAATAGGGGCACATAACTTTTGATGTTAAATAAGTTTTATTGTTATTTATATCAAGACAAGAAAATATACATAGCATTTCACATACTATATTATTATTCATTTGAAAGATATATTCTCTTAATCAAACATAATAATAAACCATGGCATTAGATCTTTGGCAGATCTACTCTCTTGTTCCAGGAGAACAATAATAAGAAAAGAACAATAATAAGCCATGACAATAATCATATAGGTATGTAAAAATACCCCATTACTCACATTGATAGCCACCTAAATGCCTATAGAGAATGGTTTTGCGTGCTCCTTTTGGAGCTTTTGAATCAAAGGTTATTTTCAGTATAGATATCATCAAAGGCTTTGATTATATCTATGAGGCACATAACCTAACGATGTATATCTTCTAGCTCTGCCTGCTGTCATTAAAAAATACTTATACAAGTCAGTATAGATTGAAAATCTTACGTGCGGCCCTTTAGTGATGCTGAGGGCCGCACTTGTGGCCCTCCATGTCAACTCAGTTGGCCACCACTGTTCTAAATCAATAGGGTGGACTCCCCCTGGCGAGCAAATGTGCCGAAGCGTGTCTTCTTTCCCTGCGCTGGACGCATGCAATCAGCAGTGGAAACATGGCCTAAGTATTATGCTAAATAGACAGGTCTCTCATCTACAGGTACAGAGCAGGTTCAGACCACGATATCCATTCCAGGGATACTTACAGCCCACATAATGTACATAAAACTCTTCCCGTCCTTCCTGTTCATTCAGCCGGGACTGGATGACCTCAGCAGAATCTAAAGAGAAGACACACCGGTCAGATGTAGCGCACACACAACGCACCGTGCAGTATATCAGCGGTATGATCATATACGTACGCCAAGTATTGTCCGCTCTCCGGCACAGGTAAGTCTCTCCAATCTCTACGGTCACCTCAGGATCTCTGCCACCTCGGGCCCCGCCGTCGCCTCTACACATGACCTCGTCGTCATCTTCCTCTTTAATGCTGCCATGCTCCAGCCCGTCCTCTTGGGAGTGGAGGGCTTCGTGTTGATTGTCGCCGACCGCCACGGTGTCCAACTTGTGTTCTTCGGAAATGGAATCGTCCATGGCTCCACCGGGACCTGAGAGAAGAAGAGGGGAGCATGTAATGGCTGCCTACAGAAGACAAGGACAGGAATGGCAGATATTGGGGGGGCAGCAGTGGGTTGTCCCATTCCCATTCTATGCTTTGGGTATATAAAGTATGCTATTGGCGCTCTCCTGCTGAATATGATAATCAGCCATATCCTCTGACTTTAAAACTCACTCAATTTTGACCCAATTTCCTGAGGCCCGAGGATCAGAGTAAGAACCAGACAACGGCAGGCCAAAAGTTCTACCAGGACAGGGTCTCTTTAATAGTCTGTGATCGTAATGAATCATTAGCTGCATATTGTACTATAAATTTCTATATTGATAAAGAAGGTGCAGCCTCCAGTCACCCATCATATGGTCACCTTCTTTTTTAATCATTATGGTCACCTTCTAGTCGGATAGAGATCAAACAATTCTGATTGGACAAACAAATATGAACACAGGAAACCTGGGAAGACGTCCAGTTCCCATGAAATGAATATTGACAAATGTGGGACAAATAAAGTCTACGTGGATGGGGCGAGGAGAGCTAATCAAGGAAACATACCTGATGGTACACCGCCTGTGTACACACGCACTACAAATAGAGCCATACAGATCTCCCAGTAGGGGGCACGCCATACTAAACAGCGATTTTCCATCTCTAACCAGCCACTCCATCCATTAATTACTGGTTATACTGGGAAGAGATTTTTATGTCAAATATCCCAAAAACTAAATAAAGTTATTAACCAAAAACTCCTATTTTCCGGATCGTCCAGGACGGTTCACTTGGGAGGACCCATGTGAACCCTCCTGGAGGACAATGGGGGAAAAAGTCCCAACTCAAACCCTCTATACACCTTTACATCTCTCTGTCATATCATTTAGATCTACCAACAACAATGTAGTGCCGGGTCCTCTGCGACTGAACACAGGTAGACTTGATGGT
>CM070039.1:80029225-80068831 GCA_036250615.1 Ptychadena robeensis
CGGCGCGATGACGTCATCGCGCCGCCCGGCTGAAAAAAATTTCTGGGGAGAACACTGTATCAGCTCCTTTTTAAATACCCTATATTGTGGAATAATTCATCTGCTATGCGTACTACGTACTTGCGTATTTTATGTGTTATAAGACGCACCCAGAGTTTGGAGGAGAAAATCTGGTAAAATAAAAAACAGAGAAAGACTTCTTCACATATGGAGTACTTTATATAGCGTGTTCTAGAGTGGGCGTGTTCTAGAGTTGGCGCTGCACCATGTATGTTTTGCCAGTGTTTGTCCCATCTCTGAAGAGACTGCAGGGTGTGGAGGGCTTGAACATGTTGTATATTGGTTTTTGCTAAGAGACGAACCCGTTCTCTGAGCCTAGAGACAAACTCATAGAGACTTTCTTTACAGTGGTATCTCACCCTCACATCTATTTGCAGGAGGGGCGGGTTGTGGTCAGGGGTTACAAGCAGCAGCTCTAAAACAACCATGGTAAATCTATAAAACGGGGAATTTTTTTTGGTTCCAGCGATGAGACCAAATCATCACATAAATGTTTGATCCATAACAGTCATATTCCGCGATCAATACAACTGGGACAAACCATTATGCAAAAGATGTACATTTATTTAACACACACTGAGATATAAAAATATTACAAAACCATGATTAGACCACAAGATCTAATGCCAGAAAGTCAAACACTATGCATTGGTTGTGACGCCAGAATACTGTATTTTTCGGACCATAAGACGCACCTTTTCCCCCCCAAAATTGGGGGCAAAAAGTGTCTGTGTTTCATGGTCCGAATGCACAGCCCCTCAGCCGCCGGTGGTTGCACCCTGGCTTCCCCCCCAGCTCTCTCGGCATGGAGATTAGCTGGGGAGCTGGAGGAGCTGTCAGATGAGAGATGCCGGCTGTTGTCCAGCTCTCCCACCTGTACTGTATAATTGCCTATGCCAGCAGAGCTCAGAGCCCTCCTGCCATAGGCAATGAAGAGAGAGCGGGATGAACTGCCATCTATCCCTCTCTTCATCCATGGGAACTGCAATCACTGCAGCTTCCACGGACACAGTAACAGTAGCCAGCTGAAGAGGAGAGAATCTGCAGATCACAGAATCTGATCACTATGAGATGCAACGCCAAGAAGCCACCACAAGATGTCGCCAACACACCGTTCTCTGCAGCATCCTGCCACTAGTGCAGCCGCCTCCAATCATGTCCATAGAGAATGAATGGACACGGTTAAAATTGTATCCACATGTAATTTTTTACTGCGTCCATTCAGGTCTATGGGCCCAATTTTTTGCAATCGGCCACAGCCGCTCACGCCCAAAAACATGGCCGGCCGGGGACAAGCCCTTTGGCATCTTCCTAACCTTATCATACAGTAATATATGTGTGCAGACAAAATATACAATGCTTTTCTTAACTAACCCCTAAGACTACCAGCAGTCCAAATGTCATCCTTTCATAGTCCTATTCCAGCTGTCACACAGTGCTTTTCTCTTGTCAGATTTTACCCTTACATATGCCTACTCTGACCCCAGATCTCCAACACCCATAGAAGTCCAATCTTGTTTTTGGATTATTAATTTACATTCACAATGTCACCCCTGTAACTGCAACCTTTCATAGTTATTCATGTTTCCCTGCAGTTATCTAAGTGACATGAATTGTATACATGTGATATTTAGCTGCGGCCGCCCAGACACGGAGCGCCTCCAAGTTGTTAGTACACATATGAGCTGTGTAACAATAATGCCGGTACGCAGAGCTAGGGTTTGGCCCCTTTCAGTACCAGAGTACCACTTATGTGCACCCTTGCACATAATGTATAGTATATATATACATACTATACCCCTATGTAAAGGCACAACAGAGGGAAGGACAAGCAGCATCCACCTCTATAAGAGGCGCACTTTGTGATCTGTGAGCTCTGCCTTCAGTATGATCCTGCTGGGTGGATATGGATCAGGGGTTCTCAACCTTTTTAGATCTGTGACCCCGGAAATTATGTCACAGTGTCATTGTTAGCAGGGATGGGGCATTATTCCCCCTTTAAACTTCCCACCCAGCTTGTGAGGCTTGTTAAAACTCTGCGACCCCTGTGAAATGGTCCATTGACCCCCAAGGGGTCCCTGAGCCACAGGTTAAGAGCCACTGATACAGAGGAAAGGCTCTACCCGTATAAAAGTAGAAGGCTGAGTAGTGAAGTCTTGTATGTTATTGTCTTGTTAATGGCCGCTGTCTCCTTGTTACAGATGATGCGGAGGTGCTGAAGACCAGAATGAACAAGCGGGTTGGAAGGGAGGAATTCTACGTCCGTTACGTTGGCTGTAAGTAAGATTGGTTTTCAGAGCAGTAACACTGAATGCCTGCAGCATTTCTACACATTTTAATCCCCGATTCTTTTTATATGCGTGCCGCTAGGTTTTCATGATTGGAGTTAGCGACCAAGAAATCCAGCAAAGTGGTACTATATCTAAAGCTAGCCATGCACACTTCAATTGCTGATCGATCGTCAAATTCTCAATTGCGGCGTGTTTATGCCAAACTGACGTGCACCACTTTGGGTGCTCAATCCCTGGCAGACACTTTTGATACAGGGATGTACCAACATGTTGGATCCCTGTTTGTTTGACATTTCATTCAAGCTTAAAGTGGGCACAACAATCGATCGGAAATCAAACACCAAATCCAGCCATGTAACCTTAGGGTTGAACATGTGGCATCAAACATGTTCATGTAAGCCAGTGGTTCCCAGACTTTCCATTCAGGGCCCCCCTTTTTTTATTTATGAACATTGAGCCCCCCCTCCCTATTCAAACACAGGTTATGAATGAAGGTTCGCACCGCCCCCCAGTTTGGGAACCATTGATGTAAGCAAAGAACTCCGGCAGCTATAATAGTCACTTTTACCTGGCTGGCAGTGTTGCCCTAGTCATTGGTGGTTAATAGGAAAGATCATCCATCTCTGGTAGATAAGGACATTGGCTATAAACAGCAGGAAGTAAGGATATACCTGGTGCTGGCAGCGGCAGTGAGACTGCCCATACACCTTTAGATTTCTCTGTCAGATTTCCTTTAGATCTCCTTTTTGTTTTACCAAAACCATGTAATATGAGGGACTTTCTAAACCATGAAGTCTACCTGTGTTCAATCGCAGAGGACCCGGCACTACATAGTTGTTGGTAGATCTAATGGATATCTAAGAGAGATCTAAAGGCCCCCATACACCTTACAATCTTTCCATACAATTTCTGTACAATCAAATTTTGTTCTACCAAAACCATGTAATATGAGGACATTTCTAAACCTTCCAATCACTATGTATTCTATCAGGGAGGCCACTCTATTACACAGTTGTTGGTAAATCTAATGGAGATTGTATGGATTGATCTTAAGGTGTATGGGGGGGGGGGCTTTAAGGTGTATGGCCAGCTTAAGTTGTCCTTGGTCATGTGCATTATGCAGTGTAAAGGTAGCCTTAGACGTTAGGATTCCCATCTGCTTGCAGCATGATTATCACGCTGCAGCTGGTCATTCAGAAAATCGGCAGGCACCCTTTGTGTGCTGGACATTACATTGGATGGGCACACTGCTCCCCATCCAAAGAAATGCGATCGGCCAGGAATTTGCCGACATGTCGGATCACCGTTCCATCCAACTTGCAATCCTGGTCGATCTGTCCAGGCAGACGCACTCGATTTGAGGCTGAGGGATTGCCAGAAACACGCATGTTGGTCGATAGGCCACAAAAATGGGCAGGAATCATACAGTATACAGCTACCTTTACAGTTGCAAGAAAAAGTATGTGAACCCTTTGGGATTCCATGGAGTTTTGTATGAATTGGTCAAAACGTGCTCAGATCGTCATCTAAGTCACACCAATAGTAACACACAGTCAGCTTAATACTACACAAACATTATATGTTTTTATTGAAAATAACATGTAAACAATCACAATGCAGGATGTAAAAAAGTATGTGAACCCCCAGGACTTAATAACTGGTTGCTTTAGCAGCAATAACCTCAACCAAAGTTTCCTGTAGTTGCAGATCAGACCATCACAGCGATCTGGAGTAATTTTGGACCACTCCTCTACACAATACTGTTTCAGTGTAGCAATGTCCTTGGGATGTCTGGTGTGAATCGCTGTATTAATGTCATGCCACATTGGGTCATTGTCCTGTTGCATCACCCATCCTCTGCGGAGCTTCAGTTGGCAGACAATGGTCTTACGTTTTCGTGCAAAATGTCTTGATATACAGCAAAGCAGCCCCAAACCATGGTGCTACCTCCACCATGTTTCACCGTGGGGTTGAGGTTTTGATGTTGGTGTGCTGTGCTTTTTTTCCTCCACACAGTGTTATGGGTTTTTCCCAAACCACTCGCTTTCATCTGTCCACAAATTATTTTTCCAGTAGTGCTGTGGAACATCCAGGTGCTCTTAATGTTTTCCTTATTGTAGATATGTCAACAAAAAAGTAAGCATGTGCCAGAGATTTTTGTAAGTCTTTAGCTGACCCTCTATGATTCTTATTTATCGCATTATGCACTGTGCTCTTGCAGTCATCTTTACAGGACGACCATGCCTAGGGAGAGTAGCAGCAGTGCTAAACGTTCTCCATGTGTAGACAGTCTGTCTTACTGTGGACACATGAACATGAAGGCTTTTGGAGATACTTGTGTAACCCTTTCCAGCTTCATGCAAGTCAACAATTCTTGATTGTAGGTTTTCTGAGAGCTTGTTATTGTGAGGCATGGTTCACATCAGTCAGTGCTTCTTGAAACCAGTAAACCCCAAACTGGTGTGTTTTTTGTTTTTTTTTAAAGGGCAGAACAGCTTTCAGCAACACATCCAATATCATCACACTGATTGGACTCACTCCTGGCTCCAATAAGGTCTTTGAGAAGTCATTCGGCTGCACTGTGAATATTTACATGTTTCCATGTTTTTAGGGAACATAACATATAATGTTTGTATAGTATTATTAAGCAGACGGTGTGTTTCTATTGGTGTGACTGTGATGAAGATCAGAGCACATTTTATGACCAATTCATGCAAAACTCCATGTAATCCCAAAGGGTTCACATACTTTTTCTTGCAGTAGTTCACATGCTATGGTGGAACATTTGATGTCTGACGAAGCTTCAGCCCATTTGTGCATTTTTCTTATTTTGTTAACCTTTTACAGTGAACTGCCGCCAGAATGAGTGGGTGGACAAAACGCGGCTGGTGATGGTCGAGCCTGTTGCTGAGACAGAGGAGCCAGCGAACGGAACAGAGATGGACGAACCCGTTGCTGAGACCGAGGAGACAGAAAACGGAACGGAGTTGGTAGAGCCCGTTGCTGAGACCGAGGAGCCAGCAAATGGAACAGAGATGGACGAACCCGTTGCTGAGACAGAGGAGCCAACGAATGGAACAGAGCAGGAGACGCCTGAAAATGAAAGCTTATGCCAAGGACAGCCAGCTGAGGAAGATGAGCCTGCACCGAAGGTAGTGTGATGCACTGTATAGCCAGGGGTGCACATTACTTTCACAGTGAGCTCCTCAGATGAGTACCAGGAGATTTGGTACGCACACCATATGTAGGGTGGTCTTCCTCACTGTCCTCTGCATCAGCCTCCTGCATGGTAGACTCTGCTGCAGATGGACCACCCTGTTCCTGATTGATCCGTGGATTAGCTGTCTCCATCCACAGGTCACCAGCTGGGTTTGGGTCTCATGTAACTCTCACAATACAACACTGTTTGAACTCCCAGATTTTATACCTCAGTAGTGTGACCCTGACATGTTCTGGGTTAGTAACTAACCCCTGAGACTACCTGCAGTCCAAATGTCATCCTTTCATAGTCATATTCCAGCTGTCACACAGTGCTTTTCTCTTGTCAGATTTTACCCTTACATATGCCTACTCTGACTTTCATCCCCAGATCTCCAACACCCTTAGAAGTCCAATCTTTTTTTTATTTTTTTATTTTTTTTTATAAATTAATAATTTACATTTCACACCCCTTTCATAGTTATTAATGTTTTCCTGCAGTTATCCAAGTAATGTAAATTGTATACATTTAACAATAAAAACTGAAAGAATTTTTGCAATGTAAAAAAATGAACAGCAGTGTATACATGATACAGTAAGTTGTTTGTACAGCTATTTTATAGACATTAGCGGCTTCATTGTAAAATATCAGGGGGTGGAGGGGGGCGCTGCGTGCTGCAGATCTCTCACATCTCTGACTAGTATGCGGATGTGCTTAGTAAGAATTACCAAGGTACCCATAGCTAGTTCTTGGTCCATTTTGCGTACCACTTATGTGCTGCTCTGACTAAGGGGTGATTTCCATTATACGTCGGGCGTATACGCTAAGCAGGGGTCCCTGCGTATCACACAGACATTGCCTGCTCGGGGGATGGTCGATCCGCCGGTGCAGAGGCTGAACATACTCGACTACGTTCAGTCTTACATCGGCGGAGCGGCTCAGTGCTGTGAAGACAGATCCTCTGCCGAGCAGGTAAGTCTATTTGCTACATTGGGACCTCCCGCCAAGCGTATGCGCTTAAATATCTAGAGACCTCCAATGGCCTGGCATCATTCTTATGGTCATTTGCACAGACCTCTAGAAAATGGATTCTGTACAAGACCCAAAACACATAAATGGAACGATTCTGCTGAATACAGATGTCCAGAATACCCCCCTCAGGTCTACAGGCCAGTGTGTCCCTTCTCTCCCCTGCCTGAGGGCACTGCTGACACCCTTGCCTGGTTGCAGAGGGTGATACTTCTGTTAGCTACAGAAGCCATGTGATAGGACAGCCCTAATGTTTGGGGGGTTTCTGTTGTTTCTGTGAAGTGCCTTTTCTCATTTTGTTCTTCCTCTCCCACTAGAAAATGAAGTTGGATCCTCCAGTAAACAGCTCTGTTGTATCTGATGATCTGGCCGAGGAGCTGACCTGCCTTCTGTGCAATGATTTTTTCGAGAATCCCGTTGTGGTCGAGTGTGGCCACAACTTCTGCCGCAGCTGCCTTGACAGTGCCTGGGAGGGCCAGGATTCATTCGTGTGCCCCGATTGTAAGGAAGTCATAACTGACAAGAGATACACTTGCAATAGAGCGCTGGCTAATTTGGTGAAGAAGACTGTTGGCGCCGCTGCCGTGCCCACCACATCAGCAAACAGCCTAGTGAGCGAAAAGGCTCGCCCTCCTGAGAAATGTGTTGAGCATGATGAGAGACTGAAGCTTTATTGTAAGGATGATGGAGATCTAGGCTGTGTGATCTGTCGAGAGTCTCTAAAACACACCAACCACAATTTCCTTCCCATCCTGGACGCTGTTGGTGTGTACAGGGTAAGATATGTTTCGGTAATATGTTTTGATGCCCCCCGTGCCTGCATGCTGTCTGTGCCTGAACACAGGGGCTTGCAGACACCAAATGTCTGCAGCCCAGAAAGTTCCAGCAAGTCCCTGTGTTAGGGTACACACAATGTGCAGCTCCAGGTGAATGTTGCCCCCAGGAAAGTAAAAAGAATAGATGGGAAAAAAAAGTTAGACGCAAGTGTCATCTTGTGGCCATTCTGTTTATTACATCAAATTAATTACTTGGTAAAAATAAGACCTACCCAAAAATAATTTCTAGTGCACCTTTTCAGGGAAACACTGTATACAATATATATCTTATTTTTTTAAGAGTCTGTCTGTGGTGATGTATCCCATATTGTTTTGGATCTGACTGTCTGCATTTTCATTTACCCTAAAGATTTTTTTTAGAGGTCAGATTTCTTTTCAGACCAGAAATGTTTTCTCCGCCCCAGAATTGCAGTACCATGTTAGTGTGGGGCTTTGTACACACATGAGCAGTCTTGGGATAGATCAACTTTTCCACAAGGTTGGGGGAGCACAATTTGCATACCAGTACCCCTTGGTAAATAAACCTGGATTATTTGGAAGTGTTTCCACATACTTTTGGCCATGTTGTGTGTTTGGGTGCGACAATCGCTTGTCCATATACTCTTCCTCGTTTGGGGAAAAGTTTGATTAGGAAAAGACCGTGGACAACTCACATCTCTAATGGGTTGGGCTGCCCATTTCCTAAATGGTAATGCTGTGAACGGAAAGTACCATCAGTGGGGACTTTTATTCGCAGGGTAGATAAAAATTGATGATTATTTAGAATTTTTTTTATTTAAATCCATTTTTTTAAATAAAATGCTTTTTGAGTAAAATATATCACCATCCAAATGTTGTTCCTTCATGATTACAGAGTAGTTTTTTAATTATGTAGAAGAAGGCTGTATATGTTTAATTATTTTTTAATTACTTTTATTATTTTTGTGGGAAATTTCATGAATCCATTCACAATGTCATGCTCTTCCAGAGGTGTTTGTATGATTATTGGGCAGTTTCTGCCTACAAGATATTATCACACGTGCTTGGTTTACTTTTGCAGTTCTCAAAACTGAATTTGACTCAGCAGTGCCTCTTCCTCACAGCAGAAATGTTATAACATGAACAGAGTTGAGAAAAAGACTTTAATCCTATTGTTCTACAAACCTATGAATATAGAATCACCCTCTTCAGTGCTAAGTTTCAAGAAGTTCAGTGAATAGAAACTATATGTTTCTGATTGTTTGGAGTGGGATAGATCTACACAAGAAGAAAGTGAAACTAAAGCTTAAAGCTAGCCACACGTGGTTCGATTTTAGCATTCAATCTGCGTTTTGCGATGAAAAAAGCGATCGATTGAAAATCGATGTGCTGCCCACATAGTACAATCGACGATTATTGATCGATTTTTGTCAAATTGTCAATGGAATCATGGTCGGACAGGTTGGAAATTTTTGCTTGATTGTATGATCATCGAACTACATTCCTTGCAGCTTTTTTTGGTCAATGATACTCGATGTGTGTGGCTACTTCCCTTTAACTTCCAATAGAAACTAAAATCGTAAGAGGAATTCAATCAACGATTTTTCAGTCGAAATTGAACAATAATCGTACTTCCCATGTGGTGTACATCGAGTAAATTAATTAGATTTTTTGGATCGAACTATTAAATCTAATCTAATGTCGATTTGAGTGCTGAATTGAACCATGTGTGGCTAGCTTTAGTGTGAGGAGGGAGGGTCAATCTATTTAAATTGTTATTAAGGTCAGTGTTCTCCCCAGATTTTTTTTCAGCCGGGCGGCGCGATGACGTCATCGCGCCGCCTGCACCGGTCCGGTGGCCTCTCTGATAGGCTGCCGGCCAGCGGCAGCACACAAGTCCTCTGACAGGCGGCGCCTCCCCATTCTTCAGGAGCGCGCCACAGCCACTGAAAGACTCCGGCCCGCGGCTCCGGTAGTGTGCCGCGGGCCGGAGTCTTTCAGTGGCTGTGGCGCGCTCCTGAAGAATGGGAGGCGCCGCCTGTCAGGCTGCTCGCCGCGGAGGACTTGTGTGCCGGGCGGGGACCAAAATCTCCCGGGCAGGCCGCCCGGCCAATCTGCTTTGGGGAGAACACTGAAGGTAATGATTCTGTTTCTTCTTTCTTAGTACAACAGAAAAGTTGTCCAAATATGAACGATTAACCTAAACTGGGGATAAAAAACTAATATGAAAAGTTATTAAAATAATCTTCATCTACTTGCATATCATCATCATTTATTTATATACACAATACAATACATTAGCATTGAGATGCAACACAATCTAACGTACAGGTTATGACACAGGAGGAATAGAGGACTCTGCCTGATCGGCTTACAATCGAATACTATTAAACTTATAGCGGCAAGAATGAGTCTTTATGTAGAAAACTATGATTTAAATCAAACCTTACTGACTAGTGATTAAAATCCTGTTTTAAATCTGTTCAATTTAAATCAAATTCATCCTGCTTATTTGTTATACATTTTGTTCCTCACAGACAGAGTTGTCTTCTATTGTATCTCCGCTGGAAGACGCTTTAAAGGTGGCCGAAGAGATGGCGAAACAGCAGAACATGAAGATTGAAAAACACAAGGTGAGGACTCCGGCCGGACATGTGATTTTAAAGTTGTCCTATACCACAACTTGTTTTCTGAGTACTGTGTTGGGAAGAGTTTGGGCTAGAATTATTAGGTGATATTTAATTACACAGGCTGTGGTAGGTAGTATGTCCAGAGAGTCTTTTGTGTAATGTGTAACTAGCGTATTTTTCGGAATATAAGACGCACTCAGTTTTTAAAGCAGGAAAACCAGGAAAAAAAGCTTTGATATATAAAGATGTTCACATCAATTGGGTTAATGCAATTGATAAAAATGAATGCAATATCAGATTGAGCCAGTAGATGTCACTAGCAGCAGTACACACAGCATATCATGTCACCTCTTCACTGATCAGGAGGCTGCCCAGTGTCTCTCCTCTGCTCTCCCTCTCTGGCTGCCTGTGTCCGTGGAAGCTGCAGTGATTGCAGTTTTTTACAGACACGGAGAGAGGAATAGATGGCAGTTAATCTATCCCACTCTTCATTGTTTATATCAACAGGGCTCCGGGCTCTGTTGGCACAAACCATTATACAGTTCAGATGGGAGATCCAGCCGTGGGCGGATCTCACATCTGACAGCCACTTGGCCGCGGGGGACTAGCATTCGGACCATAAGAAGCTGGGGGGTTAAAAAGTGTTATGGCCTGAAAAATACGGTAGATGTGTAGGAAGAGTGTTTGGTGTCATTGTGCAGTGGAGGGCTGTTGTGATGGACAATAAAAAGCCCTTCTGAGTTTCTCATTGCTTCCAAATTAACCATGAGATATAAGCCATGCATGGACAAAGTGACGGCACAGACACTCTGCTAGGTCTATAAATGTACTTCTGATCTTTAATGCAAACATACAGTGACTTTTATAAACTACCTTTTGGACGGTGTTCTAAGGGTCACATGAGCGTAGCATTATAAGCTTCTAATTGGTTATGACCATATGAAATGTTTCCCTCCATCCCTTGGAATGTCAGAATCATTGGTAAAATCTGATAAACCCATTCTCCAAGGGCCATCTTCTTTTCCACATTCTTTTACGATGGGAGGGGTATTATATCGGCCTTTTTGAGCAGGAAATATGGAACAGTAAATGCGTATACAAAATTTAGTTATTACAAAAGAAAAGGAGGGGCTGTTGGGTTAATAAGCTCTTCAGACTGTGTTCTTTAGACTGGAGACCTTGGAATGGGGCCAAGAAGTTTCTGTTCTACTGGAAACAAGCTAGGGTAATATGATTTTGAAGGAAAACATACATGCTATATGCAAAATATAGACAGATGAGTATGTAACATTTATATAGCACAACAACATAAGTAAAAAAGAATTCAAGAAATAAAGAATGTTATCCAACTCTGGTTACCCAATTAACTCTAGTTAGCATGGTTCCCCAATTGCAGTTGGCCCCCACGACACTTCATTATAGAAGCATGAGGGGTGCCAGGCTGTCACATGGTTCATGCTACATCCATTCACCTGGGAAAAGCATATTTTAATTAAAGTGGTTCTCTACACCAACCCCCCCCCCCCCCAAAAAAACCCGCATACTCATCACTTTGCCTATACACTGTCTCGATCCCAGCAGATAGATCTATAATCCTGATAACCACAGTTACCCTTTACTTGCTCCAGGTGACCCATCCTTATCTTTACCATTCACCATCCTACAGATGGCAGCTGCAGCCCCTTACCAGCCTGTATCTAGGCTCCGCCCCTTCTGTGGGTTTGACTGGAGGGTTGGAGCATAGACAAGGGGGAGTGTTCAGCCAGTCCCCACCCCTCCAGCGATGTTACGGTGGGCTGCCATACGCAAGGGGACTTACTGTGACCTCTACCCTCCCACATTCCCTCACTCCCGTAGTGTGTTGCAACTTTGCTTGGGGAAGGGGTTTAACCTTCTCAGCGTTCTCCCCGAATTAACTCGGGCTGAGTTTCATGCATCGGCATGTGATGCGAAGGGGGCGGGGGTAGGCGGCGCCATAGACCTCCATGTAAATGGAGGGGCGTCGCCTTTCGTCAGCATAAGTCCGGCGTCTCCAGTGACGCCGGGCTTATGTTTACTACCCTGAGCTGAGCTGGCAGTTATTAAAAAACCGTGCCACGTGGCAAACGCTCAGAGGGTTAATATCTTCAGATTAAAGGCCTTTTTTTCCAAATCAATTGGGCAAAACTCCCCCTGCAATACCAACTTCAGCCACAAGATGTCCCCAGTGAAGACTTGCTGTCAATGTACAAATGACATCAGTGGCTTCTTTCTCACACATGAGGGGAGGATGCTGCAGATCTCTCCCCTCCACGGCTGATTTTAACGCAGCCACAACAATCTGCAGCACGGGCACCAAACAAATATCCTTTTACCTTGCATTCAGATGAGACGCACCCTTAATTTTTCCACACTTTTGGGGGGATAAAGTGCATCTCGTGGTCCGGAAAAACGAATTCAAATCTAAATGATCTGTTATTTCAGTTGAATATTTATGAACGGTTTCCCCTCTTCCATGTCACAGACCAGCATGCAGGAGTACAAAGGGCACATCGAGGCAGAATTCAAGAAGCTACACGACCTTCTCAGGGAGAGAGAAGAGAAGCTTCTAGGGAAGCTGCACGTAGAGGGTGGCAGTCTGCTGATGGAAATGGAGGAGAATATGGCCAAGATGGAGGACAACATCGAAAGCATCAAGGAGAGCATCGCCGCAGCCAGCGAGAAACTGAACGACACCGACTCCATATCTTTCCTGACGGTAGGTACCTCGGCCACCTTCAGTCAGACGTTCTTCTCTGCCCACCAAACCTAATCATTGGCCTAATTGTCTTTTTCTTTTGTTTCATGCAGGATATTAAAACCTTCATTCAGAAGTAAGTGTATATCTTTTCTTTATCATTCTCGATGAAATGTGACACAAACCATCAATGTTCTTTGTATGGTTGTAGAGTTTTGAGAGTAATGAAAACAGTGAGATATTCATAAAATGTCACATGGCATCGCTGGCAAAGGGTCAAACTTCAAGTAGACCTATCACCTGCTTTTTCACTTGCTGTGATCAGCACTAGAATGAGGCAGAAGGCCACCCAGACCGCAGTGGTAACGCAGTCATCTCTAAGAGCAGTGACCGCTGTGAAAATACTCCAAAATGTTGTCTTAAAAGTACACAAAGATGTTTTCTCTATTGAAAACAATTATTTGACGCCCCCAGTGGACAATCGGGGTATTCCACCAAAAGCCTGACAGATAAATATGGAATCCTATGATTCCAGAGAACAGTGGGTACGATTTTTTTCACCATCATGCCACCTCAGATATGTCCCTTTTTTAATTATTTATATATACTAGAGTATAAACAGAGTAAGGTCCCCCATACACCTTTAGATTTCCTGTAGATCTCCTTTTGTTTTACCAAAACCATGTAATATGAGGGACTTTCTTAACCAAGTCTTCCTGTGTTCAATCAGAGGATATCTGACAGAGATCCAAAGGTGTATGGCCAACTTACGCCCCCCCCCTGGGCTTGTGCTCTAGTCAGCATCCCACTTGCCTGTCTAGGGTTTCTCTGGTCTCCCTGCAGGTGCAGGCAGCCTCCGAGTGATCCGATGACGGCAGCGCCATCTTGTGGTCATATTTTTACTGGAGATAGTGCAGTTTTCGAAATGAAACTCCACCATCTGACTGCCAGCGGCTGCTGCATTTCCCCTCCTAGGCTTATACTAAAGTCAATGCGTTTTCCCAGTGTTTGTTGTTAAAATTGGGTATCTTGGCTAATATTCAGGTATATACAGTAATTTATTTTTGAATATGCACCCACTTCGATCATAGAGCAGTCTTTTTAAACCTTTTCTGTGACCCCGGAAATGACTTCCTGTATGTGGAAGTGCTGGTGCAGATACTTCCAAATACTGGAAGACACCACACTCTCCCTTTTAACTTCCTGCCCCGCTTGTGGGCATCAGTAGTTCTGATGCTTTCAGTGAACTTGGCAACCCCTGTGAAATGGTCCTGACCCACAGGTTGAGAATTGCTGTTCTAGAGAATTGCTGTTCTGTTCTGCACTAGCAGCTTAATAAGTTAGAAGAGATCACAGACCAACGTCCTCAATTGTCTTCACACCAGCTTGAGTAAGGCTATGTCGCCACATCCATCAGGACCCCCTACGCTAAGCGAATTGCTTGATGGGAGGTCACGACAGAGCACATACACTTTACCTGCTCGACGGATGCTGTGTTCTCACAGTGCTGAGCCATTCTGCCGATGGGTGAACGTAGTCGAGTACATTAACCCATGCATTGGTGGATGTCTGAACACAGCATCCACCAGCCAGCTAAAGTGTATGTGATCTGTTGGGATCCCTCCCAAGCACTGCACTGAACCAGGGGTCCCGACAGATCACAAAATTATGTTCAAACCCCCCTTAGGTGTACCTGCTGAGGGCTGACAGCTGAACTCGGATGTATAGTCTCCTCTGCACACATTGAGCGCCTTACACATGATATGAACACAGGAATGCATAACCAACAAATGGTAATAGAGCTGCGATCGGGCTTTGATCAGAACATTTTCTGTAAAGGACCATTTTCCCCTTTTCTCCCAGGTGTCAGGAGCAGAAGACAGAGGCCCTGTCCTCTGAGAACAGCCTCATTAACAGGGAGCTGGACCAAGAGACCTACTTGGCACCAATTGAGTTCTCAATGACGGAGGAGGTGAAGGTGGAGCAGCCCATTGCTCAAAGTAAGTTCTCCATTTCTGATATTTTACAGGGGACAAAGTAATGTACTGAAAAGGAGGAGCTGGAGCCTTCAAATCCAGGTCCGTGACGGTCAGGGCTGGACTGCAGCTAGTTGAGGAAAGATGAACTTTCTTTGTCCCCAGTGACGGTAATAAATGATTGTGAGATGTAGTTACTGTTATTGGAAAAACAATGCGCTGCATCCATTCACCAACAGATGTCCATTTAAACTACTTTGCTCTGTAATATGAGGAAGTCGCCCTAGATGGATACATGGCCATTCCCTTTCCTCGCTTCCTGCAGTCAGCAACTGATTGTGTGGCCAGTCCTCATCGCCCTTGTCCTCCACACATTGGCTGTGTACGCCTGTTTTCACATATAATACATCAATTATTTGGAATGAGGTTAGGGGTGTGATATGAGGAGTTTTTGTTTGTGGTGAGTGTGCAACATCCTAGTAAGTTAACCACACACAACTCTCTAAAAGGAACCCTGAGCTCTCGGCCATTGGTACCCAATACATTGGGCTTAGCCCTAGTTGGGGACTTTTCAGCCACAGATTAATGTCACAACACATATATAAGTCTAAATACAAAACCAATAAAACTGAACCAATAAAGTTGTTTGTTGACAGAATTTGGTGCCTGAAAGGTCCCCCACCAGCACTCAACCTACCCAGGGGTGTGCAAACTTCTTGACTTGTGGGCCACAATGGGATAGATGTGACATAGGGGCCGGACCAAGAGACAGCAAGGGCCGCCCAGCGAAAATAAGACCGTGTCTTAGAATAATTTTTGCTCCCAAGGATGCCCTATCTCTTATTTTCGGGGGATGTCTTATTTTTCCATGAAGAAGAATACGGCATGGGGGATGGATTTCAGGGTGGGGGGATCATTTTTAAAATCTGTACAGGAGGGATCAAGAGGGGGGCGAGGGAATCAAATGGTCAGGCACTCAGAGGGGGGGATTACCATTTAAGTAACCCTTCTGATACTCCTGTGTGTCATTACCCCCTCAGATCCCTTACTGTCCAGAGTCAGTACCGTATCTTCAGGGGGTGGGGTTCCTTTGTTTTCGAAGGGTAGTGTCTTATGATTGAACGTGAGACAAAATGCGTACTATTATATACCGCGTTCATGTGGGGCCACGAAGACCTTTGGGTAGTTGATGCCCAGATTATGTGACTTTCTATTGGGGACATTTCAGGGAAAATTATGGCGTAGGGGTGCCTTATTTCAGGAAAACAGTGGTGGTTATTTAAAAAAAATAAAAAAAAGAAAATATGTTTTAGAGAAAGCTTTTGATAGAGAAGATTTGGACATTCATATTGACGCCAAACTATGTGTCCTCTGAGGACAAACAATCCAAGAATTATCCTCTAGGTAGACGTGTCAACACATAGGCAAGAGAGGCCAAAATACGGCCAGCCATGGACTTGAAAATGTGGCACTGCGGCTGCGTTCAATCACATGTACGCGAGGTGTGGTAGGAATAGGAGGAGCGGGGTAGCACGAACTGCTTGGACGAAGGGAGTCAATGACGACGTGCTATGAGCAGATAAGTCACGAGTGTAGACTGGGAGTAGTGGATTGTGAGGAGGAGGTGTGACCTAATAGCAGAGGCAGAGGAAGAGGGGAGAGCTGTGCATACACTGCAGGGGGCGTGTTTTGGAGCGCATTAGAAGCCGTTTTTGTGGGGCTCCGTCCTGGCTGTAACTAGCAGAAAGGAGTTTTAGCAGCCACCATCGGTACATCCCCTCTAAAAAGAAAACACCAGGACAATGGGGGGAAAAATCAGGACGGAGGGCGAAGAGTATTTTTTGCGCGGAGCCGCACAGCACAGCTACCACTTGTGTCGGTTGCGGTCCAATAAATATCCAGACAAACAAAAACACCAATGGAGGATTTTAGGTAAAACGTTTACATTCCAAGATTACTGTTTTGCTGGATAACAATATTATGTTTGCTGATAGAATGTGATGGGGGGTTAACAGGCACTATTAAGGAAAGATGGTTCCATTCATTTTCAATTTAAAAATTTTAGTTTAAAATGAATGGAAACAATCTTTTCCGAATAGTGCGACAATGTTACCAGAACTGTGAATTTAAATGGTTAAATCACAGTTCTGGTTACCTTGTCAGTTATGACTGTAGTAAAACATTCGGCCCGCGAGTTGGGGCTGGATGTTAGATTTCGGCCCCTTCTCTGATTGAGTTCGACACCCCTGCTCTAGGTGTTCTCTTCACTGGAGGGAATGAGGGGAGCCAGAGCGTCTTGACACCAAGGTGACAAAGGGCCAAATTAACAGACTAGTGGGCCATTTTTGGCTCCAGGGCCTTAGTTTGCCCACTTCCTGCCTAGGATATTAGGTCCCAATGGCCAAGAGCTCAGGGTTCCTTTTGGAGAGTTTTGTCACCTATAGTAATTCTGGTGAACCCAAAATGTTCTAATGCCACTAGATCACACCGAGCGCTGACCTAAGAACACGCCTAGCGACCCCTGGAAAATTTTAAAAGCATTTGTGGGTAATATGTTGCAGACAGTAGAACGTATAGAGACGTGTTGCAGATGTTTACACTTTTTTGAGTTGTTTTTTTAAGGTGTTTAAAGCTTTTAATTACACATGCGAATGTAAGGCTATGTCTCCACAGCGTTCTGTGATCCGTCGGGACCCCTATGTGCTTGGAGGGTAAATTGGATGTAATCCGTTGGGGTTCCGACAGATTACATACACTTTACAGGCCAAGCACGTAGGGGTCCTGACGGATCACAGAACGCTGTGGAGACAGCCTAATTCTGAAGTTACACTTTTAGATGCCTTTTTTAAACACTATATTAATAAAATAATTAAAAGGCAGACCATGCACATGTCATTTCACTGTTAGAGAAATTTGAGCGATAAGTCTTTTTTTTCTAAGATTTATTAGCACATGTGCAGAAGAATAGGAAGCGATTGTTCAATGAACTACATGACATTCTATAGACACGAAGCATTCGCATAGACAGGAAGATTACTCCTATTTAAGTAAATACCCAGGGAGCGATTTAATACATGAACCAATAATTACTGCTCCTAGAGCAGTGGTTCCCAAACTTTCCTTGCAGGCCCCACTTTTTTATTTAGGAAACATTATTGAGCCCCCCTCCCTATTGAAACACAGGTTTAGAATGAGGGCCTGCGACCCCCTGGAATACCTTGGTGCCCCTTTAGGGGGGCCCACCCACCAGTTTGGGAACCACTGGACTAGTGGTATAAGATGAGATTATAGATCTACCTCGTGCATTCCCATCCCAGGTAATGGAATGTAGCTACTAGTCTTGGTGGGACTTTACATAAAATGCATTATTATTATTTATATAGAGTCAACATATTACGCAGCGCTGTACAATACATTAAAGTGGAGATACAAATACAAGATAACACACAGGTACAGGTTATGACACAGGAGGGGGGTAGAGGACCCTGCCTGGACAGGCTTACAATCGAATAGGTTGGGGAACAAAGTATATCACCAAATGAATACATGTCACTTGTTCGACCGTTTACAGTCCTTTTATTAATCGCAGAACAACAAAGCAAATCTTAAACATCGTGGCATAAAAGAAGTCATATGTTGACCATTGCTAGCATAAATAATATATGCACCTAACGTGCGACATGTTTGCCAAAGCATTGGCTTCTTCAGGCAGGGGCACATGTCTTTGGATCTGTGGGATCGAATGGGGCAACACCATCAAAGAGTATATGAGATAATGTGAAGAGATAATTGAGGTCCAAATGAGGAACGCAAGATAAAAACAGTGCATCATTCCTCGTTGCTGATCACCGACCCAACATTGATCCCCATAGCCTTCAATCACTGAGCCAGTGGCTGAATGGGAACGTGAAATCTATAACCAAATTCATTATCAACTACCCTCTAATCTATTCAGAGGGCTTGGGAAGTGACAGGCAATAATTACTGCATATTTACTTTACCGGAAAGGTTGTCACTGGGAAGGTGAGCCTTGGCCCACCAACCCAGATCCAAAAATTTCCCCTAAAAGAATCAGGGGCCAGGGAATTTTAAGGGCTCCAAGTAACTGTTTAAGTAAGAAAGGGAATGTGTAAAAATAAAAAAAATGTCATTTATTACAATGATAAAAACCATCCATGGGCCGCAGACCCTAGAAGCAATGATAAATCTGCCAGTGGCCACAAACATATAACATACAAACAAAATAAACCAGACGGTGGTCCTACAGGTTGGTAGGTGATATAACTCCCAACCCGACGTACATTTCGTTCTAAACTTCTTTAGGGGTATACAGGAGGGAAATTCATTTCATAGAACCAAATTAGGCCCTAGAACCGTTTTCTCTAGACGACCACCAGGGTCAGGCCGACTCCCTGCCAGGCAACAGGGAACAACAAAACACCCCACATCCAGCAAGAATCAAGTGTTATTCGATTATCATCTGAACAGGTGATTCCATTAAGAATAAGTAAATGTAGGTAACAGTGACTGGTGTCTTTCTGTATTGAAGTGGTAGGAGTCCCACAATCTTGACAGGACCAACTGGATCGTATTTACTTTGGTACTGAGGATTTAGCATAAATGAACACCCCTTCTGTGGGTATGCAGGTGTCACCCAAAGTCCATGATGGAATAATATAAAGTAAACTTGTGGTTTATAGATAGATGAAGAACTTTAACTCCTTTTGAGACATGGCAACATCTTGTACGGCATTTTGGTTCTCAAGGGAGGGCTTCCTGTCATCTATGCACTGTTCCAATAAAAGGAAGGAAGAATAAAGGCATATTAAAAAACATGTATAAGGTCCATAGTGGAGCAGTACTGCCCTCCAGTACATCACCATTGGGGCTTCTTCAGGTATGACACCCCTCCTTGGTTTAACATAACATCCAAATGTATAGAAGTTTCAATGGAAACAATTGTGTTACAGCCGATGAAATGCGTTCAAATCAAAGCTAAACTCTGGTACACAAACCTTAATTTAAAGATTCTTCAACAGCCACAAGGGTATAAATACAATGTATATGCACCAGGAGCCAAGTTATGGTGGTCTCTGAAAAGATGGCTTTGTCTATGGATTGCCTATACGTTACTACTATTCTATACCGTGTTCACTGTGGGGCAGGCAATTCCTTTGGGTAGTCTGAAGTCTGATGCCAGATCATGTGACTTTCTTGGGGGCATTTAGGAAAAATATTGGCAAATCCCTTTGAAATGGTGATAGATCCTAACCTTAAACCAAGTTATGCCGTGTTTGGATGGAGGGTGAAATACAAAACTATTCAAATGATATGTAAAAAGTTATTCTCCCATGCCATGTGGTTCATAAAGTTATGCCGTGTTTGGATGAGGGCGAAGAAGTCTGTATAATAAGCGCAATGGCCATTTAATCCAACAAGTTAAAATCAATACCAAATTATTTAAATGATATGTAAGAAGTTATTCACCTATGCTTTGTGGTTCATTAGCGGTGCAAATCCTACCAGTCTTTTGTATTGTTCCTACTTTGTTCTTTCAATAGCAGCTGAGAGTTTCAGTCCGGGGTAGGCCCTGAAAGCGTACTACACCCCCTGTGAAGGGGGGGTGTCATAGGACAGAACTTCAATGGTGCTAGCTGGATGCCAAGCCAGCTTGTCACTTTATAGGTAATCAATAACAAAAACCCCTAAAATAAGGAGTGTGCCCACTTTAACTGGAATAAGTAGGCTTACTACCAAGTATTGCCACAGGTAAAGCTTCACTTGCACGTTCATTTCAAATATAATTGGGTGAAACAAAGGCTTCGTCCTCTTAACATCAGTCAAACAAGTCACCCGTCCAGTTTCAGCAAGTACCCAATAAACTCTACTGGTTCTTCGTTACAAAAGCTAAGCAGATTTGGATCCTCGGCAACACTATTATAACCTTGGCTGCTCGCAGAGCCAAGGCTTTCTCGTTTGGCCAGGACCTGGGGTTAAAGGACGCAAACTTCAATGTTGTTTGGATGGGTAGGAGCTTCATGCAGTTGAGAGATTTACTAATGGAACTAAACCAGAAGCATTCTGTGCTCAGGACGCAAAGCGAGTAAGCTCCTTCATGCTGGTAATTTCGGTGAGAAGAGACTTTCCTCGGCTCTGCGATCAGTACCCGGACACCAAGTTTGTGTGGTCAAAAGTCATCCCCCTCTGGACAGGAAAAGGATGAAGTTTAACAGTATCGTCAACAGGTTCGCAGAAGAGTGCGGCTTTGGGGTGAGCACTCATGGAGCACTAGAAGAAAGGGTGAACAGTGCGTTCAGGATGTGAGGAGCAGAAGACCTGTCCGATGTGGAGCGGGACATCTTCAACATAAACATTAGAGACTGTTTGAACAAGATCATACGTAATGTGAAATAAGTGCACCCTCTCACCTGATTTTTAAAGTGAACAGAGTGATAGTTATGATGAGGTTTCATGCTATTGAGTACTTACCATGTTTTATCTCCATGAGACATACTTTATTTTCTCCACAAACTTGGGTTGGGGAATCGTTGTGGAGTGGAGATCTTGGCGTCCGCGTCTGTCCGGCAATCCAGTGCTTGATCCAGCCTTCTGGGACTCTCTTGGATGAGTAATAAGGAGTCGGATAGCTGTCGGAGGCTACCTGGCTGACACACAGCGGAGACAAACCCTCCACTTTTTGTATATTGGCCGCGTGCAACCTTTGACGCCTTACTTGCGCACCCCTCTAGATTAACAAGCCCAATCCAGACTGGAAGTCAGTATTGGTTATATCCACAGAGTTTAGGTTCTGTGTCCTCTTTTGGATCCAAGCCAACAATTCAGTCTATACAAATGGGGGTGATAAATAGCTGATATAATCCTGGGCAACAGTCCTGCTGGTTGGAAAGAGCCATTTTCACTGCTAGTGTGTGTTGATGACTGTTGAAAGGTTTTGTGATTGAAATTAACCTTTGTGGCAATAGTTTTGATTGACACATTGTATTGCTTTTGAATTAGATAGGTTTTTGGCTCTACATTTTATATTTTGCCATAATTGTTGGATAACCAGCTAAAAGGAGATGGGTCAGTGCACTTTGTATCTGAGAGAAGCTACAGAAAGTTCTCCTGCAGTATTTATTAGTTATTCCTGATAGGAAGTGTTGAGGACTCGGACCATGTGTCTACGTGGCGGCAGTTTAGGCTTAGGGCGCATTGGCGGAAGCGCACCTAATTAAGTGTAATAGATGCGGACGCTTCCTTTTGATTTTTAAAAGATGAAGAGGTGGCGTTCTGCAATTTAAAACCAAACTTGGCTAATGCAGAGTGGACACTGTCCCATTCATAAGAATGATTGGTACATTGAATGTGTCAGGCAGTGGGCACAAGCTCTTAAGTGGTGAGGTTTTTTTCTAGTAGCTCAGCCATGTGCTGGCATTGGACACATGGAATTCTGTGTCCATCTATCAGATGATTTCGCTATCTTCTCATACTACAAGTTTTTATCCTGCGAATGGTCCGATGTGTATTGGGTATTCTTTCTATGGCAGTGGTTCTCAACTTAGGGGTTGAACAGCCATTTCACAGGGGTCGCCGAGTCCTTACAAGCAGCGCTGATACCCACAAGTTAGGCAGGGAAGTGGCATTACTCTCCCTCCCACCTTAGGACGGATGGGGTGTTACCTTTTCCTTCTAAATCCCCCCCCCCCCCCCCCCCCCCCCACATCATGTGCACAAGCTGGGTGGGACAATAGGAGGGAGGGGACATTACACTTACCTGATAGTGCTAGAAGTGACATCCCAGTGTGTCGGTTTTGGTATTCAGCAATTTGAGATCTTACTTCCGGGGTCATGGATGTAAAAAGGATCCTTATTAAGGGAGCTGCGTTTAGATTAAAGACACTATTTAAACCATTCTAAGTATTTCAGATCCTGCTTGTAAAGTAACCAGCATTATTCTAATACATGTCTGCCATGGATACCAAAACTAGCTGCTCAGAATGGGCAACATAACCGGTAAGTGGTCACAAATGAGTTTTGCTTATTAATTTAGTTCGGCTGTAAGTATGTGCCTGAAAGAGAATGTGTATTTGGAATATTACATGTCAGTATATGATCAATGGTTTCCAGACACTTTCCTTTCTAAAATACCGCTCAGTCTTGTCAGGGGCTACAAGCAGCAGCTTTATAAACCTTTAGGAACCACGAAAAACTAGAAAACAGGGATTCTATTTGGTTCCAGAGATAATACTATAATAATCACCTTTAGAAAAGCTCAATTGGTAACCTAGTCATATTGTACAGTCAATAAAACAGGAACAAGCAATCATCCAAAAATATACATTTATTTAACATACACAGAGATACTAAATTATTAAGACCAAGTAAAACCAAGTGTTGTAACATGTATAGAAAATCAAACACTCTGCATTGATTAACACCAGAGTAATTAAAAGATGTAATGCCAGAGAACTACCAAAGATACACTGGACACATACAAGGTGTTTGAAGAACGTAGACTACAATCACAGACAGGACTCAATACAAGGTTTCAATTCTACAAAACTATGCCAGTCCTACGATAAAAGGTTATAAATAATCCAACTTTGTAAATTAACAGGCTTTGTACCAACTAGAGAAATAAGTAATTCCAGTCAGAATTTATCTGATATAAAGATATAAATCGGTTGGTAAGATGCATTTTTACCAAGTATATTTTATGGTTATTTAATAGTACTCTGCAACGACAGGAATGTATCTAGATACCAAGGTTAGCCAATTTAAAAAAATAAACATACAGAGAAGGCAGAAAAATATGTAGGAAAGGCATCCAAGGTTTCAGTTCCCCTTCTCTGCCTAGTGCATAACATTTTAACCACAAATTCTAAGGATACACCTACTTGGTTCAAAACCCTCTAATCACCTTCAAACAGAGGGGCGTGCCTTAGATAAGACCAAAAGAATGATCTCATAACATTTAAGCAGGGTACAGACCTGCTCACGGCCATCTATCTGACCCATATAATCTGCCCCTATAGCTGTTTTTTGACCGTTAATACAGCGATGCCCGATGCTTTGCCTGGGTATCCAGGCAAAGCTCGGCTGAGGAGCCGGGGAGATGAATATCGAGCCGTCTGTACCCTGCTTAACCCTTCTGTATCTAAAACAGATGTAGTGTAATATACCATTGACCTTTAAAACGAAACTTTGGAAATGAATCCTGACCGCTTTATCAATAGGAACCAGACTTTTTACTTCCATTCCTGACACTCTCTGACAATGTGAGATAGATATGGGATAGATATTCAGATTAGTAAACAATAGGCATCTCCAAGAACATGACACGAATGGACACTATCAAAAATCGATTGAATTAACTTTTAAACTTGTCCCAATCATTCTCTATTGGGCGCTGCTGAAAATCGCGGACATTGAATATTTAGCTAATGTTGGCACTTTCCTCAGTTTTCTGCATGACTGACACCACTGAATCCAAAAGATTGGATATCTAAGGGTGATGGAGATCTAGGGGATGAAAGTCAGAGTAATATTTGACCAGAGAAAAGCTGGAATATGACTATGAAAGGTTGACATTTGGACTGCAGGTAGTCTCAGGGGTTAGTTACTAACCCAGAAAATGTCAGGGTTGTACTACTGAGGTATGAGATCTGGGGGTTCAAATGGTGTTTTACTGTGAGAGTTACATGTGACCCAAAGCCAGCTGGTAAACTGAGGATGGAGACAGCTAATTGGAGAATCAATCGAGAAATCAGGTCAATATGGGCATTATGTACGGTTATTGCAGAGAACAAGTGGTGGAAACCCAAAAAAGTCTTTCCACTAAGGTTACAACGGGCTGGAATAAAGGTCTAAATGGGCCAGATCTGGGCTGTAGTTTTTCCCCCCATGTCTCTTCTATACCATAAAGTGAATATTGAACAGTGAAACGCCTTACAACCACCATGATGGCTGTTCAGTACTGCGCACTTGTTGCCATCCTTCACTACACAGACCTAATGTACTCGTGCCCAAAAATAACGATTTTCTCTCTGACTCTTTTGGATCCAGCACTGCTTTGCTTTCCTCTATCGGAGCTGCCTCATGATGACCAGTGAACTAAAAACTGGAGTGTAATAGGAGAGGCAGCAGGAGACCTAAAGCAAGCGTAAATCCACAGAATGGATGTAGCAGGGAGATGCTTCCATAGCAGGTCCTAGATTTACGGCTTGCTCTCCAACAAGAACCGTGAGCAAATACAGTGGTGACGTTACTAGAGTTCAAAGGCCAATTTACTGTGATGACTATGTGTTGCATGGTTTATGCTCTATAGCTATAATTTCAGGAAATTTATTTAAAACTGAACTACATGCAAATCACTGTTTTACAAAATAATTTAATAAACAATGAGATTGGACGATAACCCAAGAAGCAGGAGAATGAACTACAGTACAATGAACTAAGCGACTCTCTCTTTGTGGTTTAAAGCCGAACTTGTCCACACTAGATCAACAAACTCAACTCATGCATGGAGTCACGCCATCACAAGATGGCCAAATACTCCCAACCTGAAGGAAGACTAGGTGGAATCTTCAACCATGGACTGACCAGGGAGATCCGTATTTGCATTGCTATAGGCAAGAGAAGAGGGCGAGATCACATTGATAGCCAAGTCTGCCCTAATGTAAACAAATAGGTTATAGACAAATACCATCTTGGCTCCCATTTAATGACTGCTTTAAGCCTCCTGTACTTATCTGTCTGAGGTTCAGCTTTAAAGAAACAAAAAGTTATGAACAGTTTAAAAAACGATTAAAACAATTAAATTATACTTTAATAATGAATTTCAGGAGTTTACAATATGAGTTCCCTTTGTAAAGTGAAAAGACTGAACCCCTGTTCCCCAATAAACCTTTTTAATTCTGCTTTTCAGAAGTTAAGCAGATTTGGATCATCGGAAACTCTGTCATTTCTCGGGCTGCTAGCGAAGCAAAGAACTCCTCCTATGGCGAGAACTTTGGATTTGACCAGGACAAAGTCAAAATCTGTTGGATGGGCAAAGGGGGCATGATGTGGGACGAGCTGTTGGCGCTCCTGAGTAAAAAGTCAGCTGAGCTAGGACCCCCGACTATCGTAATCCTCCACCTAGGGGGCAGCGATGTGGGGCGCTTGCATCCCTCAAAATTAATTGGCCTCATTAAGAAGGGAACTCTGCCCGTTCTCTTCCAGGATTACCCGAATACAACCTTCGTGTGGTCGGCAATCCTCCCGAGGCTGGAATGGATGCCAACTTATATGAACAATTGGCGTAAAAATATTAACAAATTAATCGGCAGCGCTCTGAAGAAAACCCGCTTGCAAGTGATGCGGCACGACGCAATTGAGCAAAGATTCACATATCCGTCAAGACTGAAACAGAAAGAAGCCCTTACAAAGGAGGAATTTGATATCTTCTACAGGAACCTTATTACATCCATAGAAATAAATTTAAAGGATGGTTTACATGTGTAGATTTTTTGGTTCGATCAACTGCCGATTCGATTTTTTTTGCTAGATTTTTTTGTCGAACATCTTTCGTCCATTTATGGAATGTTACATAAGATTTTTTTTTGTTCATTCATCCAGATATCGAATGAAAATACATCTGGAATTACTACAACCGATTAAAATTTACCAACATGTTTGACCTTTTTGAACGATTTTTTTTTTCAAGGTCTAACAAAATTTATCCATCGAACTAATTTCCCATTCTAGATTTTTGTTCAAGCGGCCAAAAAAATCCTTTTTTCATTGAACGAAAAAATCTGCACGTGTAAACCCTCCTTTAGTTAGACATTGTGCAAGTATCGGAGACTGCTCACTAGTTGGTCTCTCATATGTTTTCATGGCCAACATACGTCGTATCAGCCGGCTCGTGTGTGTATGAACCCCTCACCCTTCCATTGTCTCATGGTGATTCTAGACCAGGGGGTGGGCAAACGTTTTAAAAATTTTTTGATGCAGGGGCCCAGACATAGAATCTGTAAAGGCCATCAGGTATCCTTGATCCATTTTCTGTTTAGTTGTAGTTTTAGTTTAGTTAGTTGTATTGCAAGGGGTGATTTAAAAAAAATATATAAATAAATATGCTTTTATAAGGGACTTTGTATAGTGAGCATTTTATCGCAGGCACCTGCAAACTATGACCTCGAGGAGACCATAGCAATCTTATTCTATGTATGATCTCCACTCCTTGCAAGGGACGAGTATCCGGGAGCCAGAGCATCTTGACATCTGGTTAAAAGACTAAATGGGCCGGATATGGCCCACTGCCCGTAGTTTGCCATCTTTTCTAGAGGATACTAGGCTTTTGGTTTTAGGTTTATCTTCATTATGATGGTTCTTGTTCAGATGTTTTGTTAATACTCTCAGTTGCAGCAGATTTATAGTTTTTGTTTTGAAGGTTATGCTTTGCTAGTTTTTGTACTTCCTGTAGAATATAATGGATGACTCTAGGAGAGTCCAGTCACATGACATGATTGTTCGCTTTCCCTATATAAAGTTCTGCAGTGAGCAAAACAAAACCCCATGTGATGTTGGATTGCGGCCTCCGATTTATAAATAACCCTTTCCACCAAGCACCACCCCTCATCTGTTATGAGGGAAATTCTAAATCAAGAACTAGATGGGGGTGTCACAAACTAAGAATCTCCTGCTTGATGTAGATAAATTACTTTTAATCCAACAGCAGTTATTGGGTGCATTGAACTTCAGTGTTCAGTGCCATGGGCAGGCTTATCCAATGGTGGTGGAAAGAGGAGTCTTTGGACCGTACAGTCTGAGCCCTCCTCCATTCAGATCAGTATAAGGTCCCGGAGGGGGTCCAGTAAATAGAATTTTTCAACTGTTACTTTTGAGCTTCAACATCTTATATACTGCTTACCTTTTTGCACTTCAACATAAAACATTTCCACTTACAAACATGTAGTACCAGTGCTTGGAGTAATTCCAAATAAAAAAAAATATTTGAACATATTTGTTTTGGGCTTGTTTTTTTTGTTTTTTTAGTGAAAGGGCAAGTGTTCAGTAAACGATGGTAATATAGTTCAGAAGTGAAGAAAATTGCGGCTCTGGAAGAAACCAGATTTTCTTTTAGGTAGAAGGTTGGATTTGCCTTGTCAAATGTCGTCGTCATCATCAAGATACTATATCCATATAAACCTCCCTAGGCAGATGACTATCCATTTATTGATTTGTGCCACACCTCAACATTTGTAAATTCCACAAAACCCTATATTGAAAAGCAAAAGCAGCACAAGAATGTCACCATCATCCATTGCATGGGGGAGGATAACCTGCAGCGTTTCACTGTATCTCGCACTGGTAGTAATATGGTGCCTATGGGCAAAGCCTAAAAAAAATAGCTTCATTGTTGCTGATATTGAGGACTTGGAATGAAAAGTGATTTACAAAGTGAAATCCTCTGTTCCACAGTGTGCACTATGAAGGTGTTGCATGGAAGGAGTCACGATTTTCATAGGCCTCCTACTAGAGTAATGTGAACATCCCGAACGGTCAGCCCCTACCGGGCAATTACAGCAGAGTGTAGCAGCATCCTCAATGATGCCAATGACCTGGGAAACCACCACTCCATTATAATGGAGGTCTATGGCACAGAAGTAAAAATCCTGCGCGTGCACTCACACGGTGTTGTATCTTTTGTACTTACTGCATTAATGGCGTTCATCCTTTTTTTTTGTTTTTGTAAAGCAGCCTTGCTATGGTCACCAGGCACTTCCTGTGTTGGAGTAACTACCTTAGCTATGTGCACACCCCAAATCCCTGTTTCACATGTACATTCTCAGCAAGTATCTCACACAAGTGGCTGCTGGGACATGTAGTCCAGGGAAGGGAGCCTCTGTACAGCCAGGATGAAGTGCTCCCATTATAAGGAGCACTGGCACAGAGGACAGAACATAGAATAAAAGGAATGCTGTGGTTTTTTTGTCCTGTAAAAATAAATGTCCTTTATGTGTAAAGTATTATTGGTTAGTTATTTTGTACGTAAGTATTAAAAGGCAAATTTACTGTGATGTTGATGTGTCGCAGAGTTTGTGCTCTATAGCTGTAGATATAATTTTGGGAACTGTATTTAAAACTGAACTCCAGGCACGTCTCTTGATTTACAAAATATTATGTAAAAAAAATTAGGTTGGACGATAACCCAAGAAGCAGGAGAATGAAATGCAGTGTCAAGCTACTCTGCCTATGACCGGGCTCTGATAGCTCATGAGCACTGCAATGCACCACTGATTGAAGGCGTCTGCCTGAGGCGTTCAAGGAACTTTTGGCTATTTTATTGTGGTTTAAAGCCTAACTTGTCGGCACTAAATCAACAAACTTAACTCATGCTGGCAAATTGGTGTTACCTCATCACAAGATGGCCAAATACTCCCCACCTGAGGGAAGACTGGGCAGAAACCGTGGACTGACAAGGGAGATCAGTTTTTGCATTGCTATAGGGAAGAGAGGAGGGCGAGATCACATTAATAGCCATGCCTGCCCTAATGTTAACAAATACATTATGGACAAATGCCTAGGGATCATGGTTCCCTTATAATGACTGATTTAAGCTTTCTGTACTTATCTGCCTGAAGTTCAGCTTTAAAGAAACAAATGTGTACCGTGTTTTTCGGACCATAAGATGCACCCGAAGAAAATTAGGGGGGAATAGTCACACAGCCATTCAGATATCAAGTGAATATACAGAATCCTTCAGCAAAGTGGGCAGGACAGGACCATGCAGTATTCACTCGATATTCCTCCATCCAGGCCGGTGTTTCAGGAGGGTGGTCTTCACTTCAGCAGAGTGTCAGGGCTAAAACGTTAGTATGTGTTTTTACACTAGCAGTACCCATTCTCTGAACACACTGACCAACTTATGGATCGATACATTTTTCAATCTGACACTAACAACTTACCCATGAGCAGCTATTTACATATGAGAGGAGTTATGAGTCTTTGTTACAAAATGTATTTATTGCAATGCAGAATGTTAAATACACAACTCATGCTCTCTCCATAAGTTGGTCAGTGTGTTCAGAGAATGGGTAGTGCTAATGCAGATAAGATCTCCCTCTCTGCAGTGGCTTTTTGGCTTGGCTAGAGGTAATGGAACACATTTTTTTTTTTAACATTTTCCGACCATAAGATGCAGGGACACATTCCCTCTGATTTTAATGGTAAAATAGTGCATCTTATTTACCATATTTTTTTGACCATTTAATTTAACAGTTAAATTCCCCTTTTTAAAAATTAATTTCACACTTTTATGAGTTCCCTTTGAAAAATTAGGATATAAAAGACTGATCAACGTTCCGCAATAAATCTTTTTAATTCTGCATTTCAGAAGTTAAGCAGATTTGGATCGTCGGAAACTCTGTCGTTTCTCGGGCTGCTAGCGAAGCAAAGAATTCCTCCTATGGCAAAAACCTTGGATTTGACCAGGGAGATGTCGAAATCTCTTGGATGGGCAAGAGGAGCATGATGTGGAACGAGCTGTTGGCGCACATGCAACAAAAGTCAGCTGAGCTAGGACCCCCGACAATCGTAATTGTCTACCTAGGGGGCAGCGACGTGGGGCGTATAGCACCATTTGCATTAATGGGCATCATAAAGAAAAAAACGCTACCCGCTCTCTTCAAGTATTTCCCAAATACAACCTTCGTGTGGTCGTCAATCCTCCCGAGGCTGGAATGGATGGAAGGTCATATGAACAATTGGCGTAAAAATATCAACAAATTAATCGCCAACGCTCTCAAGAAAACTCCCTTCCAAGTGATGCGGCACGACGCAATCGAGCATAGATTTGGAAATCCGGCAAGACTGAGCCAGAAAGAAGCCCTTACAACCGAGGAGATGGAAATCTTCTACAGGAACCTTATTAAATTCATATCGAAGAATCTGGGCAATGTGCAAGAATAAGAGACTTGGTAGTTTGTCTCTAGTGTTCATTGCCAACATACGTTGTACAAGTCGGCTTGTGTGTATGAACGCCTCACATTGTCTCATTGTGATTCTAGACCAGTGGGTGGGCAAACTTTTTGAATTGTGGGCCACAATGTTTTTGTTATTTTTAATTTCGGACAAAAAACCACCGGGCAAGTCCAAATTTTTAAAAGATCGCATTGATAAATTTTCTGTTTACTATTAATTGTACTGCTAGGGTAAAAAAAATATAAAAAAAAAGAATAAATATGCTTTAAAAAGGGGCTTTGTATAGTGAGCATTTTATTGTAGACCTCTAGGAGACCATAAGAATTGTATTGTAAACTATGACCTCTAGGAGACCATAGGAATAAATGATCTCCACTTATTGCAGGGAATGAGTAGAGGAGTTGCAGCATCTTGACATCTGGCTTAAAGACTAAATGGGTCAGATATGGCACACTGGCAGTAGTTTGCCCCCATATCTGTTCTAGAGTATACTCGGCTGCTTTTGTTTTGAGGTTTATCTTCATTATAATGGTTTTTGTTTAAATGTTTTGTGAATAATTACAGTTGCAGTTGATTTATATTTGTGTTTTTAATTTTCTGATAATCCACTTTCAGTTTATGGAGTGAACCCAATGTTGGATAGTGGCCTTGATTTTATAAATGCCCCCACCATTGAGATACATATCCCTCCCCCCTGTTATTAAATTAAGAATTAGATGGGTGTCACACACTATCTCTGCTTGAAGATGAAGACAGATAACGTCTCATCTAACAGCAGTCATTGGTTGAACTGGGCTTGTGTCCTGTGCCATGGGTAGGCTATCCAATGGTGGTGGAAAGCCATTTTGCTGTACAGTCTGAGCCCTCCTCCATTCAGGTCAGTTGGACAGCTCAGCTCTAATTCTTCTGTACACCTCGGGTTGTCCTTCTGCCATATGGTACACTCTATAACAGGGGTGGGCAAACTTTTTGTCTTGTGGGCCACAACGCATTTATAAATTTGAAGGACGGGCCAGACCAAGAGCTTGTAATGGTGTCCCAATTCCTCGTGCCCTGGGCGTCATTGATGATGCTGGGGATGTACGGCAAGAATGTTTCACCAAAAGGCAAAAGTATAAAATGTACATATTTCAACCATAATGTGACCAACCCAAAAATTGCAGGGAACGAGTGGTGGAAACCCAAAGAGTCTTTCCTGGTGACAATGGGCCGGATTAAAGAGCTTGTGGGCTGGGTCTGGCCCCCTGTGCCTTAGCTTGCCCCCATGTCTGTCATATACCATACGGTAATTTTTGGCAGTAGATTTTGTTGCAACCACTATAACACAGACTTAATGATGGACACGTACTCTGGTTGCTGGACCCAAACAGAATGAGATACCGGCTAGCTTCGCCCTCCCTACTACTGAATTATTTTTCTCTCCCACTCAACCGTTTTGGAGGCAGCAATCTTGGTATGTTGGGATGGTCAGGCTTTCCTATTACAGAGCTGCCTCGCGATAACCAGTGAACTAAAAACTAGTCTAATATGAGAGACAGAATAAAGTAAGCTTAAATCCACAGAATGAATGTAGCAGGAAGATGCTTCCATAGCAGGTCCTAGAGTTACAGCTTGCTGTCCAACAAGAAGTGAGCAAATACAGTGGTGACATTACTAGATCTCAAAACAAAGCTCCTGAGAATGACAGTGGAAACAATTCTTTATATGTTACGCTACAGATCTACAGCTTAAACCGAGCAGGAGTTTTTGGGAAGCGCACCACTGTTTTTCAGGAAGAAAGTAAATCCTAACTTGTTCTTATGGATGCCGAAACATGTAATGACGCAAGCAAGAACACATTCTGTCCCATTAATCCCTGATGTAAAATCTGAAAATTTTGTCCGTACGCTTAGACTTTCTTGTGTCTTTGTACTTACTGCATTCATTGTTTTTGTGTTTTATATATATATATATATATATATATATATATATATATATATATATATATAAAATCAGCCTTACTTTGAACACCAGGCACTTCCTGTGTTGGAGAAACTACCTTAGCTAAATGCAACCCCTGTATGTAGCCACTGCTATGTGCACACCCCCAAATCCCTCACAATGCTATGTGCACACCCCCAAATCCTGCTTAAATAACATTCAAATGTACACTCTCCGCAAGTTTCTCACAAGTGACTGCCTGGACATTATAGTCCAGGGAGAGAGCACTCTGTACAGCCAGGATGTGAGCTTTTACAATATGAGTTCCCTTTGTAAAATGAGAAAAGAAAAAAAAGACTGACCCCTGTTCCCCAATAAACCTTTTTAATTCTGCATTTCAGAAGTTAAGCAGATTTGGATCATCGCAAACGCTGTCCTTTCTCCGGCTGCTAGCGAAGCAAAGAGCTCCTACTATGGCGAGAACCTTGGATTTGATCATGAGGTCAAAATCTGTTGGATGGGCAAGGAGGGCATGATGTGGGACGAGCTGTTACTGCAACTGAATAAAAAGTCCACTGAGCTTGGACCCCCAAATATTGTTATTGTCCACTTAGGGGGCAGCGATGTGGGGCGCTTAACTCCCTCTAAATTAATGGGCATCATAATGAAGGAAACCTTACCTGTTCTCTTCAAGAATTACCCGAAAACAACCTTCGTGTGGTCAGCAATCCTCCCGAGGCTGGAATGGATGGAAAGTCATATGGACAATTGGCGTAAAAATATTAACAAAATAATCCGCAACGCTCTCAAGAAAACTCCCTTCCAAGTGATGCGGCACGATGCAATTGAGTTTAGGTTCAGATTTCCGGAAAGACTGAAACAGAAAGAAGCCCTTACAAAGCAGGAATTGGACATCTTCTACAAGAACCTTATTAAATGTATATCTAAGAATCTAAGCGAAGTATCAGAGACTGCTGATTAGTTTGTCTCTCGTTTGTGTTCATGGCCAACATTCGTTGTATAAGCCGTCTCGTGTGTGTGTATGAACCCCTCAACTTTCCATTGTCTCATCGTGATCCTAGACCAGTGGGTGGGCAAACTTTTTTGGAATTGTAGGACACCATGTTTTTGTTTTTTTAATTTGACAGAAGGCCCGGAAAAGACCCACCAGGCACCAACTCCTCCCAGCCCTAGATGAGAAAATAATTGTACTGCTAGGGTGATTTAAAAATAAAAAAAACAAAAATATAAAAAAAATATATACTTTAAAAAAATATGCTTTAACCTCCCTAGCAGTTGAGACGAGCCCTGTTCGTTCGCCGTTCAGGGTCGCCCCAACCGCAGGGGAAGCCGGCATCCGGTACACCCGATGCCTCCCTGGAAAGCTGCAGTGATTATCTTCATTGCTGCAGCATTTGCGGGGTTTCAGCACCGCCCCGATCGTGATACGGGGGGGGGGGGGTTGGCGCCATAGACCTCCGTGTTAATGGAGGAGTGCTGGCTTTCCCGCCCACACAGCCGGCGTCAATAATGACACCGGCTGTGTGGAGAGCGGCGGGAGGGAGGAAATGACAGTCAGTGTACTTTATACACTGCATTAATTGCCCACGGCGCGATACGGCCAGTGCGCTAGGAAGGTTTAAGAGGTGTTTTGTATAGTGAGCAGTTTATTGCAGTCATCTGTAAACTATGACCTCTAGGAGACCATAGGAGTAAATGATCTCCTTTTATTTATACAGGGAATGAGTAGAGGGGAGCTGCAGCATCTTGACAACTGGCTAAAAGACTGAATGGGACAGATATGGCCCACTGGCTGCAGTTTGCCCCACACCTGTTCTAGAGTATACTCGGCTGCTTTTTGTTTAGGTTTATCTTTATTATATTGGTTCTTGTTCATGTGTTTTGTGAATAAATTCAGTTGCAGCTGATTTATAGGTTTTGTTTTTATTTTGAAGGTTGTGATTTTGCTAGTTTTTTTACATAGGAATCCTGAAGAATTTAATGGATGACTCCGATGTTGGATAGCGGGCTTCATTTTATAAATCGCCCCTGTCATGTTGATATCTGCCCCCCCAGGTAATGAGTGAAATCCTAAATCAAGAAAGATGGGTTTCACACACAAGGTATCTTTCTCTGCTTGAGGGTAAAGATAGATAATGTCATTTGTTCTACTGGGTGTCACACTCCCCCCATTCCGAATCCTTTTCCCTTTGTCACAGTTCTGGTCCTAGCCACTGGGAGCCCTCGGACTGCCTTCATCACTGTAAACAGGATAACAAAATAATCTGATTGGGGATGTGAGGTAATACGCATTGCAATCTCTGTGTGTTTATATGTGTGTGTGTATATGTATATATATATTTATGTATGTATGTATATATGTATTTATGTATATATATGTGTATATGTATGTGTGTGTATATGTGTGTGTGTGTATATATATATATATATATATATATTTCGGTAGAAAACTGCCACCACTCCTTGAGAGAGCAAAAAGACATTATTCCTATGGAAGAAAGAGTTATTGCAAAACAACCTATCTAGAAATAGCAATGTCTCTGGTAACGTATTTCCAGGAGCTCAGATTCCTTTTTTGGGGCCATTCGTAACAAGTGCAAGACTGAATTGTTAATCATTTATTTTAAAATATCAAATCCCGCATGACAGAAATAGATAAAAGCAACTAATAAATGAACAAGGATTTTGTTAAAATAAATAGGGAAAGGGAAACTGGTCTGCTCAGAATATCAGAATTTACCATGAGATCTGTTGAGGTTTTAGAGTCTGAAATCTGGGTTTATCTTCATTATAATGGCTGTTTAGATGTTTTGTGAATAATTACAGTTGCAGTTGATTTATAGGTTTGTTTTTAATTTAAAGGTTGTGCCTTGCTAGTTTTTGTACTTGGGAATCCTGAAGAATATGACGGGAGGGTCTGGTCTACTTTCCGTTTATGGAGTGAACCCCATGTTGGATAGTGGCCTTGATTTAATAGCCCCCACCATGGTGATATATCCCCCCCCCCCCCCCATTTATGAGAAATCCTAAATCGAGAATTAGATGGGTGTCACACACTATCTCTGCTTGAGTATAAAGACAGATAACATCTCATCTAACCGCAGTTATTGGTTGAACTGGGCTTATGTTCTGTGCCATGGGTAGGCTATTCAATGGTGGTGGAAAGAGTAGTCATTTCGCTGTAGAGTCTGAGCCCTCCTCCATTCAGGTCAGTTGGACAGCTCAGCTCTAATTCTTCTGTACACCTCGGGTTGTCCTTCTGCCATATGCTACACTCTATAACAGGGATGGGCCAAACTTTTGTCTCTTGGGCCACACCACGTTTATAAATTTGAAAAATGGGCCGGACCAAGAGCTTGTAATGGTGTCCCAATTCCTCATGCCCTGGGCATCATTGATGCTGGGGATGTGCGGCAAGAATATTGTAATATTTATTTTGCTGTACCACTTTCAACAAAAGTATAAAATACCTACATGTACATATTTCAGTCAAATGCGAAGACCTTCGTGACGACAAGCTCTGGCTCCTCTTTATTCTTTCACTGCTACTGTAGGCATTATGTACTTTCATTGCAGGGGACGAGTGGTGGAAACCCAAAGAGTCTTTCCTGGTGACAACAGACAGGATTAAAGAGCTAAATTTGCTGGTTCTGGCCCCCATGCCTTAGCTTGCCCCCATGTCTGTCATATACCATACGGTGATTATTGGCAGTAAATTTTGTTGCAACCACTATAACACACAGACTTAATGATGGACACGTACTCTGGTTGCTGTGCCCAAACAGAATGAGATACCGGCTAGCCTCGCCCTCCCTAATACTGAATTATTATTTTTTTCTCTCCCACTCAACAGTTTTGGAGGCAGCAATCTTGGTATGTTGTGATGGTCTGGCTTTCCTATTACAGAGCTGCCTCGCGATAACCAGTGAACTAAAAACTGGAGTCTAATATAAGAGACAGAAGGAGACATAAAGTAAACTTAAATCCACAGAATGGATGTAGCAGGAGTTTTTGGGGAGCGCGCCACTGTTTTTTAGGAAAAAAGTAAATCCTAACTTGTTCTTATGGATGTTAATGCCGAAACATGTAATGGCGCAAGCAAGAACACATTCTGTCCCATTAATCCCTGATGTAAAATCTAACATTCAGAATATAGATTGGAGGATAGGTTTGGTAACTGCTCCCATCCCAGAAAATAATACTCCAAAACTATAACAAATTCCCTCGTGGGACTTTGATTGGAGTAGTGACCCTGTAGGATAATCTTGATATGGATTAAACAAATTAGTTGAATGAAGAATAATTATTTTGTGAACACCATCACAGCAGATGATAACATACAACACGAGTAAAAACATATGAATGCAACAACCAGGTAGCCAGCTAACCTGTGACATACATAAGGTATAGCGGCTCAATCGTGCATGAGATGAACATGTAGGTAAAAGGATCAATAGGTGCATAGGAGGCTACATGTTTCGCTGGATACGGCTTCTTCAGGCCAAAAAACACCTTGTTAATGATCTGTATGAGAGAAGAGATGCGCAGTGTAAACTTAGGGTATTGCAGGGAGATGATAACCATTATTGTGTAGACACATACCTTCTGCAGTTAAAATAACGCCTCTCCTGTGTTGTGGAGGTTGTATAGGAGGGTCTCCCGGTGACAGGGTGGGCGGGTGTGAGCGTCTCATCGGGTGGAGGGCAGCCTAGTCTGGGACTTGCCTTGGGGTCCCCCGGATATAACCCGAGTAAGTGGAGAGATTGGGATCTGCTGTGTTATAAGGGTATACAGTTATTGTGTGATTTGTCTGAGCAACCTGTTGAGTTTACTAGCGTTCCATTTGTTATGTAGAGACTAGGGCTAAGTGTCAAATGGTGCGCTCTTAAGTGGGGGTCAGGGACTATCTGGTATCCCATGTATTTAAAGCCGAAATAGAATTTACAAGCTCCTTAAAAATAATAATGTCACGTTTTTCAGCTTGAGCCCTCTAAGGCTTCCCGTATGTGTTGACTCTGTTGTTTAAGATAGGACCGAGATAATGAAGCAATAACGAAATATTGAAGCAAGACAACTCTTGTATAATTGTATAATATAATATTGTTGTGTTGAAAATTAGGCGATTTAAGACAGAGATGCACCATATGTGAAACAAAGTTTTGTAGCTTTGAGGATGATTGAGGTGAATGCCTAATGGCTGTTGGTATAAGTAAAAATCAAGTTCTCAAGAAGTCCAAGCGTCACCCAGCTGCCGCCGACCCGGGAGCCTCCACAAGCAGCTACCGCTACCATAGACTCCTGTAGATGGGGGCTACGTTCCTGGAGCGTGGCTAATGTAGCTTTGTTACTTTGAACACCGGGCACTTCCTGTGTTGGAGTAACTACCTTAGCTAAATGCAACCCTGTATGTAGCCACTGCTATGTGCACACCCCGAAATCCCTCACAATGCTATGTGCACACCCCCAAATCCCGCTTAAATCGCATTCAAATGTACACGCTTCGCAAGTATCTCACAAGTGGCTGCCTGGACATTGTAGTCCAGGGAGAGAGCACTCTGTACAGCCAGGATGTGAGCTTTTACAATATGAGTTCCCTTTGTAAAATGAGAAAAGAAAAAAAAGTCTGGCCCCTGTTTCCCAATAAACCTTTTATAATTCTGCATTTCAGAAGTTGAGCAGATTTGGATCATCGGAAACTCTATCATTTCTCGGGCTGCTAGCGAAGCAAAGAGCTCCTACTATGGCGAGAACCTTGGATTTGACCGGGAAGAAGTCCAAATCTGTTGGATGGGCAAGGAGGGCATGATGTGGGACGAGCTGTTACTGCAACTGAATAAAAAGTCAACTGAGCTGGGACCCCCGAATATTGTTATTGTCCACTTAGGGGGCAGCGACGTTGGGCGCTTGACTCCCTCTAAATTAATGGGCCTCATAATGAAGGGAACCCTACCCTTTCTCTTCAAGTATTACCCGAAAACAACCTTCGTGTGGTCAGCAATCCTCCCGAGGCTGGAATGGATGGAAAGTCATATGGACAATTGTCGTAAAAGTACCAACAAAATGATCCGCAACGCTCTCAAGAAAACTCCCTTCCAAGTGATACGGCACGATGCAATTGATTTTAGGTTCAGAAATCCGGAAAGACTGAAACAGAAAGAAGCCCTTACAAAGGAGGAATTCAACATCTTCTACAAGAACCTTATTAAATTCATATCTAAGAATCTAAGCAATGTGCAAGTATCAGAGGCTGCTTACTAGTTTGTCTCTCGTGTTCATGGCCAACATAAGTTGTATAAGCCGGCTCGTGTGTGTGTAAGAACCCATCACCTTTCTATTGTCTCATCGTGATCCTAGACTAGTGGGTGGGCAAACTTTTAGAATTGTGGGACACCATGTTTTTTTTTTTTGTTTTTTTTTATTTATTTATTTGACAGAAGACGCGGAAAAAGAACCTCGGTGCACCAAGTCCTCCCTGCCTAGGTGGGAAATTTTTAGAAGGTTGCATTGATACATTTTATAATTTGTACTGCTAAGGTGATTTAAAGAAAAAAGATAAAAATATTGAAAAAATAAATATGCTTTAAGAGGTGTTTTGTATAGTGAGCATTTTATTGCAGACATCTGTAAACTATGACCTCTAGGAGACCATAGGAATAAATGATCTCCACTTATTGCAGGGAATGAGTAGATGGGAGCTGCAGCATCTTGACAACTGGCTAAAAGACTGAATGGGACAGATATGGCCCATTGGCCGTAGTTTGCCCCACATCTGTTGTAGAGTATACTCGGCTGGTTTTTGTTTAGGTTTATCTTCATTGTATTGGTTCTTGTTCATATGTTTTGTTAATAGTTTCAGTTGCAGCTTTATAGGTTTTGTTTTTATTTTGAAAATTGTGCTTTTGCTCGTTTTTGTACATAGAAATCCTGAAGAATTTAAGGAATGACTCTGATGTTTCGATAGCGGCCTTCTTTTTTTAAATCGCCCCCACCATGGTGAGTTT
>CM070039.1:80068856-80080340 GCA_036250615.1 Ptychadena robeensis
CCCCCCCCCCCCCATTCCTATGGAAGAAAGAGTTATTGCAAAACAACCTATCTAGAAATAACAATGTCTCTGGTAACGTATTTCCAGGAGCTTAGATTCCTTTTTTGACGTCATTCAGAACAAGTGCAAGACCGAAATAATTTTTAATCATTTATTTATAAATATATCAAATCGCGCGTGACAAAAATGATAGAAAAAGATAAAAACAACTAATAAAGGAACAAGGCTTTTGATAGCAAAATAAATGGGTAAAAATAGGAAAAGGGAAAATGGTTTGCTCAGAATATCAGAGTTTACCCTGGGATCTACTAAGGTTTTAGAGTCTGAAAATTGTCCTTATAAGTCCAGGTAGTAGTGCAATCTAGGGGTCCAATGAAGGGCAATCAAGGACTGACACAGTGTCTCAGTGGATTAATGGTTTTAACCCTTGCTTACTCCAGGGGAGGGATCACAATTGGAGCTGGCCCACCCCTTAATCTGAATGAGTCAGCCCTCTCATTTGAAGGGAAAGATAACATAAAAATGCCCTGAACATCTCCCAGGAGGAACATGTGGCAATGACATAGGTTACATGTTCCGTGCCAGCATGTATTCCCGAACTCGTAGAGACCAAACATGGGTGCTTTCTGTTATCTCAAACCTGATAAATGGGGTCATGGGTTTTTGGACATCGTACAAGCTTCGTTCTGGTGTCATAACATTTATATTTCTTTCCATATTGGTCTAGAGTTACATACACCTACTATTTACAGAAGTATGGTTTTATTGGCAATTTATACAACTATTAATTCACAAGCTTAATCATTGGTCAATATCTCTTGTCTTCTGTGTGAACCTAGAGCTCCTTCCCCCCCCCCCTGCCAATTCGGAAGTAACAGGGGCTTTATTAGGGGGGTGTTAAGTTGACTTTACCTGACTGTCAGAACTACAGATCTATAATGTTTTGGCTGTCTACTTTAGGTATTTACAATCTTAGGTGACCGCTGGTCACAGCTGGACATTCTATTGTGATATTAGAGAACTGGATTGGAGTTAACTGTAAAGGGTCTGGTAGAGATTGAATTTGTAATAAGAGCCGACTGACACATGTATGGCGATTATTTGCCACACTGGGCTTGTGTTCTGTGCCATGGGCAGGCTATATCCAATCTAAGAAAGATAATTAATAGTTGTGCACCACCGTCAGCAGTGATATCAGTGACCAAAAGGTCCATTAGTAGGTGTGTGGGGCCTGGGCAAAAATTGGAGTAAAATTGGGTCAGTATGAAAGGTTGGGGTTTTTAGGTTTCGTGTAGTTGTGCAGCTCTCAAAATGAAATGGAGTATGGCCCATTGTTCGATCCTTAATAGATTTTTAATCGTTTGAACAAAAATCTAAAACCCAACAAAGGTTTTGTTAGACCAACATTGAACAAAAGTAATTGGACATGTTGGTAATTTTCAATCAAACCTACCGTTGTTTCATTTGTTTATTTTGATTCAATCTAATAACTTTGAATAAAGCAATTTTTTGTTAAAAAATCAAACAATTTCAGTCGAACGAAAATACAGTGTATGTATTCGATATAGGCACATTTGATAATTGATCTTTATCAAATCTATCGTCGAAATACATGTATTCCTACCCTTAATCTTCTGTACACCTCGGGTTGTCCTTCTGCCATATGTTGCACTCCATACCAGGGGTGGGCAATCTTTTGGACTCGTGGGCCACAATGCATGTATCAAGAGCTTGTAATAGTGTCCCAATTCCTGATGCCTCAGTCGTCATTGATGATGCTGGGGACGTGCCACTAGGACGTAGTAATCTTACCTTTTGTTGAAAGCAAATTTACAGCAAATTTTAAAATTATAAAAAGAAAATAAATAAATGTACATATTTCAGTAAAATGCGATGACCATGGCGACGTGAAGCTCTGGCTCCTCTACAATGGCTAATGTAGGCATTACGCACGTTCATTGCAGGGAACAAGTGGTAGAAACCCAGAAAGTCTCCACGTAGGTGACAACGGGCCGATTAAAGACCTAAGCAGGCTGAATCTGGCCCCTGGGCCGTAGTTTGCCTTCCCTACCCCAGATGTCTGTTCTATACCATGTGGTAAATATTTGCAGTAAAACTCTTTACAACCACCGTAATAGCTGTTCAGTACTGTGCATTTGTCTGTAACCTTCATTACACATACTCTGGTTGCTGTGCCCAAAAAGATTGAGATACCGGCTAGCCTTGCCCTCCCTACTACTGAATTATTTTTTTTCCCTCCAACTTACCTTTTTTTTTTTCTGCTATGTTGTCCCTGTGTGAAGGCAGCCATCATGGTACGTTTGCTTTAATGTGTTTGACTATTTCAGAGCTGCCTGATAATGACCAGTGAACTAAAAACTGGAGTGTAATGGGAGAGGCAGCAGGAGACTTGAGCTTAAATCCGCAGAATGGATGTAGCAGGGAGATGCTTCCATAGCAAGTCCTAGATTTACAGCTTACGCTCCTACAAGGACAGTGCGCAAATACAGTGGTGGCGTTACTAGATCTCAAAGCACAGCTCCTAAGAATGACATTGGTAACTATTCTTTATATGTTACGCTGCAGATCTACAGCTTAAACATAGGAGTTTTTGGGGAGCGCATCACTGTTTTTCAGGAAGAAAGTAAATCCTAAATTGCTATGGATTTTTATTTTAAAACCATTTAAAAAAAAAAGGTACAGACTGATCTCAGTATACACAAACAGATTGACAGAACAACTCAGAGAATAAGAATAACAGTGGCCCTCATGGGCTTGAATGAGATTAGTATACATAAATCACTGAAATAACTGGTTTGGAACAACCCATGTAGAGCCAACGATAAAGTTATCGACCAATGAAGAACAACTAGGTTGCGTTCTAACGGCATGAGCTGAATAAACAACTATATGGTATAAGAGCAACACAACCCATAGGGGTCTTCTTATGGATATTAATGCTGAAACACTGACATGAGCAATAAAGCATTTGTTAAGGGGTTATTAAACCCTAATGTTAAATATAGAAATCCTGTCCGTACGCTTAGACTTTCTTGTGTCTTAGTACTTACTGCATTCATTCTTGTTTTTGGTTTCTTTTATTTTTTGTGCACACCCCCAAATCTCTGTTTCACATGTACATGCTCAGCAAGTATCTCACACAAGTGGCTGCTGGGACATGTAGTCCGGGGAGGGAGCCTTCGTAAAGCCAGGATGATGCTGACGGAGCACTGGCACAGAACATAGAGGAAAGGACATAGAATAAAAGTAATAATGCTGATTTTTCCATGTAAAAATTTCCTATGTATTTTTTTTATGTAGGTATTGTTGATTATTTTGTAGGGAGGGTGGGTTTAAGGCCAATTTACTGTGATGTTGATTTTGGAATAAACAGTCTTATTGATTTTCAGAAAACAACAAGGCAAAAGTATAACAAAGTGCGGTAACAAAGCGGTGCATACTTAGGCATACATTGCAATGCAGATCGTGGCATTGTGAACGAGAGTAACCAGCCGGATACGCTATGGACTCCGCAAAAACATAGGGGCAAAGCTACCCACTCAAAACCCAACAGTACAAACGACACTAATAACACCAAAAAAAAAATATTTAAACAGAAAAAAAAAAAAACAATAAAAGAAAGGAAGACGAGGATGAGAGAGAGGATGGGGGGGGGGGGTTGGAACGAAAAGACACAAGTGTGATCCTACTATGGGACTAGACCACATCTAGGAAACAAAAAGAATGGAATCTTCCTAGCCGCGGATCCCTGTCTAAAGCAAGGCCTTGAATGCGGGTGTGATGTTGGTTTTGATTGTTTCTCAGAGTTTCTGAACTGTATTGAAAATTGAACTCCAGGCAAGTCATCAGTTGATGATTTGCAAAATAATTTAATAAACAATGAGATTGGACGATAACCCAGGAAGCAGGCGAATGAAGTACAATGCCAAGCGACTCTTTTACTATGACTGGGTTCCGATGCTGCGCTCATGAGCACTGATTACACAATACACCACTGATTGAAGGCTTTAGTCTGAGCTGTTCAAAGAACATTTGGCAATCTTATTGTGGTTTAAAGCCTAACCTTGTCAGCACTATATCAACAAACTCAACTCATGCTGGCAAATAGGCATCACCCTGTCAGAACATGGCCAAATGCTCCCTTCCTGAGTGAAGACGGAAATGTCAACAATGCATTGACCAGGGAGATCCGAATTTGCATTGCTATAAGGAAGAGAGGCGGGCGAGATCTTATTGATAGCCAAGTCTGCCGTAATGTTAAAAAAAAATATTCTATACATTATGGACATACCTAGAGATCATGGCTCTATTAGATTGTAAGCCCGTCCGGGCAGGGTCCTCTTCTCCTCCTGTGTCATTACCTGTACCTGTGTGTTATACTGTGTTGTATCTCCACTCTAATGTATTGTACAGTGCTGCGTAATATGTTGGCGCTATATAAATAAATGTTAATAATAATAATAATGGCTCCCATTTAACGATCGCTATAAGCTTTCTGTACTTACAGTATTGGCCAGAATTTCGGCTTTAAGAAACAAAAAGTTATAAATAGTTGATTAAAATGATTACACTTTTACAATATGAGTTCCCTTTGTAAAGAAAAATAAAAATAAAAGACTGATCAACGTTCTGCAATAAACCTTTTTAATTCTGTATTTCAGAAGTTAAGCATATTTCGATCATCCGAAACTCTTCTCTTTTTTGCAATTTTTATTTTCATTCAATATTGGCGATGAACGAACAACAATCTAATGTTACATTCGATAAATGAACAAACGATGTTCGACATATTCATCGAGCAAAAAAGCAAATTGGCAGTTGATTGAAAAAATAGAAATCTGCCTTTACTGCTGGAAACTGTCTGTTTACAGTGACAGACAACTGGCCTGTCACAAGACCCCCAAATCTCTGTTTGACATGTACATTCTGAGCAAGAATCCCACACAAGTGGCTGCTGGGACATGTAGTCCAGGGAGGGAGCCTCTGTACAGCCAGGATGAAGTTCTCCCAGTATAGGGAGCACTGGCACAGAAGATAGAGGAAAGAAATACTGTTTTTTTTACCCTGTAAAATGAATGTCCTTTTTGTGTAAGTATTGGTTATTTAGTACTTGGGACAGGGGGGCTAAAAGGCAACTTTACTGTGATGTTGATTTTGATGATATGTCGCAGAGTTTGCTCTATAGCTATCACTTCAGGAAGTGTATTCAAAACTGAACTCCAGGCAAATCACTTGATGTTTTACAAACAAATTTAATTTAAAAAAATTTGGTTGAACGATAACTCAAGAAGCAGGAGAATGAACTACAGGGTCAATAGACTTTCTATGACCGGGCTCTGATAGCGCATGAGCACTGTAATGCACCACTGATTGAAGGCGTCTGCCTCAAAGAACATTTGGCTATTTTATTTTTTGTGGTTTAAAGCGTATTTTGTCAGCACTAGATCAACAAACTCAACTCATGCTGGCAAATAGGCGTCACCCTGTCACAAGATGGCCAAATACTCCCTACCTGAGGGAAGACTGGGCAGGGAATCTCACTCATGGACTGACATGGGAGATCAGTTTATGCATTGCTATAAGGGCGAGATCACATTGATAGCCAAGTCTGCCCTAATGTAAACAAATATGTTATGGACAAATACCTTTTGGGTATGGTAAGCATTTTATTGCAGACATCTGTAAACTATGGCCTCTAGGAGACACGTTCAAAGTATGATCTTCATTTATTGCAGAGAACGAGTAGAGGGTAGCCAGAGCATTTTAAGATCTGGCTAATGACCAAACAGGCTGGATATGGCCCACTGGCCTTAGTTTACCCCGCATCTGTTCTAGAGTATACTCGGCTGCTTTTTGTTTAGGTTTATCTTCATTATAATGGTTCTTGTTCAGGTGTTTTGTGAATAATTTCAGTTGCCGCTGATCTTTAGGTTTTGTTTTTATTTTGAAGGTTGTGCTTTACTAGTTTTTTTTCTTACTAAGGAATCCTGAAGAATATAATGGATGACTCTAGGAGGGTCGGGTGACATGACCTGATTATTTGCTTTTCGTTTATGGAGTTCTCTTCTGAGAGAAGCAAATGTGAAGTTAAATAGCGGCCTTGATTTTATAAATAGCCCCAACCATGGTGGTATCTGCCCCCCATTATGAGAGAAATCCTAAATCAAGAACTAGATGGGTGGTGCAGACTATGTATACTATACTAGATGTATCTCTGCTTGATGATAAAATAATAGATTCTCATCCAACAGCAGTCATTGGGTGAATTGGGCTTATCCTATGGTGGTTTGTGCCCTGCTTCATTTGAGGTCGACCGTGTTGGCAGGGGGGGGGTCCTGTAAATGGAATTTTTCAACTTAAATTTCAGAGCTGCAACATCGTATAAACGGTTTATCTTCTTTAACATTAAAACTTTCCTCTGACAAACATGTAGTACCAGTGTTTGGAAAAATTCCAAATTAAAAAAAAAGTATTCGTACGTATTTGTTTTGTGCTCGTTGTTTTTAGGGGGGTGGGATTTAACAAGTTCTTCTTGTTTTGGCAAGTGTCCGGTAATCGTTTGTAATATAATTCAGAAGTGAAGCAGATTTCGGGAGCAGCTCGGGAAGAAAACAGCTTTTCTTTTAGGTAGAAAGTTAAATTTACTGTCGTTATCAAGACGCTATATCAATAGAAACCTCCCTATGCAAATTACATATCTATTTTACTTATTGATTTGTGCCACACCACAAAATTTGTAAATGGCACAAAACATAGAAAGAAAAGCAAAAGCGGTACAGAGTGGTCGCCATCATTCATTGCATGGAGAAGGTTAACCTGCAGCGGTGTCACTGTATCTCGTACTTTATCTAATCCGGGTAGTAGTATGATGCCTATGGGCAAAGCCTAGAAAAAAAAAGGTGGCCACTTGGTGCTTTGTGTCTTTTTAAAATTGTGTTTTATTGTCCAACTTTGTATTGCCTCTTTGATTTCAAACAGTGGTGCGCAACATGTCTGGACTGTCCTCTTCCTATCCTCCTGTTGGAAAGCCATGTTATGGTATTACCCCGGTACACTGTTGGAAAAAGTTGGAGTTGTCACCCTATGGATTTATGTCTAGACATGGGCAAGCTAAGGCCTGTGGGCCAGATGTGGCATGTTTAGATTTGTATTCTGGCCCCTTGTTGAGAAGACCCTCTAATTTCTCTCTGCTCAATCCCTGCAATGAGAATACATAATGCCTTGGAGGTGTTTGAACGTCACCATAGGAATGTGATGACGCTGTAGACGCATTGTTGGGGGCGACAGCAGGTCGGCTCAAGAAACTTTCTTTGCTCATTGCAGAGAATGAGAAGAGGGGAGCCAGAGCATCTTATCATCAAGCTTCAAACATTCTGTCTGGAATAGGGCAGATTATATTTATTTAACCTCTTGGGCATTATGGTTGTTTTGCGCCATTCTTGTTCGTTGCGAGACAGAGCAGTAGCTTCCCCACGAGAGAAGCTTCCCCACCCACCCCTCTACCCATCGCGGCCATCATCGAGGCACTGGCTATGTGTGTCTGGAAAAGCAACGCTCTACCTCCATTAACATAGAGGTCCACCTCTATAGAGGCAACCCCCCTCTCCCCCCCACCCCCTCCAACTCTTCATCAATGACACCGAAGACGCAGCGTCAGAAAAGATCAGCGAGTCTGCAGAATCACTGCATGGGCGATTATGCCCAATCCTGGCACAGTTTGTTCTTAGAAGTACTGTGGTCAGGCATAACGCCAAAGAGGTTCTTGTCCAATTTTTGTTAATTCTGACATTTTAGATGAAAAGGGATAAATGAAATTTTAAAAATAGTACACTATCATACATGACATCAGGAACATAATCAATTGTTATAGTTTTGATGGGCAGCCATTAGAGAGTCTGGGTCCAGACAAATTAAGAACCCAAGAGTCAAAAAGTTTAAAAAAAAAAAAATCTCAATTGCAGTGCCCAATGGCTGCGTTGTGTTTTGTAGAGTTCACTTGTAGTTCGTTTTGGAAAGCCATGTGATGGTGTTACCCCAGGTACACAGTAGGAAAATTATTAATTTATTGATCAAGTTGAAAGTAGCCAATCATAAGAATTAGCTCCGCTACAGATGTGATGGGTTTGGTGAATTGGAGAATATACACACCACGGAACTGAATCTTCGAGGAAATAAATGGAGCTGGAGAAGTGAGAGGTGGTAACTTCCCAACCCATATCACCAGAAATGGTTCAAAGTGAAATCTTGGCCATTGGGACAATACAGAGGTTACAATGGGACCTGTTGGCACTTGTGTTGTTTCTTTTGTACTTTGTTCTGGTGTTGTACCAACCCGTTAAAACGGACTGTCAATGCAGTGTACATTAATGGGCAGCTGTGACCCAGTTGTGTAATTGGCCTTTATCTCTCCTCCCTAGCCTCTCAGCAGCCAATACCTCCCCCTTCAACTATGTGTTAGGTCACAGATATGACACTTCAAATGGATATTAATGGTGTTAATTTGTAGTGTACAAAAAGGAATGACAACGAATGTGCAACAGGGGGTTGACAGAAAAATATAATGATGCTGGTGAAGTTGAATGCAGTCCCTGGAGTTTGCATGTTTGGTTTCAGGCTGGATTATAGAGATTAACAATCCCTGCAAATAGGCACTTTGTCCATTGCCAAGTCATTTAACACATAGTTCACCTTTTTTGTAAGGAAAGCAGTTCATCAGCAAACCTATCTCCATTAATAATAAAACGTGGATTGTAAGACATTTGAGAGTCTATATATCAGTGAGACATGTTAAAAGACCAGAATAACATTTACCCAACAGGTGTGTGGCTATGGCTTTGGCAGTATGGCTGTAAGAAGGCCGGTCCACCCTACTTTGAGCAGTGCAGAACCATCATTTAGACAAGTGCATTGTGGTTGTTTTCTTACTGCGAGTAGCGATAACAATGGACAATGCAGAATAGAAATAACTCACCACATTTAAGAAAGCCCACTTTAAACGTGTTTAATTGTTCATTACAGAACCTAAGGAGATTTGGATCGTTGGGAACTTTTGGGTGACACAGGCTTCTCAAGTGGCAAGAAAGAATCCATATGGCCAAAATCTGGGACTTGAAAAGGAAAAGTTTACTGTTCGTTGGTTGGACAAGTACTCTCGTAATTGGCCTAACTTGGTAACCAATGTACGCCGCACTTCTTTTTCCCTGGGAGAACCAAGCATTGTATTCATCCATATAGGAAGCAATGATCTGGGAAAACTCAAGTTAAGTAAGTTCATAGCCACCGTGAAATACGATTTAACGTATCTTTTCCAGCATTTCCGAAACACAACCTTTATCTGGTCATCGATCATGCCCAGATCAAAGTGGATGAAGACACCCTTGGAAATCCAGAGACGTACATTTAATTCTGTAACTTCCGACTTCGCCAAAGAGCAAGGATTACAGATCGCTGACCTCCAGGATGTTGAGCAGATGGCCATAGACCATTTCCGAAATAGGAGCAAATACACGTTGGGTAGTATTGGTGAACGTTTTAATAGGAGCCTCATAGCTACATTGGAAGAGACAATCGCGAAACAGAACTGAGAGAATTCTATTTAATGTGTCGCATATTTGCCAAATTCCCTTTTTATTCATTACGAAACACCGTTACATCAAGGCTTCTTAGAATTTCATTGTGTCTACCAGCATTTTTTTGGGAGGGTGGGGGCTCCGTTTTTTAAAAGGTTTTTCTTAATTGATTTCAAATATCTTAAGTGACTATTTTGTGAGGTGTCGTACAGCAGTATACTTAATATAAATTATTGTATTGCTTTGACAAGTTATACCTATGTTGCTAGAGTGAAAATTTTGGCTTAATAAATCTTTGCAAAGTGGGACCTCATTAACAATCTTGTTGCTTTGTTTCATTTTTCTGGAGCTTTTGCATGCTTGATTTGTTATTCTGTGTTTGCCTTCTACTACAATTGATTTATTTGGTAGTGGCGGCATAGATTTAGGGCATGATGCCCAATAACCTTTCAGGGGGGGCACTGGCCCTCATTCTTATCCTGTGTTTGAATAGGGAGGGGGGGCTTGATAATGTTCCTAAATAGAAAAGTTTGGGAACCACTGCTGTACACAATGGTTGGTTGAACTTTTTGACTCGTGGGCCATAATGGGGTTTTAAATTTGACAGAAGGGCTGGAGCAAGTGCTTGTAAGGGCCGCCTGGCATAGGTGTCCTTTGTTCTCACAGCCCAGAAAGAGAAAAAAAATGTTATATAAAACAATAATAGAGGACTTTTATAGTAAACATAAATATTCTATTGCATCCAAATTATGGTCATTAGGAGGCCCAAACAATCATCTTTAAGGCATCTAGAGCATCTTAACACCAAGGTGACAAAAGGGGCGAATTAAAAAACTAAGGGGTCGGTTTTGGCCCCGGCCTTAGTTTGCCCATGGCTGCTGTACACTGTACTCTTGTTTTCCCCATCCTCCCTTCTCCCCTGTACACATGGCTTGTGTCATTAATACTGGAAAACAGGAACCTTTCTATTAACATGGAGGTCTTTGGCAACACCCCTCCCCCAGCCTCTTGTGTGTCACCGATGACGCTGAAGAGTGGTGCTAGAATTGACCAGTGGGGTGGCTCAGAATCGCTAAGTGTAGGCAAGTACGCCCAATCCCAGCTCGGGCAAAGTTTTTTTTTGCAAGACCGTACTGGATGAGCTGTGTTCTCAACCGCTAGGGGGGTTATTGAACAGGCACGAGTTATAATGACTTGGCATATTGAAAAACAAATACCTACACTAACCGCCTCCACATAGACTAACCCACTGCTTTATTATCTGGACTTCTTGAGGCCAGGAACACATCCCTGACTTCCACATCACAATAGAAACCTCTTTCGCATAGGATTACAAGCCCATAATCTTGCTTCCAAGAAGTACAGGTACATGCCAAACACAACTCTACTAAAGCTGCTCCTCCCTCTCTTCTTTTACAAAAGTTTTTGAACAAATTTTGAAAAATCGAAAACAGGTATAAATGAAAAATAACACTTAAAAACATTATTTAATGTAACAGTGACTATCCATAAAAATAATGCAAATCTATCCAGACGAGTCCATCAGAAACAGTGAACATACCATGAAGTTCTCCAATAAAACATAATCCGAAAACCCAACACCTTCGGGAAGAAAACGGTCAGTTGGACCACCAGAGATGAAAAGTGGAAAAAAAAGGGAGGTGATGGTGAGGCAATTTACCTTCAGGTAATCAATCCAGGGGGATCAAATATTTAGGAAACGCTTTTGGGAATCTTTTTTGCATTTCACCCACAGCTTAAACACAACAGCTCCAACCAGACTGAGATTAATGTTATTTAAGCCTGGTGTGGCTGAGTAAAAACATGTTAGTGCTGCTTCAGGTAAGTTGTGTTTTAGCATATTCCTGCAATTCTCCAAATGAGTGGGGGGGGG
>CM070039.1:80097428-80109565 GCA_036250615.1 Ptychadena robeensis
GGAAAAGAAAAAGAAGTGTTGAATGGAGAATTTTTTTAAATTTTTCCAAAAATTTTCGTTGTTTTCAGTTTTTTTACGGAAAAAAACTCGGGTTTTTTCCAAGCTTCAAAATTTCCGGAAATTTTACATCTCTAGGCTTTCCATATTAACTAGTTGCCCATCACTGCTCTATTCCATAGCTTGACACAAACTAGACTGTATTCTTCAATAGGTTTCTGTTTGTATGAAAACTACATCTCGCCCTGTACAAGTGAACGGGCATACAATAAAGCACTTGATGTAATTAAGGGGGGGGGGGGGGGGGTTCAAAGCAACCTATTGGTAAAGAATTTTAAATGCATCCAAAATGTTATCTTAAATCCTTACAGAGGCTTTCACCATCACACAGTCAGCTTGGGACGTTAAAAGGAAGGTGCATGTGATGCATATTGCAGCTTCTTGCAAGAAAGTACGGTAAAATACTTAGAACTTTGAGTTTCAAGCTTTCTTAACCTCACTCCCAAAATACTTCGATCTTGGATCAAATTGAGCCCGTGTTGGGATCAGGCACATTCACCGGCGTTCCGTGAGCCTGCAGCATTTCTGCATAGCTCATGGAGCTTTTCCGGCCCCGGTCATTGGTGATGCCGAAAGGGGCTGGTGGGGACAGCTCCATAGACCTCCATGTTAATGGAGGGGACGTCCACATATAGGGGAGCCAGGAGGACAGTGGGGAGTCACTGTCGTGATTGCCCGGGCAGCGGCCTATAATGCCCAGTAGGTTAAACCTTCCTAGTTTGTGTAGAACTATAACATTTGTGCTAAGGGTTTTATATTACACTTGGTGGAGATGTTGGGTCACTTACGATTTCAAATACAGAAAGTTACGCTTTGTGATGTCACTTCCGGGGTCACAGATCTAAATAGGTTGAGAACCACTGCATTAGTTTTCTTATGGTCTTCGATGGTGTCGCCGTGAAATTGAGTTACCACCACAAGGAAAGTGGCTGCAGCACAGGTATACTTGGTCATAAAGGTCATAGTATTATATTCTACACTGCCCCCAAACAAAGGTCGCACATTATATTTAGTTTGACCACCTTTAGCTGTGATTACAGCACGCATTTGCTGTGGCATTTTTTCGATAAGCTCCTGCAATGTCACAGGATTATTTCCATCCATTGCATTTATTTTTCACCAAGATCTTTCATTGATGATGGAAGAGTCTGACCACTGTGCAAAGCCTTCTCCAGCACGTCCCACAGATTCTCAATGGGGTTAAGGTCTGGACTCTGTGTTGGCCAATCCATGTGTGACAATAATGTCTCATGCTCCCTGAACCACTGAGCCTGATGAATCCTGGCATTGTCATCTTGGAATATGCCCGTGCCATCAGGGAAGAAACAATCCATTGATGGAATTACCTGGTCATTCAGTGTAGTCAGCTGATCTGATTCAATGATATAATTGAAAAATAATCTCCCATGCAGTAATTATCTAATACCCAGGTGCTCAACCTTTGGCCCTTTGGGTGTTCTTCGGCGGCCCCCTTCGGTCCTACACTTGCGGCCCCTGAAACCTAACTGTTAATACATAGGGCATAGGTACTCACCCTTCATCTGACCCCCGACTAATGCGTCTTTGCTCTAAAAGAGCAGGAAGAGGAGGACAGGCGAGTTTTGTTTTGTTATTTAAAAATTAAAAATAATGTTTTCTAGTTATGCCTGTACAAGTCAGTATAGATTGAGAATGTTTGTTTAATTGTTCATTGCAGAACCGAAGGAGATTTGGATCTTTGGGAACTTGTGGATGACCCAGGCTTGTCAATCGGCAAAGAATGGTCCATATGGCAACAACCTGGGACTGGAGGAGCATGGCTATAACGTTCGTTGGATGGTTAAACCGGTTTTGCAGTGGAGTGAATTTGTACCGAATCTGAACTGGGCTGCTTCTGCCCTGGGAGATCCAAACATTGTATTCATCAACCTAGGGGGCGATGATCTGGGGCAAGGTGTAAGGTTTCAGAAGGTTGTGGCTGCTATAAAAAAAGATTTGAAGCAAGCTGCTCAACAGTACCCGAACACAACCTTCATCTGGTCATCCATATTACCCCGGAAAGACTGGCTGGAGACCTACAGGGATTTCCAAAGATATAAATTTAACGTCATCATGGCCGCTTTTGGAGAAAGATTTGGATTCCAGATGGCTACACTGGAGGACGTTGAGGAAATTGCACTGGACCATCTTAAAAATGAAGGTCAAACAAATCTAGAAGATGTCATCGACGCCTTAAATAGAAGCGTCAAATTATTCTTGGAAATGACAATAGCAATGGCACAAGTGAAGAAAGAGAGCTAGTTAACATGTCCAGTGACCAGTCCCGGTCATACATTGACCTGGGACAAGTTCCAAGTTTAGCAACTGTACCTTGGCTTTGTGGGTGACGTTGCTGTACTTTTTTTTTATTTTTTTTTTATATTTTTTGTTATTGTGTGGTAAGGCTTTGTATTCGGAAGAGCGTGTACTTTATCAAGGGGCCTGACATTGGTTTAAGCTAGCCACGCACGGCTCGGTGAAGTAACACATTAGAGGAATCTCGGACACCGTGCGCACGGCTCCCGAATTTCCTCTTATCGGTTTCTTCATCTGAGCAATCCACAGTTCCTTCGATCAATGGATCCTGCTTGAAGGAACTAGACCAAACAGGTTTCCAACATGTTGAAAAACCTTGGTCGAAATCCATTACATTGAATGGGGACAAGCTGTGTGTTCAGCTAGCTGCTCTGTGTGTGTGCAAGCTGTCTGCTTTCCACTGGGGAGAGGAGAGACCTGGGGAACCGGGTCCCCAGCGTATGGTAATTGATGTGCCCATGTGGTGCACATCTATTACCGTACGATTGACCAGCGATCAATCACAGTGTGGTGACGTCACAACACTGTAATTGATCGCTGGTCGATTGCACAGGAATCTACCTGTGTGTGGCCAGCTTAACAATTTGACTCATAAGATTGTCTTCACATGGTATACATTAGGCCTTTCTTTGTTTGCTTTGACCCTGTTGCGAATAGATTTTGTAGGTGTTGAAACCTAATTAAAAATTGCACTAATCGAAAAACCTGTCTAGTATTTTAATGCTTTCATCTCAGAAATGTTGACATGTGGTAATCTTTGTTTCCAAAATATATATATATATACCGATCGGCTAATACAAAGCCACCTGCCAAATAGTGTGTGGGTTAACCATGTGACACCAAAGCAGCTTTGACTCATCAAGTCCTCCTCAAGACTTCTTATGATGTGCTTTCTGCCTCTTGTTAGTTGTAGATCTTCAAGTCCTGTGAATGTTGAGGTGGGGCCTTCAGAAATGCATGATTGGGTTGGGTGGTGGAAATTGGGAGACTAAAGGCCCCTTATACACCTGACGAGCCGGGGCCGATAGACAAGCGACCGAGTGCAACATGATGATGCCGTCATGCTGCAATCTGTCGCTCAGAGTATCAGTAGGCACCCTTTGTGTGATGACCGATGGGGATGTCGGTGTGGTTCTGGGATTTTTGCTTGTGATAATTTTGACCCCACATGGTGAGATCCTATGTGGAGACCCAGATGGAGGGAGATTACCAATGGTCTTAAAGGTTCCATTTCATTATTGCTCCCACAGTTGATTTCTTTACCCCAAGCTGCTTGTCTATTGCAGATTAACTCTTCCCAGCCCGGTGCAGGTCTACAATCTGGTGTCCTTCCACAGCTCTTTGGTCCTGACCATAGTGAAGTTTGGAGCGTGACTGAGGTTGTGGACAGGTGTCTATTAAACTGATAACAAGTTCAATCAGACGCCATTACTACAGGTACCGAGTAAAGGACAGAGGAGCCTCTTACAGAAAAAGTTACAGGTCTGTGAGAGACAGAAATCTTGTTTGTTTGCAGGGGATCAAATACTTATTTACCAAGGAATTCACCAATTCATTCATTAGAAATGCTACAATGTGCTTTCCTGGATTCTGTTTCTCATATTTGAGGTGACCTATGATGGAAATTACACAACTCTCTCTATAAGTGGGAGAACTTGTACAATTGGTGGGGGACTATGCAGTCACCATACCCTGGTCGAGCAGGTATTCACCCTTTTATTCACAGCCTTGGATTATACTTTCATAGAATTCTGAGCTCCTCTGATATCCTATGAGAATTGAGAAAATGGTAACTTCTATTCATCGCTGTAGCATGGACTGAGAGAGTGTTGTAGCACAACGGGAGAAGGTACAACACTGCTTGGGTTTCATTACCGCAGATGGTGTGTTGATGGACGGTTTCTTTTGCAATGCAGGGTGTCACGAATCCCCCTGATGGTCAGACCGCAGAGACCTCCCGATCGATTTCAACACACAGAGAGTCCAACTTGGTCGGTACAATCAGTGTGCCGGAACCGCCGGAATTGGGCCACAGTCAGACCACAAAGGGGAGCACGCAAAAACACAGGACCAGAAATAACACAATATTTTGGTATTACTGCCACCATCCAATTTAATTCGGGAAAAGGGAAAACCCGTTACAATTACTATTATAAAAACCGAGGTAGCGACTCTTCAGAAAGCTAGGGAAGCGTTCTGTGGTATTCAAAGCAGGTATGAGGCTGAGAGAAATGACTTAAGAGTCATTTATTTTATGCAATATGAATTATTAGCAAATATACAATAATTATTAAAATCAACAATTAGAGAGAGTGTAAGTCAGTGTAAAATAAAAGGGAAAAACAGAAGAAATGATACTTAAGGTTCTGAAGGAAAAGTGTGTCCGTTTTCAGGGAAAAGTCCAAGAATCGTAAATCCAAGATGGCCACCAGCACTATGGCTCCCTGCTGGCGTGGTTTCAGGTGATGTTAAAGTGGGGAACTCAGTGGCTCATGCTTGCTTTGGTTTTTAAGGATGAACCATACTGGGCGGGCTTTGAGATCCAGCCCCCCTGGGCGTTATCCTAGTTTCGGAGGGAAACTAGGTCCTAAAAATATGACATGATCCATATCTTGGCCCATGGCCGTGGTACACAGATAATAATAGCAAAACCAAACTCCCCAGAAATTATCGGACACATTAATATCAAACATTATTGAAATGTCATGTCCAGTCATGGAGAAAGGTTATAACTTTGAGCCCGTCCATGCCAGAAGTACATATTTCATATCTGTGTGTCGGGCTGGGTCAGACCAACACGCTGATATAAGTTTCATAACTTTCTCAGGTATGATATCCGGTAAAATGATAACAGACAATCGGCACCGGGGTATGGGATAAGAGTGGGTTTATTGCCCTTTGTTAGCCCAGATGTAAGGAGAGACTTAAGCCTTATCTATATGCTTCCCCAGACAATCGGGCAGCATGACAGCAGTAGTTTGGAGTTGGCTTTCTGAAGTTATCTCTGGGTGAATAAATGACACCTCTAGACACTAGGTACATCCATCACCTCTGAAAGTTAGCCATACATGTGGGAACATAGCCTTAGGGCTGTATTGTACCATGTGATATATAGTATAAATATATATATACAGAAAATATTGTGCTAGTAATTATTACTTGAAGTAGGATAGAGGTTTAAGAGTTCTGAGAGAGGTGATACACAGCGGACAACGAAAAATATTATCAAAGGGCTGAAGAAACATTTCGCACAAAAGGGAGGAATTTTGAAGTAAGAAAGATAATAAATAGTTGCGCACGACCGTCGGCAGTGATATCCGTGGCCAGAAGGGCCCTCAGTTGGTGTATGAGGCCTGGTCAGAGATCACATTGGGTCAGTATGAGGGGTGGGTGTTTAAGTTGTGTGTAGGTGTGCAGCTCCCAATATGAGGGGAGAGTGTGGCCGCCTGTAACAGACAAATAGGAACACGAAGTGCACAACCTAGTACAACAAAGCAAAGTACTGTTAAGGGTAAAATTAAACAAAAGACAAAATAGACAATAGGATCAATGGGACACGTTTTGAGCAGCAGCTCTTTGTTAACCATAAAAAGAGCTGCCGCTCGAAATGCATCCCATTGATCCTGTTGAGTCTTCCAGCACCTGTAAGCAGGAAGGGATCTCATTCCTAACCCTGAAGTGACATCATCCTGGTAAGCACACGGCCCCGAGAGTTCAATCCTGGTAAACCTCCTTTAATGTGAGTATTTCATTTTATTTTACCATTTTTAATACTTTACTTTGTTGTACTAGGTTGTGCGCCTCGTGTCCCTCAGGAATTTTGGCGTAAAGGTGAGCTGGCAGTAGACTGGAGATTTGGTAGGAGGAACTGCAGCAATTGTTACAGACACGTTGGCCCATTTTGATGCATAGGATGCAAACTACTCGCATATATGTGTTCCTTTTGGGGCCCTACACTAGCCACCCTTACATTTGGACTTCCAGCCCAGACTACACATAGATGAGTTAATACTGTGTGTGACAAGGCGCTCACGCAGGATCACTGTCCGGCGCTAAAGTAAATATTTAATCCCTTTTGATTGTTTTATATGGTTTGCTTTCCAGAAATTTATTGACGTGGTTTATAATCCGGAAATCCAATTAAAGGTATCTCGTAGACAAGGTGATCGGGTGTTGGTCATGTGCAATTTCTATTCTAGACTGTGTACGTATATCAATAAGTTCTTCCATTCAAATACTTTATTTTTTTTAGTTAAGGTTTAACCTAGACTTGCAAACTAAGGACTAGGGGCCAGATCCGGTGTCCCGTTGAAATGAGCCGCCACTGGATCTACTTTATTCAATGACTTTTCTCCACCAGAAGGAGCTGTTAACTCCTCTACATATGGTGCAATACATAGCAGGGGACCTGTCAAGACGAGCCTCCCGCTCAGTTGATTCTGCTATGGACAGGGGACCTGTCATGATCAGCCCCCCCCCCCCCTCCTCATCTCAACACGTACCTCTCTACTAATGACGTTGCTACCTAGATCACTGCAGCCACACATGGGCAGTACCAGGGGGCCTGAGCTCGATGGGGAGGCACATTTCAATTACTGGCCCAACATTGGTGACCTCTGGCTTCCCTCCTTCCCTGCAATTTGTGTACATAATGCCTGGAGGTGTTTGAATGAGTATTAGCCAGGATGCTTTACCATGTGCCTCACATTTTTTTTTATGATGCAATAGGTTTAGTTCAAAATAATAGGATATACACTGCCTGGCCCCAAAAAAAGTCTGCACAAAAAAAAGTATTTCGTTGGGCGCCTTTAGCTTTGATTATTGTACGCATTTGCTGTAAGCTCCTGCAATGTCACAAGATTTATTTCCATCCAGTGTTGAATTCATCTTCCACCAAGATCTTGCATTAAGGATAGTAGAGTCTGACTGCTGCCCAAAGCCTTCTCCAGCACATCCCACAGATTATCAATGGGGTTAAGGTCTGGACTCTGTGGTGGCCAATCCATGTGTGACAATGATGTCCCATGCTCCCTGAACCACGCTTTCACATTGTGAGCACCATGAATCCTGGCATTGTCATCTTGGAATATGTCCGTGTCATCAGGGAAGAAACAATCCATTGATGGATAAACCTGGTCATTCGGTATATTCAGCTGACCTCATTCTTGGAGAACCTAGACCTGACCAACTGCAGCAACCCCAGATTTATCCAATAGGAGCCTTGTACCTATTTACTTAGTAAAATCCAGGTGGTGACTTTTATTTTGGATATCATAGATCTGGTGAACCGCATCACCTGGAACAAGATATGTGGTATGGGGGATTTCCAAGAGTAGAGGTAGTGTGACCTGTCTGCAATGTAAGCGTGGAGAACATTGTCCGGGTCCTTCAAAATGGAAATGGCATGCAAAATGGAGGACCAATATGGCGGAACTAGGCCTCACACACTACACATGTCCAAAGCCTTAGAGCACGTTGACACTGAAACTATTTGAAATAAGAAATAAAGTGAACGTACAGCTCAAGAAGCGCTTCATACATGACACAATTCTCAGTAATTAGCTTGCAATACAATCGTTTTCATGATTAAAAAATAATAATAATAAAAACATACAAAAATGTTCCCTAACAGTGTTACCTTAGTGGTAAAACTCCCACAGGCATTGGCTAGTCCAGGGGTAGGCAAACTTTTTGATGCATGGGCCACAAGGGGGTTCTTAAATTTGACAGAGGGGCCAAACCAAGAGACTGTTGTCACCATGAGGATGCGCCCACAGTATAACGATGTCCATTACACCACCCCCAAGGCTATGTTTGGACACCTCTAAGCATTATGTGCAGAGAGCAAGCGGGGGAGGGCACCTTTTTAACAAGGTGACAAAGGGCCGGAAAAGGAAGTTAAACTGGCTTTAATTTGTCCACCCCTGACCTAGAGGCAGCCCTCCATAAGTATGCCCTCACTGTATAATCACGGTTGCTGTGTCGTTCATACCGCCTCAAGATATCGTCTTTACTCTTTGCAGGGAATGATCTAAGGGAAGCCAGAGGGTCACCAAGGCAGTGGTTCCCAAACTTTCCTTGCAGCGCCCCCCCTTTTTTTAAGGAGCATTATAGAGTTCAAACACATGTTAAGAATGAGGGCCAGCAACCTCCTGGAATACCTTTGTGTCCCCCCCAAGGGGGCCCGCCCCCCAGTTTGGGAAGCACTGCACCAGGGGGACAAAGGGCCGTATTAAGTCACTAAACTGTCCAGTTTTGGGCTGTGGAGTGGCTAGTCAGTGTAAGTTACATATACCGTATTTTTCAGACTATAAGACGCACCTTTTCACCCCCAGGGCCCTGCTGATATAAGCAATGCAGAGCTGTTTGTGGGATGTCATCTTCCTCACACACACGCATAGCCTAGAGGGGAGACATTCAAGCAGCGCCCCCCTCCCTCTTACCCTTGTGTGAGGAAGATGAGATGTGCTGTGAAGTGTGCTCACTAGTGACACAATTTTCAGTTGTGGCTGAAGTTGGTACTGCAGGTGATTTTTTTCCCAATTGATTTGAACACTAAAAGAAAAATGTTCTAGTTTTCTTGCAGTAAAAACTGTTGTTACGCTTCTTATGGTCAGGTGTGTCTTATAGTCCAAAAATTATTCATTTGCACATTCCATAAGTAACCCCAAAAAGAAGCCTAAGGTTTTAGGGGTTAAAATGGCTACATTAGTAAGAGGTTCAAACTCTACAGCTCCAACCAAATGCTCTGTTGTGATTGGTCTACACATTGAAAAGAGGTACGAATGACTATACGTGTTGTTTTAGGATACGCATTCAACCTTTCCTATTCTTCATTTCAGAACCCAAGGAGGTGTGGATCATCGGGAACATTTTAGTAACTCGTGCTGCTCAAATAGCAAAGGATCGGCCGTACGGGCAAACCCTGGGACTGGAAGGGAAGGGCTTTACCGTTCGTTGGATGACCAGGGTCTTTATGAAATGGCGCCACATGCTGCCCCAGCTCAATAACCAAAGTCTTGCGCTAGGCCAGCCACACGTGGTATTCATCCATCTGGGGAGCAGCGAACTCGCACACACTCCATTAATCATGTTGTTGCGCAGCGCCAAAGCAGATTTCCTCACCCTTTCCTCGCTTTATCCGCATACCAAGTTCATCTGGTCGGCGGTGATGCCGAGGAAGCTGTGGCAGGTGTCAAAAGTAGAAGAACACAGGCAGAAGTTTAACCTGAAATGTTCGGGGTTTGCACGAGAGAATGGGATCCAGGTGGTTCTACTGGAGGAGATGGAGCAGATGCTGCAGCGCAAGTTTACAGAGACCGATTACATCGAAAACTCTGATGAGGTTGTGGAAATGTTTACTTTAGAAATGATGAAATCCATAAACAAGGCCATCTACAATGGGGTCAAACAAGAGCATGATGGGGTCAAGCAAGAGTCTGATTAAAGCGGATCTACCACCAGAAATCCCCATTTTCATGAATTGCCCTAGAAGCGCCGATAATAGAGAGGAATACAATAAAAAAAAACTACCCTGTAATGAGCGATTCAAAAAGATACTCCCGCAGCTCTCCCTCACTTCCGGGTTCTGGGCTCTGTAAGGCAACACGTCACATGCTTTGTTTTCTGGGTGATTTACATAATTATATTGAGGCAAATTGCCATAGAAGATCATTGAACTGGGGGTGCAATATCGCAGGTGGCCACTGGGGGGCGTACAATGATCTTCTATGGCAATTTGCCTCAATATAATTACGTGAATCACAAGATTACCCAGAAAACAAAGCACTTTAGTGACGTCTTGCCTTGCAGAGGCCAGAACCCAGAAGTGAGGGAGGGCTGCGGGATTATCTTCTTGAATTGCTAATTACAGGGAAGTTTTTATTTTTAGTACATTCATCCCTATTATCGGCGCTTCTAGTGCTATTCATGAAAACATAGATTTCTGGTGGTAGGTAGGTACAGAAACCGATTTCACCGAAAACTCTGATGAGTTTGTGGATATGTTAACTATAAAAATAATGAAATCCATAAACAAGGCCATCTACAATGGGGTCAAGCAAGAGCCGGATGGGATTAAGCAATAGTCTGATTAAAGCGGACCTACCACCAGGAAATCAATATTTTCATGAATGGCACTAGAAGGGCCGATAATAGGGATGAATGCAATAAAAAAAAAAAACAACAACTTACCTGTAATGATCAATTCAAGAAGATAATCCCGCAGCTCTCCCTCACTTCCGGGTTCTGGTCTCTGCAAGGCAACACGTCACAAGAGAGCGCTTTGTTTTCTGGGTAATCTTGTAATTTACGTAATTATATTGAGGCAAATTCCCAGAGAAGATCATTGAACGCCCCCCAGTGGCCACTCGCGATATTGCACCACCAGTTCAATGATCTTCAGGTAGACTTGATGGTTTAGAAAGTCCCTCGTATTATATAGTTTTGGTAAAACAAAAGGAAATCTGCCAGTGATCTAAAGGTGTATGGGGACCCTTAGTTATAGTTGTATTGGTAGTTATATTTTTAGGTTGGGACCATTTTTTAAATATTAAGTTTTATTTATGTTTATAGGATAAGCAATATCTTCACTCCCATAGTGTGCAGGACACAAGTGGACCAGAAGGGCACAGCCACCTTGCCCCAGTGTACAGGGTGCCACTTCAGAACCACTGATGGTGTGAATGTTCTATAGACCTCCACGTATATGGAGGGAAGTCGGTCTCCCAGCATTGATGATGCCGGCGATGTGGACAGAGGCGGGCGTTAATTTCAAGTACAGTACATTGTGCTGCAATCGCCTGTACAGTGCCGTTAAAAAACGGTGCGATGTGGCCATCTCCTGTCCTGACTTAATACAGCAGAGGTCTCTAGTAGGTCTATTTTCTAGGGAGGGCTTATACTAGAACCACAGGGGAAACCGCAGCTAGGTCTTCATTTATGAGAAGGTCTTATGTGCTGTAGGAAGAGACAGAATTGATTGTTGCGATCTACGGACACCATGATCTTGATATGCAGGGGCTCGCGTTATTAGCTTTATGGCAGAGCGGTGGTCATAGCATTGCCTCCACTATGTATAGATATCCGGCATCCCGATGCTTCATTGGTTCCAGGTGTTCCATGTAATTTCCTCATCAAACATCGAAAAAGTTCTGTCTCTCCTCGCCGGCTCCTTTAAGAGAAGTTCTGGGCCAAGTTTTCTTCTGTTTATTTCTGTCGAGAAACGTTTGAAGTTTTTATTTCCTGAAAATCCGAAACCGCTGGAGGAGAAAGGTGCCGCGGTGAGGGGCGCGCACCCGTTAATCTCTATTGTATGAATAAATAAAACGTGTTTTCCTTCCCAGCAACCGGACGTTGTGTTTATTTACGTTGGGCGGATGTATGATCAGCTCTGCCGGCGGATTAATGCCTTTTGTCTGTGGGGCGGGGCCTAAGTCTATAATAATGAAGGGTTTTCATCACTAGTCAGGTGTCATCCGGGGTCACCATCTACTTCCAGCTCGGGTCAGAACCTCCTTCTGCCTATGATCGTAGATCAAGTGATCTCCAGGAAGAGGGGGCGGAGGGCATGCTTTCTCCTGCCTGTGTTAAACTGATGACATCATCAAGGGCATAGGTGTACCAATTCCTCGCTTCAATGACTGCCCACCATAGGTGTACCGATTCCTCACGCCAATAGCTGCCTGGCATATGTGTACCGATTCCTCACGCCAATAGCTGCCTGGCATATGTGTACCGATCCCTAG
>CM070039.1:80111311-80121757 GCA_036250615.1 Ptychadena robeensis
TCATAATGTACACAGCAGGTATACAGACCCAGGAACTCAGCTCAGGGATGGTGGGAGCTCTTCATAATGTACACAGCAGGTATACAGACCCAGGAACTGACACCTACAATTCGCCATTGGCACGGAGGTCATCCAATGTCCCCGTGTACACGGATTGTAGGAAGGAGGCCCCTGTACTGTATAGGAACACTCTCGGTGAAATAAAATGAGACAGAACAATGCCGGAGGCCGAGTGGAGGCCAGACAAGGTGAGGCTGATCTAAGAATAGAGCTACGTCCCCACATCCAGAGCTGTACTGTCACCTGTGACGAGATAAGTCATCATGTAAAAGGTTGGGGGGCACCATACAGAGCTGTACCCCATTATAGAGAGGGGGAGCATATCTATAGGAGATCAGTACTTACTCCTATTAAAAAACAAATAGAGAATGAACTGATCCAATATTGTCTATGGACGCGATCAGGGCAAAAAAATCGCACCCGCCCGCGATCAAAACATGGGGAGCCATGATTCTGGTCTGCGCCCGATCACGGCCATTAGTTGAAGTGGAGGCCAAGTGGGGACAAGCCCATTCAACTAAATAGACACCATCAACAGCGTTCGGCGTGTGTGATTTTAATTGCGGCCGATCCTGTGCAATTGCTCATGCGATCTGGTGCGACCAGACGATCTTCACACGCGATTTAAAAAACAAAAAACGGCCCCATTATAAAAAAAATGGTGTCCATAGACATGAATGGATGCGATTTTGCTATCGTGTCCACACGTAATAAAAAAAATCCCCTCCATTCATGTCTATGGGTGCGATCAGAGAAAAAAAATTGCAACCGCGCTTCTGATCGCGATCATAAGTTGAAATACATTCAACTAAATGGACGCGATCAAAAGCGAGCGCGCCACGATTAATCGCTCAAGTGGGAACGTAGCAAAATCTACATCCTGACCTGGACGCCAAGATGGACGCCAAGAATAGAGAGATGAGATTGGACATAAATCCCAAAAAGTTCTCCATTCTTTGGAGAGATCAAACCAGGATCACCCCCCCCCCCCTAGAATGATGGCAAGAGAGAGTATGGAGAAGGTGAGGAACAGTTCATCTGTGAGACATGGCGGAGTGATGCAGTGTGATGGGGTCAGGGCTGCCAGAGCGCATACATACATCACATATATCAATAATATAAGGGAACACAGACATAAGAGCTGATCCTAGATGTGATGAATGAAATCTTCTTATGAAATACTTTGTTCTTTACATAGGTGAATGTGCAGACAGCAACATCACACAGACATTATCACTTCAATCACGTGTCACCATGGAGGTCTGGATCTGGGGTCACCCCATGGAGGTCTGGATTTCTGGATTTGAGTCACCCCATGGAGGTCGGATTTGGGTCACCCATGGAGGTCTGGATTTGGGTTCACCCCAGGAGGTCTGGATTTGGAGTCACCCCATGGAGGTCTGGATTTAGGAGTCACCCCATGGAGGTCTGGATTTAGAGTCACCCATGGATGGTCTGGATTTGGAGTCACCCCATGGAGGTCTGGATTTGGAGTCACCCCATGGAGGTCTGGATTTTGGAGTCACCCCATGGAGGTGCTGGATTAGAGTCACCCCATGGAGGTCTGATGTAGAGTCACCCATGGAGGTCTGGATTTAGAGTCACCCCATGGAGTATCTGGATCTGGGGTCACCCCAGGGGAGGTGGATCTTGGAGCTTCACCCCATGGAAGGTCTGGATTTAGAGTCACCCCATGGAGGTCTGGATTTGGAGTCACCCCATGGAGGGCTGGATTTGGAAGTCAACCCCATGGAGGTCTGGATTTGGACGTCACCCCATGGCAAGGTATGGATTTAGAGTCACCCCATGGAGGCTGGATTAGATTTGAGTCAACCCCATGGAGGTCTGGATTTAGAGTCACCCCATGGAGGTTGGATTTAGAGTCACCCATGGAGGTCTGGATTTGGAGTACCCCATGGAGGTATGGTTGGAGTCACCCCATGGAGGTCTGGATTTGGAGTCACCCCTGGAGGTCTGGGATTTGAGTCACCCCATGGAGGTCTGGATCGGGGGTCACACTCAGAATAAAGTAAGAAAGAAAAACGTTCAGGCTGATCCACTTTTGTGCAATGTCCTTAAACCAAGTCCACAATGAGGTCAGTGGTGGTGTGTGGGCCTCCAACATGCCTGATGACTCCCAACAAACCTGGGCATGCTCATGATGGCAAACAAGGCCAGAGCATGGTGGCGCTACCAGGAGACAGGCCAGCACGCCAGGAGACGTGGAGGATGGCAGAGTAGGAGGACAACAACCCAGCATCAGGACCACATCCTCCACCTGTGCAAGGAGGAGCACTGCCAGAGCCCTGACGCCGCGGAGAACGTTCTGCTGCCGGCAACATCCTCCAAGCATGAGCGGTTTGGCAGGGGGTCAGTAAGTGCTGGGGGGGGGGGGAGGGGCATTTCTTTGGGGGGCCCGCACAGCCCTCTATGTGCTCACCAGAGGAAGCTTAACTGCAAATTAGGTACAGAGGATGAGACCCTCCAGACGCCTTGTGAGAACCATATGCTGGGGGGGGTGATACAATATATATCAGGTGAAAGGGATGTAACACATTATATATTCGGGGGAGTATACATTATTATTATAGATATATATATATATATATATATATATATATAATATATATATATATAGGGGGGTGGTACACATTAAATATCAGGAGGAGGGGGGGGGAGACAGGATAGAGCCAGGCAGGGGGGGACACATAAGCTCGAGGAGAGGGGGATGAAGAGAGAGAATAATATATATATAGATATATAGAGATAATATAGGGGGTTGTACACATATAATATCACGGCGGAGGGGGGAGGGGATGTATACATTATAATATCTCAGCGAGGGGTGTCACAATATATCGGGGAGAAGGATGTATACATTAACATCATATATATGGGGGGTTGTACACATTATATATCAGGAGGAGGGGGGATGTATACATTACATATATATATGGGGTTGTACACATTATATATCAGGTGGAGGGGGATGTATACAGTTATATATATATAGGGGGGGGGGGGGTGTACACATTATATCAGGAGGAGGGGGGATGTATACATTACATCTTATATATGGGGTGGTACACATTATATATCAGGTGGAGGGGAGTGTATACATGTATATATATATATATATATATAATATGGGGGGTGTACAACAGTATATATCAGGTGGAGGGGGATGTATACAATTATTATATAATGGGGGGTGTACACATTTATATCAGGAAGAGGGAGATGTATACATTACATATATTATATCGGGGGTAGGTGGTAATATATACATTATACAATACGTTTTAACACACAACAGGGCATCACATCGCTCACCGAACCTTCTCGGCCTCTCTTCAATCCTCCTGCCGACCCCGACAAATCTGAACAGTCCCAGAATGCCAGCGAGGCGAAGGGCGGAGCACGCGAAGGATGACGAGAGGGCCGCTTTCCCAGTTGTTGTCGGCATGAAGGTGGGCGGGGGCCGGGCCATGTTGTCGTTAGCACGAGTGGTACCATGTGACCGCGGGGCGGATGCGAGGAGGGGTGGTGGGTGATTTGTAATGTGGGCGTCACCTCACTACGATGGTACCTACTACAGCTTTCCTTGGCAAACCAATCCAGCTGTCACCCATGGAGACAGGCCGCCCCGTCTGTATCGCTACATCTTCTGTGTGGTGTAGGCCTGAAACTGCATGGAAAGCTCTGCGTGTCTTGTCAGTAATGAGAGTATAGATAAAATCAGGGGGAATTGTGATGCTAATTTACTGTGCAGTAATCACTCCAATAAACATCTTGTATTTACCACTAGCAGTGTTATTGTCCGTATATAACCACACATAACATTGTGGACACCCAAGCAGGGGTCTGAACCATTATATCACAATATAGCAGGATAGGAGGGGTCATGAACCCTTATATCGCATATAGCAAGATAGGAGGGGGTCCTCAACACTCATATCACATATATACCAGAAAAGGAAGGGTCCTCCATACTTATATCGCATATAGCAGGATGGGAGGGGTCCTGGACCCTTATATCACATATGAAAGATAGGAGGGGATTTAAATATAGCGAAAAAAATTGTGGGAGGGGTGTTAGACCTTACCACGAAGTAACATTCCTCTGCAAAAAAGCAGAGGCTGGGGGACTTTAAAGGGCTCCTCAGGTGTGGGTGGATCCAATATAGTGAAACAGTGTACACAAGGTAACAAAAAGGTAGAAAGTAATTTTACTTAAGGTAATATGCATATCATCACCACAAAAGGACAATGTAAACGACAAGTTTACAAAAGAAGGACAAGAATACATTGTTAGGAAAATAGCTCACATAAACCATAATAGCGCTAGCTGCGGGCTGACCGGTAATGTGATGGGACATTTAGAGTCCGCCTCCTGGAGATGAGCGAGATGGACGGGCCTATGGATGATGGCGAAGACTGTCCGACGTACGTTTCGTTGGGGGTGAAATCATCAGGGGAAATCAGCCCGCAATAAGTCGAATTTTGGAGTAGCTAGGCTTGGCAGGGTGGACAAATTATATATTGGGGACAGATCATAGAACCGGGTATATGAATGGGCAGCCGACAGGGACACCTTTAGAACCGGGACGCCGCATCTCAAGACCTTTCTGACTTCAACCTCTTACTACTAACTACGCTACAATTTCCACATACAAGGACGTCCCAACCCGGCTTGAAACTTTGACCCATCTTAGGGCCACGTTGCCCTTGGTGAGTGGATGCTCGCCGCCTGTGGAGACGAGGGGGGCCTCCGTTCCAATACCCGGTCTACGATCTGCCCCAGTAATATCATTTGTCACCCTACCAAGCCTAGCTACTCCAAATTCGACTTATGGCGGGCTGATTTCCCCTGATGAAGTCACACCAACGAAACGTACGTCGGGACAGTCTTCGCCATCGTCATAGGCCCAGTCCATCTCACTCATCTCCAGGAGGCGGGACTATAAATGTCCCATCAATTACGCGTCAAGCCCGCGTACGCTATTTATGGGTTATGTAACTAGTTTCCTGAACAGTGTAGTCTTGTCATTTGTGTACTTGTATTTACATTGTCTTTTGTGGTGATATAGGCATATACCTTAAGTAAAATTCCCGTCAACCTTTTGTTACATTGTGTACACCTGTTCAACTATATTGGATCCACCCACACCTGAGAGAGCCCTTTAAAGTCCCCCAGCCTCTGCTTTTTTGCAGAGGGAATGTACTTCGGGTAAGGGTCTAACCCCCTCCCACATTTTTTTCGCTATATATATATGTTTGGGATGCCGGGCACCTATTGGTAAAAGTGGGGAGACTATTCTCTTTCTATAAGATAGGGAGGGGTTCTCACACTTATATAAAATATAGCAGGATAGGAGGGGTCATGAACCTTATATCACATATAGCAGGATAGGAGGGGTCCTCAATACTATCTATAGCATATAGCAAGATAGGAGGTGTCCTCAATACTTATATACAATAGCAGGATAGGGGGGGGGGGGTCTGATGAACCCTTTATATCACATATAGCAAGATAGGAGGGGCCTCATAACTTATATCGCAAAATAGCAGGATGGGAGGGGTTATGAATCTTATATCACTGGAGCTCGGCCACAGTGACCTTGGGTTCTTCTTAAACTCTCTCACCAAGGCTCTTCTCCCTGATAGCTCAGTTTGGCCGGCGGTCAGCTAGGAAGGGTTCTGGTCATCCCAAACATCTGCCATTTAAGGATTATGAAGGCCACTGTGCTCATTAAGAACCTGAAGTGCCACGAAAACCTTGTAACCTTGACCAGATTGGGCCTTGCCACAATTCTGTCTCTGAGCTCATCAGGCGTTCCTTTGACCTCATGACTCTCATTTGCTCGAATGCACTGTGAGCTGTAAGGTCTTATACAGGACGGTGTGTGGCTTTCCTAATCAAGTCCAAACATTATAATCACACAACAGCTGGACTCATATGAATGTGTAGGAACCGTCTCAAGGATGATCTGAAACAAAATGGACCGCACCTGACATTTAAAATGATATGAGTTGTCAAGCCAAAGGGTCTGAACACTTAAGGACCAGTGTGATGTTTTAGTTTTTCTTTTTTAATAAATTGCAAAAAATGGTCTACAATGCTGTGTTTTTTCTGTCAGTATGGGGTGTGCTGGTGTGTACGGTGCAGTAGGGGTGAGGGAGCTGGTGTTTGTACGTGTATCAGTAGTGGGGGAGCTTGTGGTATGTACTGTCAGTATTGGGGGGGCTGTGTTTTCTGTACAGTATGGGGGGCTGTTGTGTATAGTCAGTATGGGGGAAGCTGTGTTGTAGTGTCAGTATGGGGAGCTGTGTGTACTGTCAGTATGGGGAGCTGTGTGTGACTGTCAGTATATGGGGAGCTGTGTGTAATGTCAGTGATGGGGCGCTTGTGTATGTCAGGTATGGGAGATGTGTGTACTGTCAGTATGGGGAGCTGTGTGTACTGTCAGTATGGGAGCGGTGGTTTACTGTCAGTATGGGGAAGGGAGCTGTGTGTAATGCATTATGTGGGCGCTGTGTGTACTTGTCAGTAGGGGAGCGGTCGTGTTACTGTCAGTATGGGGATGCTGGATTGTGTACTGTCAGTATGGGGAAGCTGTGTGTTACCTGTCAGTATGGGGAGCTGTTGTGGTTTTACTGTCAGTAGTGGGGAGCTGTGTGTAACTGTCAGTATGGGGTTGTGTGGTAGTGTATGGGGGCGATTGTGTGTTACTGTCAGTATGGGGGAGCTGTGTGTACTGTCAGTTATATGGGGTAGCTGTGGTATCTGTTGTAGGGTCAGTATGGGTCGCTGTGTGTACTGTCAGTATGGGGAGACTGTGTTGTGTACTGTCAGTTTTATGGGGAGCTGTACTTGTTGCTGAAAAAACTAGTTGTCAGTATGGGGCTGCTTGTGTTTTTGTACTGTCAGTATGGGGAGCGTGTGCTGTGTACTGTCAGTATGTGGGCGCTGTGTGTAATGTCAGTTATGGGCTGGATTTTTTGCTGTTGTTGTGTACATGTCAGTATGGGGCGACTGTGTGACATGTACTGTCAGGATAGGGGGACGCTGGTGTGTACTGTCAGTATGGGGGCTGTGTGTTGTACATGTCAGTATGGGGGTTGAGACTGTGGTGTACTAGTCAGTATTGGGGGGCTGTGTGTAATCTGTACAAGTATTAGGTGCGAGATTTTGTGCTGATTATGTACAGTATGGGGGGCTTGTCTGGGGTTGGGTACTGTTCGTTAATGGGGATAATTATGGGTCTTGGTGTAAGTTGGGTACATGTCAGTTATGGGCGGGACTGTGTGTACTGTCAGTATGGGCTGCTTGTGTTTAAGTCAGTAGGGGCGCTGGGTACTGTCAGTATCGGGGTAACGCTGTGTGTACTGTATAGTATTGGGCGGGATGGATGCTGTTTGTACTGTCAGTATGGGTGCTTGTGTGTTTGGAATGCAGTACGGGCGGTTGCTGTGTATGTACTGTCAGTAAAGGGTGCTGTGTGTAATGTCACTACGGGGCGATGTTGTGGGGGCTGTTGTAATGTCACTACGGGGCTGTGTGTGTACTGTTAAGTATGGGGGGCGTGTGTACTGTCAGGTGTGGGGAGCTGTACGGTGTGGAGGGATGGAAGAACTGTTCGACGGAGACAGTTCGGCCGCGAACTCGGCAATGTTCGCCGGTTCGCCTCGGCCGGAGGACAGTAGGGTGTTGACCCGTTCCTGTTCGCCGGCCAAATGAAAGATCAAATTTTCCTCGGCAGGATCAGAACCTGCGAGATCGTGCAGGAGGAGGAGAATCTCTTCATACAAGACCGGGCATGGAGAGGTCTTGTAGTGAAGAATCCGTGCTCAGAGTAGGAAGTGACGGCAGTGACGTCACATCCGGCTCCCGCAACCAGGAACGATGAGTGCGGATGTTCCATGGAACGGATGTGACCTCACTGACGTCAACATCAGGTTTTCGTATTCAATCCCGCATAGAGGCGGGGAGGAAATTTGAATGTGTCCGCGAACAGGGCGGCGGCGGACATCTTAAAAGTTCGACCCGCCCTGTAGCGGACACTCCGGGCTGGTGTGTTCGCCCATCTTAGCTGTGTTGTACTGTCAGTGTGGGGTGCTGTGTGTAATGTAAGTGTGGGCACTGTGTGTATGTCAGTATGGGGGTGTTGTGTACTGTCAGTATGGGGCACTGTTGTACATGTCAGTATGGGGTGCTGTGGGGGTACTTGTCAGTATAGGGAGCTGTGTGTGTACTGTCAGTATGGGGTGTGTGTGTTACTGTCAGTATGGGGCGCTGTGTTGTACGGTCAGTAGGGGGGCTGTGGTACTGTCAGTATGGGGCGAGTGTGTACTGTCAGTATGGGGCAGTTGTGTGTACTGTCAGTATGGGGCGCTGTGTGTACTGTCAGTATGGGGCCACGTTGTGTTACTGTCAGTATGGGGCGCTGTGTGTATGTACTTCAGTATGGGGGGGGTTGGGGGTATGTAAGTAGGGGGGAGCTGAGTGTACGGTCAGTATTGGGAGCTGTTGTTCGCGCTGGGTGTTGTTACTGAGCGTTATGGGGAGTGTGTGGTACGGTCAGTTATGGGAGCTGTTGGGTACGTCAGTATGGGGTTGCTATGTGCTACTGCTCAGTATGAGGTGTGTGTGTACTTGGTCAGTATGGGGTGATGTGTTTAACTGGCAGTATGGGGTGGGTTGTGTTGTACTGTCAGTATGGGGCGGGTGTGTACGGGTCAGGATGGGGGATGTGTCTACTGTCAGTATGGGGGCGCTGCGTGTACGGTCAGTATGGGGAGCTGTGTTGTACTGTCAGTTATGGGGTGATATGTGTACTGTCATATGGGGCACGTGGTACTGTCAGTATGGGGCGATGTGTTGTGACTGTCAGTATGGGAGCTGTGATTGTACTGCAGTATGGGGAGCTGTGTTGTACTGTCAGTGTGGGGTGCTGTGTGTACTGTCATATGGGGCGCTGCGTGTTGTACTGTAAGTATGGGGACTGTGGTATGTCAGTATGGGAGCTGGGGTACTGTCAGTATGGGGGGGCTGGGTGTACTGTCAGAGTAGGGGGGCTGGGTTGTACTGTTCAGTATGGGGCGCTGTGTGTACTTGTCAGTATGGGGAGGCTGGTGTGTGCTGTCCAGTATGGGGCGCGGGTGATGTCAGTATGGGGAAGCGGTGGGTGCTGTCAGTACGGGGGCGCGTGGTGTATGTAAGGATGGGAGCTGTGTGTGATGTCAGTACGGGGGGCTGTGAGTAATGTCAGTATGGGTGCTTGTGTGTATCTGTCAGTATGGGGGCTGTGTGTACTGTCAGTATGGGGAAGCGTTTTGGGGGCTGGTCAGTATGGGGCGGGTTGTGGTACTGTCAGTGTGGGGCAATGTGGTACTGTCAGTATGGGAAGCTGTGGTGTCACTGTCAGTATGGGGTGCGGTGTGTTGTACTTAGTATGGGGAGGCGTGTTGTGTGCTTGTCAGTAGGGGAGCAGCTGTGTGTGCTGTCAAGTATGGGGAGCTGTGGGTACTGTTCAGTATGGGGAGCTGTGTGTGCTGTCCAGTGTGGGGCACTGAGACTGTCAGTATGGGAAGCGTGTGTACTTCAGTTATGGGGGGGGATGGGTGGAATGTAAGACTATGGGAAGCGGTGTGTATGTTCAGTATGGGGGAGCTGTTGTAGGTGTTGTCGTTATGGGGAGCTGGTGTGCTGTCCAGTATGGGGAGCTGTTTGTGGTTGTGTACTGTCAGTTGGGGAGCTGTGTGTGCTGTCCGTAGGGGGCTGTGTTACTGTCAGTATGGGGCGTTGTGGTACTGTCAGTGTGGGGCACTGTGAGTATGTAAGTATGGGAAGCTGTGTGTAACTGTACAGTAGGGGGGCTGTGTTTGTACTGTAAGATGGGGAGCTGTTGTGTGCGTCGTATGGGAGCTGTGTAGCTGTGTGTGCTTCAGTATGGGGGAGCTGTGTGTCCTGTCAGTATGGGGAGCTGTGGGGCTGTCAGTACGGGGGGCTGTGTGTACGTAAGTATGGGGGGCTGTGGGTACGGCAGTATGGGGCACTGTGTTGTACTTCAGTATGGGAAGCGTGTGTTTAACCTGTCAGTAGGGGCCGCTGTGGTAACTGTCAAAGTATGGGGCACTGTGTGTACTGTCAGGTATGGGTTTGTACATTCATGAGAGAAAAAGAATTAAAATATTTTAGCAAATGGCTGCAGCTCTAAAACAAAGCGTGAACATTTAAAGGGGTCTGAATACTTTCCGTAACCACTGTATACGGGATAGGAGAGGCATGACCCTGTGATATCCATACAGGTTCGGCCCAAAGTTTGAGGAATGACACAAATATTAGTTGTCACTAGTTTGATGCTGCGCTGCTGTTAGATCGTT
>CM070039.1:80175420-80188863 GCA_036250615.1 Ptychadena robeensis
TGCCGCGTCCTATACCCACCCATGTGCCAAATGCTGCCGCGTCCTATACCCACCCACGCGCCAAATGCTGCCACGTCCTATACCTTCCATTATCAAACCATGGCCAAAAACGTATGGGACGTGGTTTGCCGATATCACATGACGTGTCCATTGTTTAGCAATGGCTGCCTTATGTCACCCCTGTATCTGCTTGATGCGTGGGTGTGGGTGGCGTACCCGCCGGTCTATCTGGGTGATGCATGGGTGTGGTGGGTCAGTCTGCCGCGATGCCCCAGTATAGTCAGGGGCTTCTGCACTATGCAGTTTTACCCATGCGCCAAATACTGCCGCGTCATGTTCCCACCACGCGGCAAATGCTGGGGAAAAAAGTGTGTGCACCCATCCCCAGTCTGTATTTTTAGATTAATGACCAACCGGAAAAAAAACCGTTTTAAACACAGATGAGCAATTAAAGAAAACAAAACATGAAATGTACAATACCTCCCTCACTGACTGACTGGGTTGTCATGTGGGCAGCTTGAGTAGGAGATTTGCCAACAATGGTTGCAAAATAAATCTGAGATTTCCTGGGACTTCCCATGGTGGGAGCTTCAGAGGAGATTCCAGGAAAACAAGAGCACGCGGCTGAGGCACTGCAGCACTTAAGGTGCCCATACACAGGTCAATACCCGTGCAATTGATCCCAGCATGGTGACACCATGTGCTACAGGGAGAATCTGACAGAGGAGGGGGAAGTTTACCCAGCCGTACCCCTTTCCCCTGCTAAGAGCCGATCAATGCCTGTGTGCTGTGTAGGGGTCCGGCTCCCCCGGCTGCTGGTCAGATCGATCTGGATTTACGGACATGTCCGTTCCCGGTCCAACTGACCTTTTCTCTACTGATCACAGTCGAAGACAGACATACACGGCTCGATTTTGTAATAGATTTCAGCACAATGGAGCACTGTGAACGCACACATTGCTTGATTGTGCTCGAATCTATTACAAAATCGAGCCGTGTATGAACACCCTTACATCTCTCAATGGTTAGAGTTCTTGATGGTAATTACCGTATATACTCGAATATAAACCGAATTTTTCATCACCTGAAATGTGCTCAGAAAATTTAATTCAGCTTATATTCGGGTCAAAAAATTTAAATCACGGCATTTTGTAGGTGGACTTTATGAGTTAATTGCAAAGCGCCTGAACATGGTATCATCACCAAATGTGCAGGAGATGTAGAGAAGGGTTGTGGGAACATTTAAAAAAAAAATATATTGCTATAGAACATGTAGTTTTTGCATAAATTAGGTTCAAAAACAAGTCAAATTTGAACGGTTTAGCTTTTTCTGTCCCTTCTGCTTGCACTTAATGCAGAGGTCTCCAAAATGGCCCTGGGGACGATGCAGTGGTGTGATCATGTGATGACACTGTGGGCGCATCCTCATGGTGACAACACAAAGTCTCTAGGAATTATCTCTGCTCATTGCAATGATGAACATTTCCAAGTTCAGGGCCTGTGTCCACTGTAGGTCCAGCGCAGGGAATCAAAGCACGCTCTGGCACATTAGCCGGGCAGATTCCCTGATGCTCGCGGCTTTCTTCTATTCATGCAGAAGGGGGAGGACGTGGAAAATCAGCGCCCAATCAGCTTCGGCGCTGTTTTCCAGCATCTTGAAGACACCTCAATTGATCTTCAATGGATATGTCTCCCGTGGCACAACCCAGTGCTGCTTTGAAGACACGGCAGCCCGCGGCTTCAGAACAGCACTGCGGGCGTGCAGAGTGGACACTGTCCCAGTTAGCAGATTGGGAACTTTCCTCTGTGCGTCTTTTTCCACACTGTGGTTGTATGACCGTAATGGGAAAAAGATATAGTGGACACAAGCATCCAGGAAATTTAAAAAGATAACATCCATGTCACACATTGCCAGGTACACATCACCTTCATCATAAGGGATACCGGCGATGCATGGAATGGGCGCACCTATGGCGGGTCGGCCCTTATAGGCCCCTTTATCAAGTTTAAGAAGCCAATGTGGCCCACAAGTAAAAAAGTTTGGCCACCCCTGGGTTAGACTGACAAGCCTGTGAAGGTCTTCATTGAAGATTGCAGGTCAACACCCTCAAAGCCACAGGCATGGTAGACCAATAGAAGCAATCAACATATATTACAAAGCTCAACAACATAAAAAAACGCAAAAAGAAGCACTTGGTTGTGGGAACCCTCGGCTTGGGGAGCCGTACGAATCAGGTTCACTAGGCTGAGCCCTCGTGGGGACTTATCAGGTCTAAAGACAACAAATGTATTGGAATAACCAACACTTGATCAAGTATAAGCAAACAGCATACCTTCATTAAATCAGCAGAGTCACTGCCTGGAGGTTTTGCATGCAGGAGGTGTTAGGCACCCCCCCCCCCCACCATGCATTACCCCTTCCAATCAGGTGCAATCTATAGATCTCATCACCACTCAACACAGAGGAGTGGATCCAGTCCGGACGTACTTTGTGCCTTGCTGTGAATGCAACCATTACAGAGAGACATATACTCCCTGTCAGTGACGCCTACGCGTTTCACGTTCAGGTGGCATATGTCTCTCTGTAATGGTTGAATTCACAGAAAGGCATAAAGTACATGATATGTATAAAATATGTATAAAAGAGCATTAACCAAACATCATCTGTGTCTACAGGTTTGCCATACACGAGTTGATTGGTCACCGATCGATTCCCGATCCGATCATTCTAGACAATCATGGAAAATCACAAAAAAAACATCAATCGGAAAGGCTGCTGCATAGGGAGCAATTGGTCCACCAACGTACTGCAACTGCCAAACGATCGACCAAAAAAACATGTCGGATCAATGTCCGATCCGATTTTAAGTCGATTCTGATCTTGTTTGGTCGATCGTTCAGGGTGGGCAGAACTCGATTGATCGCCGATCGATCGACATGAACGGTCAAAAATCAAGTGAAAAATCGATCTGTGTATGGGAGCCTTAAGAGATCTGCCCCACAGCAGGCAACAATACTTCCGCTATGTCTCCACTGTGTTGTGTGCTCCGTCAGGACCCCCTGTGTTAAGCGCAGAGCTTGGAGGGGATCCAGGCAGAGCACATACACATTACCTGCCCGGCGAATGCTCTGTTGACATCCTGTTAAGCCGATGCAGGTGTTAAGGAAGTGCAGTACGACATCCTCCAGCTGGCGGATCGGCAGCAAGAAGTGAGAAGGATCCGCTGGGCAGGTAATATGTATGCGCTCCCAATGCACAGGGGGTCCCGATGGATCACACAACCAAGTGGAAACATACTCTTACTGTGAAGGTTCCTGGCAGATGGCACATTGCAGACCCGGGTGGCATGTACTGTGTTCGTACTACACTGTACTTTGCTGTGGGGAGAAAAGCGACACCCCCTCCATTAACATGGAGGTCTATGGTGCCACCCTCCAGGCCGGAAAGGCACTGTGTGTCTGCAGCTCTGTAGAAATGCTGCAGGCTCACAGAGAGCCAGTGGTTGTGTCCCATCCCAGCACGGGCGCAGTTTGATTGACGATCAAACTGTGCCTGTACTGGCTTCGGGTGTAATGCTAGGGTGAATTCACCCTATTACATGGAGAAAGATAGTCCCTGAAGAAGTCCTGAACCGGCAAAGCGCGTAGGCATCAGGACTAGATCCACTCCTCTGAGGATTTATAGGTTGGAAGGGGTAATGTATGGCGGATGGGTTGTTCCTAACCTCCAGGCAGTTACCATATATACTAGAATATAAGCCGAGGTACCCAGTTTTAGAAAGAAAACCTGATGACTTGAGTATAAGCCTAGGGAGGGGAATGCAGCAGCTAAGGCACAGAAACACACAGCAAATGTACTTTTGTTTTGAGGTGCAATTATTTAATTCAACAGATTTGTAAGTTAATTACAAAGCCCCTGAACATGATATCATCACTAGAAGTGCTGGAGATGTAGAGAAGGGATGTGGGAACACTGAAAATAAAACCGTATTGCTCTAGCATATCAAGTTTTTGCACAAAAAAGTTCAAATTTGACTTGACTTTGAACCTAATTTATGCAAAAAAAAAATCAAATGTTCCCACACCCCTTCTCTACATCTCTAGCAAATTTGGTGATGATACCATGTTTGGGGGCTTTGCAATTCACTCATACTCAAGTCCACTTACAAAATACCGCAATTTAAATTTTTTGACCCGAATATCATTTTCTGAGCACATTTCAGGTGCTGAAAAATTGGGCTTATATTCGAGTATATACAATACCCTGCTGATTTAATCCGGTTTGCTTATACTTGATCAAGTGTTGGTTATTCCAATAAGTTAGTTATGTTTTTAGACATTGTTGTTGATCGGTTACACGTACTGCGCCCGAAAAGTCTCCACTAGGGCTCAGCCTAGAGAACCTTAACGACATTGCTCCCCAAAGGTCACCACAACCCAGTGCTTCCTTGTGTATTATGTGTAGGGAAGCGGCACACGCGTCAGGTTACTACTAGAGATGGTCGAATTTTTCTTGCTGACTTTGTGAGCTGATTGCAAAGCCCCGGAACATGGTATCATCAACAAACTTGCTGGAGATGTAGAGAAGGGTTGGGGGAACATTTGAGAAAAAAAAAGTTTTGCTCTAGTACATTTTTGCATTAATTAAGTCTAAGGGCTTGTTTCCACTTAAGCGGAAGCCCGCGGTTGTCCATTCTCTTCAATGGGCTCGTACCTGCCGCGGTCAGGGGGGCGGCTGAGGTGCGGTACGACGCTCAAAAACTCGGTTCACCACGTTTTTGAGCGCAGTCCGCACTCTTCCGTGGCCGCCCACCCCTGACCGCGGCCATAGAGGTGAGTGGCCGCTGCTAAAAACCGCATGAGATGAGGTTCTTAGCGGCAGCAATCGTGCCGCCGGCTTCCACAAAAGTGGAAACAAGCCCTTAGTCGTAATTCAGATTTTTAACATTTTGACTTGACTTTGAACTTAATTTATGCAAAAACTATTTGTGTTAGAACAATACTTTCTTTGTAGTAACCCAACCCTTCTCTACATCTCCAGCAAGTTTGGTGATGATACCCTGTTCAGGGGCTTTGCAATTAACTGGAAATTGTCGAAATGGTTGCATTTTTGAAAAGAAATTCGACAATCTCTAGTTATTTCTAAACTCCTTCATTCACACCCAGCACCATTAATGATCTATAAAAGAACAAAAAGTTATTAACGTATGCAGGATTTTCCCATATACTCCATGTATTACAGGTCTGAGGGATCCAAAAGTGACATCCGTTTCATTGAACTGGCTCTAGTTTTTGTAATACAGGAATACGGGGCTACTATACGCATGAAGGTCAATGATCCCCATAGCCAGGCGCACACATTTCCAGCCTTGGGGCCTTCAGTGAGGAGCAAGGGAAGAGGTTCCATCTAGATATACATGTAATGGAAGAGAGGGATCGGGGGATTGGATAGACCAGGGGTGTGCAAACTTTTTGACTTGTGGGCCCCATTGGCTTCTTACCCTCCATAGGGTTCTGCTTGTACGGCTCTGTTTTTTAACAGCGCGGTATGGGCAATCGCGGCAGCATACATTGCATAAAATTCCTGCCCTCTCCACACATCATTAACGTGGACTGGAAAGCTGACCACACACCATTAACCTCCCTGTCGGCCAATTGCGGCGGAGTACATGGGATTCCCCGCTCTCTTCCCACTAATTCTAATTGACACCGGTAGTGGGTGCGGGGAAAAGCAGCGCCCCCCTCCATTAACATTGTTGTCTATAGTGGCCCTCGCTTGGGGCCGGAAGAACCCTGTGTGCCTGCAGCAAAGTAGAAATGCTGCAGGCTCACAGGGAGCCGGTGATTGTGGTGATCCCGGCAGGTACTGGCTTTAGGTGTAAACGGCCAGAGGTTAACATAGAGGTCTATGACATGTCCCCCCCCCCCCCCCCCCCCCCCCCCCCCCACTGTGACCAAGAAGGTCACTCGACTCTGGAAATACTGCGGCGCAGTATTCGGAGCTATGCAGCGTTCAGAGTTTGTGCTCGTCATAAACACTAGGGAGGTTAAATTTGATAAAGGGGCCGGACCAGGAGCTTGTAATGGCCGACCCGCCATAGGTGCGCTAATTCCATGCATCGCCAGTATTATCTTTTTACATTTCCTGCACATAGAATGCTCATTCATTGCAATGATCAGAGATAGGCTGCGTCTACACTACGGAAAACTGCGCGGTTTTACCACGCATAGACCACAGGAAAAACTGCGCAGTGCATCAGATTCGCAACGCCCGCCCAGGCTTTGGGGCTCCGGGGGCGTCCCACAGCCGCCACACCCATTGGTAGACATTGGTGTGTGCCGCGTGCAAACTGCGCCTCATGTGTTTCCGGGCGTGGTTTAAAGAAGAGATGTATAGGCGGTCTCTAGAAATTATGGCTAGGTCTACACTATACCACCCCAGCCACTGCGGGGGGCCGTATGGGCACGTCAGCATGTGCATGCCTATAGCACCCGTCTGCCGTTTGGGCGCTATGGGCATTCACACGCCGACGTGCCCATAATGCCGCCCCCCCCCTGCGGTTGCTAAGACAGAATAGTGTAGACCCAGCCAAATTTCCTAGAGACTGTCTGTTGTCACCATGAGGATGCACCCAGTGTCATCACATGATCACGCCACTGAATCGCCCCCAAGACAATGTTTGGACACAGTTATGCATTATGTGCACTTATTGCAGAGAACAAGTGGAGCATCTTTTCAACAAAGGGCCGGAAAGGAAGCCACAGTTTGCCCCACATGTGATGCCAACAACTCAAACCCAAGCATGACAAATGCAGAACTGAAATGGAATAAGTAAATCCTGCACAATACAGGTTGCTGGTCAGCAGGAAACTCTTACCACCGATTCCAGGTTCGGCACACCCGCATACAAACACACAGCTCTTTCTGTCCCAAGTGCCTGAACACAGACAGCCAGACCCCCCTCTGCATGACATGGTCCGTTCCACTGTCGAGGGGAAGAGAGTCCGGCTCAGGGCTGTGAGGAGGGGGTCGTACCACGTGTCTCTCTAGCTGCAGGGGAGGGGGTTTTGGCGGAGAGGGGACCAGTGGCCTTTTTAAGAGCTGGCTCCTGGATAAGGGTTGAACTGCGTTCCTGCTACAAGTTCCCTTCTTAACCGCGGCCCCCACGCCTCTGCGGTTCTCCTTCTCCCGGCAGTTTGATCTGGGAGACTTCTGTTTGCCGTTCCGCGTGCCGTTCTGTCCGTCCGTAGAGCTCCCTCTATCGTCGTCCTCGTCTGAGCTGGTGCTAAAGCTGACGCGCGACGTCCGACCCTCTCCGCCCGTGTCGCTGCTTCCCCGAGAGCCTTTGGAGTCGGAATCAGAGTCGGAATCGGAGCTGGAACTGGAGGTGGTGCTGCGGGCTCGGTCCAACATCTGACACATCTGCTTGAAGCGCTCGATCTTCTCCCGCTGGTGCGAGCGATCCAGCACCGGAGTGGGTTCAGTCGGGGTCTGAGGTTCCTTCTTTATTTTCTTGTCTTTCTCCGCCTTTATCTTCAAGAGAGAATAAATAAAAATTATTGATTTATTGGAGAAGACACTAATATAAAACTATGTAAAGAGACTAAAGCTGGCCATACACCTTTAGATCTCTGTCAGATATCCATTAGATCTACCAAAAGCTATGTAGTGCCGGGTCCTTTGTGATTGAACACAGGTAGACTTGATGGTTTAAAAAGTCCCTCATATTACATGGTTTTGATAAAACAAAAGGAAATCTAAAGGAAATCTGACGGAGAAATCTAAAGGTGTATGGGGACCCGTAAGCTAGCCACATGCAGTTCGATTTTGGTTCAATCGATGCACGATTAGATCGAGCAATTCAATCGTCTAATCGAAAATCGATCTTAATCACATCAACATACACCCCACATTGAGTTTGCGATTGTGGTGAGATTTCAACAAAAAAAAATAACTAAAATCGTCGATGTTGGTCTGGAAACTATTTAAGTTCAGATTGAAGTGGTCTATGTTAGTTATATCGAATCTAATAGATCCAGGAGAAACATACAAACATCCACGTTTATAAAACAACATGTCCGATCAAAATGTGATAAATTTTTCTGCCTTCATCGAAAAATTATCGTCGATCGTACCATGTGGGCATTTCTCGATTTTCATTCAATCGATGAAAAAATTCATCTAAAATCGAGCATCGATTGAACCAAAATCCAACCGTGTGTGGCTAGCTTTAAGCCCCCCATACACCTTCAGCTCTCTCTGTCAGATATCCTTTAGATCTACCAACAACTATGTAGTGCCGGGTCCTCTGCGATTGAACACAGGTAGAGTTGATGCTGAGCAGGCTACACTAAATTGTCATCACATCACCCCTGTAGCTTGGAGAACCAGAGAGAAGACTGGACATGTGCAAACAACCAAGGAGAGCACCTCACGTTATTGGCACGAGGAGGACTGGCAGCATCAGGGAGGAAAAAGAAAAGGCACCCATGAAGATGGGACGTGATGGGACCATCACTGAAAAGTGGAATCAATTAAAGCGGACCTACCACCTCTGATGCACTATGTAGTGCCGGGTCCTCTGCGATTGAACACAGGTAGACCTGATGGTTCAGAAAGTCCCTCATATTACATGGTTTTGGTAAAACAAAATGAAATCTAAATGAAATCTGACAGAAATCTAAAGGTGTATGGGGGTACTTAAAAATAGGTACTCGCTATTTTTGAGCTGGATTGATTGATCCCGCTCAAAAACAGGAATGGCCGCATATGATATGGGCCAGATAGATGGCTGTGAGCGTGCACGGCGCTCGAAGTGCCTATCGATCTGGCCCATATCTACACGTGTGTTCGCAGCTTAACATTTACATCCGTCTAGCAGCCATGGACTGCCGCGCGTCTGGTTACCTTTTTCTTCGCTGCCGCGTCCTGCACTGGCTCCTTCTCCTTCTTCCTCTTATGTCCCTGATTCTCATCTGCCGCTTTCTTCTTGCCTGGAGCCTGATCGTCGGTCAGTTTCCACCGTACCGTGTCCTCGCCATTATCGGAACGTTTCTTTCCTGACCCGTCTAGGGGATCCTGAATGAAGACAAGAGCATAACAGAGTCCAGCGTTATATAGAAATAGAGATATATGAATAGATTTTAGTTCCAGCCCACTGGCCTATGTTTTTTTTATGGATTGCTTAAGCTGGCCATACACCTTTAGGGCCCCCCATTCACCTTTAGATTTCTGTCAGATTTTCTTCCTTTTGTTTTACCAAAACCATGTAATATGAGGGACTTTCTAAACCATCAAGTCTACCGGTGTTCAGTCACAGAGGACCCGGCACTACATAGTTATTGGTAGATCTAAAGGAAATCTGACAGATCTAAAGGTGAATGGGCAGCTTTAGACATGATATTTATTTTACTTCCTGACGGTTACCTCCCTAGCGCTCAGTCCGTACATACTCTGCTTGCTTTTCACACCCTCAATCCTCCCCTCTACACATCGCCGGCATCATCAATGATGCTGGTAATGCAGGCTGGGAAACAGACGCCCTTCCATAAACATGGAGGTCTATGGCACATCCCCGATCCCAGAATTGATCGGCGGCTGCGTCTGGATGGAGAATCAGCGCAGCTTTCAGGACCACAGGCACGTTTTGATTATCCCGATTAGGACATTATGAATTAAAATAATTTCGCCTGAACCACTAATGGGGGTTATGGTCATTATTAGGGTGAGACACTTAGAGGGGGAGACTTCCATGGACCAATCATGGCACATTCATTCACAAATTACCTCAAGAATTAAATCAACTACTGTGTTTTTCAGACCACAAGACGCACTCGTCATGAGGGTGCGCCTTATGGTCCAAAGTTGTGGCAAAAGGATATTTGTTTCTGGTGTCCCTGCCTGACAAACAGGCGCCGCAGCTGTGTTCAAATCACTGTGAGCCAAAGAGGGGAGAGATCTGCACAACGCAGCGTCCCCCCTCCACCCCCTCTTCCCTGATGTGTGAGAAAGTCACAGAAAGTCGATGATGTGATCTATACATTGACAGCAAGTGCTCACTGGGGTCATCTTGTGGCTGAAGTTGATATTGCAAAGAGATCCTCCAGCCAATTGATTTGAACACTTCAAACATTTTTATTTCTCATTTCCCTGCTATAAAAACTCTATTCCCTGTTATGTGCTTTGGTCCGGAAAATACGGTATAATCCGCCCCCTATTTCTGGACTTTTTATGGCAGGGGTGACAAACTCTGACCCGCAGTGTTATTACCCCGATGATAAGACACTGTCTTATGTTTTTTAGAAGACAAAAATATGAGACAGGTCTTATTATCTGGGGATGCCTTAAGCTGAAGGGGACAAGGGATGGCACATACTCACTTTTTGGGTTCTACTGGCCGGCCGGGTAACAGACTGTAGCAGCAGAAGGCAGCAGCTTGTCCTTCCTGGTGCGGGCGCAGGTGCAAGCCTTTGCTCTGATTTCCTGCTCCGCAGCCGGCTCCGACAGAGGCACACAGGGAGATTCATGCATGGATGGGTGTCTTATTTGCAGTGATGGGAGATAGGGCGACGGATCGTGGGTGTCCTTTTGCGGCGAGTGTCTGCTTTGAGGGGGGTGTCTTATTTGTGGGGGATATCTCATTATCTGGGAAACACGGTATACTTGGCGCACCAGACAAATTATTTTAACTTAAAGAAATGAATGTCACAGATGTCTATTAGACATTTGATGTCACATGTGTGTTTCAGTATAGGGCTTTTCTTGTTTCAGATTGAATGAATGTAACCAAAACGCAAGTTTGTTTCCATAAGAACATTTCATTGTTTTATCTGATGAGAAGGAAAGTCTATTGGAGATAATTGTGTGATAAAAATCAAGGCGACTTTACCTTGCATGTTCGACCTTCACGCTTACATCTTGGACACTCCCAGCAGTTAGGAATTTCAGTGTTAATAACTGCTTCAGCTTTGCCCATCTGAAGGGGAAAAAAAACATGGTGGAGATATGAGAAAATTGGAAATGGAACGGGCAGCATGGTGGCTCAGGTAGTTAGCAGCATGGCCATGCAGCACTAGAGTCCTAGGTTCGAATCTTGCTCCGGGCACTATCTGCATTTGCATGGGTTTCCTCCCACACTCCAAAGACATGCTGGTAGGTTAATTGGCTTCCCCCAAAAAGATTCTATGTTAGTTTGGGCTTTTCCCCACTTAAGAGAGCTCCCAAGATTATATTTGTGTGGCTAGAATGTGGGTTATCAAGTTTTAGATCACAGGCCGCAGGTGGTGGTGGCAGATCTCAGCCATAGAAATGAATGGACATGGTCAAAAAACGCCTCTCAATTCATTGAGTTTTAACCAGGCTCATTCATTCTCTATGGGGTGATCAAATCAGGTAGGGCAGTGGTTCCCAAACTGGGGAGCACGAAGGTACTCGAGGGGGGTGCTGGCCCTTATACTTATCCTGTGTTTGAATGAGGAGGGGGGGGGGCTCCATAACGTTTCTAAAAGGCAAAGGGGGCCCTGCACGGAAAGTTTGGGAACCACTGGTGTAGGGCAAGATGTCTTGTCCCACCACCCCACTTCCTGTCTGCAGGTGCTAATGATCTCCGTGCCGCGATACTAAACACAGGAGACCGCTGGGTGCCAGCGATCTGTTGTAATTGTGGCAGAGTACCTAAGTGGGGACATAACCTAAGACTGTGCTCGCTACATACATGACTACATTGTCAGCTCCTCTGAGGACAGTCAGTGATATGACTATGGTGGGGACATTAGATTGTCAGCTCCTCCTAGAGACAGTAAGTGATAGGACTATATATACTCTGTAAAGTGCTGCATAATATAAATATAAAATCATATTAAAAATAACAGATAGATGAGGGTAACTCAGAAACTTCCATTGGCCGGTTAACCAAGTAAGGAGGCGACTCACCTTGATACAACCGGGGTGAACGATCTCATTGCAGATAGTACATTCCATGAGCGACAGGTTAAACTTCTGTTCTTCATCCTGGGCGGTGTCTTCCTTCCCAGCATCTCCACACAGGAGACACACAGCAGTATGTGGGAGTACGGGCTGCGGAGGCAATCGCATATTGTTAAATCTCCTGAGACAACCCTATTGATATACAGTGTATATAGTCTTATACAGCACTAATAGTGGGAAGTATGCAGCTGCGTCCAGGTCCACTGCCCTGTCCGTTGCCCCAACCTTATTCAGCGAATCAGAAATTGGTGGCAAATGTCTAGAAAACTCCTGATCAATTTCTTTAAATCTAAAGCAGTTCTTTACTTGTGGGTCAGGCCCCTTTAGGGATCAAATGACCATTTCACAGGGGTCAGAGTTCCCTGAAAGCATCAGAGCTGCTGCTAAGAAGCAGCGCCGACATCCACAAGCGGGATGGGAAGTTAGGAGGTAGGTTCACACATAGGCGATCAGCAGCGGAGCGAACTAAATTTTAATTACGCCTGATTGGCCACGCCCAGTCGGGGGCCATGGCCACGCCCAGTCTTCACCCTCGATTAAAAAAAATAATAAAATCCCCGCAATTATAATAACACAAAATTGCGTCCATAGAGAATGAATGGATGAAATTTTTCAGTAAAAAATAGCGTCCATTCAGGTCTATGAGTGCCTTCAGAAAAAAAAAATTGCGACCTCCCAAAAACAGAACGTGGGGAGCCGCTATCATGGGTCCAATCACGACCGCACGCAATTGTGGCCATCAGTTGAGTGGGGACCATTCAACTGAATAGAGGGGATCAACCGCAATTAAAATAACGAGTGCGAGGCATGTAATGCGGAAGTGACACTTCACACCGTCACTTCTGCATTACAAATACAGCAATTGACACTTTGCGACGTCACTTCCTGGGTTGTGATTCTAGAGGGATATGGTGCACCGTATGGCAGTGCGCTGCTTCCCCTCATTCATAAGCTAAAGAAATAAACCACCTTTAACCATCGGCTCTTTCACATTAAGGGGCGCCCGAACCCCTCCGCACTCACCGCCGTGCATTGCCTCTTCAGACACGATTGTTTCATCCGCCCCGGACCTCCGAACTTCTTCATGTCTTTACAGAAGTGGCACTCGCCGCATTCGCTGCGCACACAGGCTTCACACTTTCGGCAGCGCGTCCTCCGGCGCCGCGCAGCTCCCAGGCCCTTTGCCGACATCTCCCACTGGGCCTAGCGATGCCTCAGCTGCACCCACACCTAAAAGATAGAACAAAAACAGCGGCTGCTTTAACTAGAAGGATCAGCACCAGACAAAGAAAAGGTGGACACCATCTACACGCAACAGGTCATGCATGCAGTAGTGTACATTCCCATACCTTCCAATCACTATGTATTCTATCAGGGAGGACCCAGTACTACATAGAGGTGATATATACCTTCCAATCACTATGTATTTTATCAGGGAGGACCTGGCACTACATAGC
>CM070039.1:80411787-80422547 GCA_036250615.1 Ptychadena robeensis
TGTACACCAGTGGTTCCCAAGCTGGAGGCGCGAAAGTATTCCAGGGGGGCGGGCCCTCATTCTGAACCTGTGTTTGAATAGGGAGGGGGGGGGGCTCAATGTTCCTGAACAGAAAAGGGGGGCTCTGCAGGGAAAGTTTGGGAACCACTGGTGTACACACAGTGTGCCACCCCGGGTGAATGCAGCCTCCAGCTCAGAACAGCTGGAAAAAGATTAGACAACAGCGCCATCTTGTGGCCGTTCCATACACTGCATCAAACTAATATTACATGAAACACACTTTACAGATTTAATCCAGGGAGGATAAATTACTTAATATTACGAAGACCTCCTGGAAAATAAGACCTTGTGAATTTTTTGCATCAAATAATAATATAAATGACTTATTTTCGGGAAAACACGATAATAAAGGTTTGGATCATGACTCACCACTCAGAGGGAAGGTGTAAGTTCCGATTTGAAGGAACATGGCAGTCAGGCGTACAATATAAATGTTCTTGGTGTGAGGAAGGATTTGGGTAATATTTTTGGGGGTCAGTTGGTGTATTTTTGGGGCGTAGGAAGCAAACCCCCATTTCTAGTTAGGAATTCGATGTTCGCAGGCGGTGGCGTTACTCACCGTGGTGTAATGGCGGCACAGCGGGGCAGGCGGAGAGATGGAGCAGCACAAGACGCTCAGCCCATGTCTGACAAGTGAGTGTAAGCTCTGTGGTCCAATCCTACTCAGGTGACAGGGCAAGAGACAGGAAGCCAATATGTCTGGGAGGAATGAATGGAGGTGTGAGCAGGGGGGCCCCAAGTCAGGGTCCCTATACGGTAGTTGTAGGCCCCTTGTGCTTGCAGCCGCTCTCTGGCCCCTGCTGAGGGGCCCCAGCCTGAGGGTGAGGCCTGAGGAATCAATCAGGGACCATCTACCTCATCTCTCACTATAACAAACACTTCCTTTTGTTGCTAGGAAATAGGAAGTGTGCGCCCAAGAACGTCTTCCCACTGCCCGGCTTGGCCACTCCTCAGCAGCATGACATTCCAGCACCAATGATGGCCGAAGCTGATTCTACTATTGAAATATGAGGGATGCCAATCTCAATATGGCCGCCCCTGGTTGGCAGCTGAGAGAAAACTAAGTGCACGTGATACCACCTCGGCCAATGAGAGCAGTGGGTGTGTGGTCCGCGCCTCGGTCTGAACTCCGCTGTATGACTGCTGCGGAATAGTTCCGCCCGGTTTATATATTTGTGGCGAGATGACCGGACAGAGCAGGCTTTTCACTGTTCAGTCAGCGGAAGATTAATGCGGTGGTCAGTTCCTTGCCTTAGGTGTTTTTTTTGTACCGCCGCCCGGTTTAGTTATCATGAGGGGGTTCTAATAAAGAGGTGCACAGTGACTTCCGGCGTGTGCTCCTCCCCACCACCCCCAGGGTCCTAGGTCCGGCCATGTTAAGCTTTGTCTGCTGGCTGGAGCTGCAGCAGCTGGGGATCAGGGTGAAGGTTCACCCACATCTGCTGCCCGGGAGGGGAACATCAGGTTGGTGAATAGAGAATTACCCCCATCATCGCTAGGACTGTGCCATAATAGCTGCCCCCCCCCCTTTACATTCGTTCTGCCCCACCCCCCCCAACTATGACTGTACCTAGATCTGTCCCCCCCCCCCAAACTAGGACTACTACCATGAAGAATGCTGCCCCATACCCCAAAGTAGCTCTATACCTGAGATCTGACCCCACCTCAAACAGGACTGGTACCATGAGATCTGACCCCTCCCCAAGTAGCTCTAACCAGAATCTGCCCCCCACCCAACTACACTATAACCATGAGAATCTGCCTGCCCCCCACCTGCCAAAACTAGGACTGTAAAACCATGAGATCTGCCCCCCCGCCCCAAAAAACAGCACTATAACCATGGAGATCTGACCCCCCACCCTAAAACTAGAGCTGGACCATGAATCTGACCCCTACCCCAAACTAGCACATAATCCATGAGATCTGAACCCCTACCCAAAGTAGCCTATACCATGAGATTGACCCCTACCCCAAAGTACACTATACCATGATATGCTGAGACCCTACCCCAAACTAGGACTGCACATGAGTCTGCCCCCCCCCCAAAAAAACTAGACTGTACCAAGATTACCCCCCTCCCCAAACTAGGACTGTACCCATGAGATCTACCACAACCCCAAACTAGGACTGTACCATGAATCGCCCCCCCCCAAACTAAGACTATACCATGAATCCGACCCCCCACCCCAAACTATCACTATACCCCCAATCTGACCCCTACCCCCCAATACCTTCCATATCTACCCCCCCCCCCCCCTACCATGAATCTTCCCCCCCCCCCAAACTAGACTGTACCAGAGATCTGCCCCCCCCCCCCCAAAACTAGCACTATACATGAGACTACCCCCCCCCCACCCAAAACTAGGACTGACCTAGATCTGACCCCTACCGAAAGTAGCGTCTATACCTGAGATCTGACCCCCCACCCCAAACCTGGACTGTACCAGAGATCTGACCACAAACCCCAAAACTAGACTGTACCATGATCGCCCCCCCCCCCCCCCCTGCTGCTAACTGTATATCCTATACCTAAACTAATCCTTATGGTGTCCCCCAGAATAAGGACTGTACCTTACCCCTCAGACTAGGACTATATCTCTACACTAAACTATACCCTGGGCTGCTACCCCAGACTAATAGTTTACCCTAGGATCTACCACCCCACCCTCTGACTAGGACTATAGCCTTACCTAAACTATACCCTGACTCTCTCCCAGACTATACTGTACCCTGTAAATCTGTACCCCACCATTCTGCTGAACTATCCTTACCATCTATCCCTAGGCTCGCCCCCCGATTTGGACTGTACACTCATCTGTACCCTCACCTCTGCTGTTTATCTTACTTAACTTACGACTGTACGTGGGCTCTCCCCCAGACTATGACTGTAGACTATACTGTTACCAGAGATCTGTACAAACCCCCCCCCACCCCCCCCCCCCCCCCGCTGACTAGAGTATTCTTACTATATCCTTAGGTGTCCCCCAAATATGACTGTACCCTACCCCTCAACTCGGATATATCTCTAACGACTATACCCTATGCTCTACCCAGACTATCATTAACCCTAGATTCTGTACCCCCCACTCTCTAGGCATATCCTTACTGAACTGTACCCTGGCCTCCCCCAAGACTATACTGTCCATACAATCTTACCCCCCCCCCACCCCCCCCCCCCCCCCCCTTATACTAGAACTTTATCCTACCTGATCTATATTCCAGGCTCCTCCCCCCCTTGTTGGACTTACCCTAGGTCTTACCCCACCCCTCAACCCTAGGACTGTATCCTTACTTTACCCTGGCTCTCCCCCAACTAATAGTTTACCCTGATCTGTTACCCCACCATCTGACTAGGACTATATTCTTACCTAACTATACCCAGGGCCTCTCCCCCAGTGTTGACTGTACCCTAGGGTTCATACCCCCCCCCCCCTCATCTATGACTGTTCCTTACTTACCTTAACTATAATACCCTGGCTGCTCTCCTCTTCCCCCATGCTAATAGTTTTACCCTACCCTAGGATCTGTACCCCACCACTCTGACTAGACTTACCTTACCTAAACTTATCCCTGACTCTTCTCCCAGATATACTTTACCCGAATCTGTCCCCCACCATTCTTTGACTAGAACTGTACCTTACCTTGATCTATACCCTAGCTTCTCTCCCCCGAGTTGACGTACACTCATTCTGTACCTCCATCCCTCTGCTTAATTATCTAATTACTTGAACTGTAACGTGGGCTCTCCAAGACAGATGTAATATACTGTACCAAGATCTGTACACCCCCCCCCCCCCCCCGCTGACTAGAAGTAATCCTTACTATATCCTCCCCCCATCCCCCTTTCGTTTTTTTTGTTTCTTATAGTTTTTTTTTTTTGGGTTTTTTGTGTTTTTTTTTTTTTTCTTCTTTTTTTTTTTTTTTTTTTTTTTTTTTTTTTTTTTGTTTCGTTTTGGTGTTTTTTTTTTTTTTTTTTTGCTTGTTTTTTTTGTTGTGGTTTTGTTTTGTTTTGTGTTTCGTTTTGTTGTTTTTTTGCTTTTTTTTTTTGTTTGTTTTGTTTTTTTGGTTTTTTTTTTTTTTGTTTTCTTATAATTGTTTCGTTTTTTTTTCAGGTTTTTGTTTGTTTTCCGCCCAACCCCCCCCCCCCACCGCCAACCCCCTCCCCCCTACCCCCCCCCGGCCCACCCCCCCCCCCCCCCCCCCCCCCCCTCCCTGCCCCACCCCCCCCCCCCCGCCCCCCACCCCCCCCCCCCCCCCCCCCCCCCCCCCCGTCCCTCCCTCCCCCCCGCCCCCCCCCCCCCCCCTCCCCCCCCCCCCCCCCCCCACCCCACCCCCCCCCCCATCCCCCCCCCCCCCCCCCCCCCCCACCCCCATCCCCCCCCCCACCCCTCCCCCCCACACCCCTCCCCCCCCCACCCCCCCCCCCCGCCCCCCCCCCTCCCCACCCCCCCCCCCCCCACCCCCCCCCCACCCCCCCCCCCCCCCCCCCCCCCCCCACCCCCCCCCCCCCACCCCCCACACCCCCGCCCCCCCCCCCCCCCCACCCCCCCCCCCCCCCCCCCCCCCCCCCCTCCCCGCCCTACCCCCCCCCCCCCCCACCCCCCCCGCCACCCCCCCCCCCCCCCCCCCCCCCACCCCCCCCCCCCCCCCCCCCCCCCCCCACCCGCCCCACCACCCCCCCCCCCCCCCCCCCCCAACCCCCTCCCCACCCCCCCACGCCCCCCCCGCCCCCCCCCACACCCCCCCCCCCCCCCCCCCTCCCCCCCCCCCCCCCCCCCACCCCCCCCCCCCCCCCCTCCCCCCCCCACCCCACGCCCCCCCCCCCCCCCCCCCCCCCCCTCCCCCCCCCCCCCCCCCCACCCCCATCCCCCCCCCCCCCCTCGCCGACGCCCCCACCCCCCCCCCCCCCCCCGCCCCCCACCCTCCCCCCCCCCCCCCCCCCCCCACCCCCCCCCCCCCCCACCAACCCCCCCACCCCCCCCCCTCCCCCCCCCCCCGCACCCCTCACCACCCCCCCCTCCCGCCCCCCCCCACCCCCCCCCCCCCCCCCGCCATCCCCCCCATCCCTCCCACCACCCCCCCCCCCCCCCCCCCCCCCATTTGGCCCGCCCCCCCCCCCCCCCCCCCCTCCCCCACCCTCCCCCCCCCCCCTACCACGCCCCCCCCCCCCCCCCCCCCGCCCAGACCCCGCCCCCCACGACCCCGTTACCCCCCCCCCCCCCACCCCCCCCCCCCCGCCCCCCCCCCCCCCCCCCCACCCTCCTCCCCTCGCCCCCCCCGCCCCCCCCCCCCCGCCCCCCCGTTGGCTCCCCCCCCACCCGCCACCCAAATATGGAGCCCCCAGCCCCCCCCCCCCCCCCCCCCCACCCCCCCCCCCAGATCCACCCCCCCGTCCCCCCCCGCCCTCCCTCCCCCCCCCACCCCCCCGGTCGACACACAACAACCCCCGCCCCCCCCTGTGGGCCCCCCCCCCCGCCCCCCCCCCCACGACGGCCCCGCGTTCTCCCGGCCCCCCCCCCCCCGCCCCCGCCCCCCCCCACCCCCGGTCGACCCGAAACCCCCCCCCCCCGCCAGCCCCCCCACCCCCACCACCCCCCCCCCACCCCCAGCCCCCCCCCCCCCCGTTCTCCCAAACCCCCCCGACCCCCCCTCCCCCCCCAGAATAGGACTGGTACCCTACCCTCAACTAGGACTATCCTCTAAACTGACTTTACCCTAGGCTCTACCCAGCTAATCATTAACCCTAGGATCTGTAACCCCACCACTCATCTAGGACTAAGCCTTACCTGAACTGTAACCCTGGACCTCTCTCCAGACTATACTGTACCCCTGAAACTCTGTACCCCACCACCTGACTAGCGTGCGTGTTGTAATCCTTCCTGATTCTTACCCGAGGCTCTCCCCAGATTGGACTGTACACTACATCGGTACCTCCTCCCTCTGACTAGAATTATATAATTACTTGAACTGTAACGTGGGCTCTCCCCCAGACTAGGACTGTACCTGAGGATCTGTACCCCGCCCCTCAGACTAGGACTTTATCCTTGCCTGGACTGTTCCTGCGGTCTCCCCCCTACGGACTAGGACTGTACCCTAGGATCTATACCCCCATCCTTCGGACTAGGACTGTACCCTAGGATCTTTATGCCCATCCTTCGGATTAGGACTGTGCCCTAGGATCTAAACCCTGTCCTTCGTACTAGGACTGTACCCTACGATCCATACCCTCATCCTTCGGACTAGGACTATACCCTAGGATCTCTAACCCATCCTTCGTGTCAGGACTGTACCCTACAATGGATACCCTCATCCTTCAGACTAGGACTATACCCTTGGATCTCTAACCCATCCTTCATACTAGGGCTTCCCTGTGATTGATACCCTCATCCTTTAGACTAGGCCTGTACCCTATGACTGATACCCTCATCATTTAGACTAGGACTGTACCCTAGGATCTATGCCCCCATCCTTCAGACTAGGGCTGTACCCCCACCCCTCAAACTAGGCTGTACCCTAGGATCTATACCCCCACCTATACCTAGTTTTTGATGGGGAAATCTATTAAAAACAGTAGTATTTGGTGCAGCTAATTGTTCAGTGACAATCTTCTTGTTTTCAGGTCTATACAGCGATGTCTTCAGAGCAGACGGAGCCTCCTAAGGAGGTGGAGGCAGCCGCAGATCCGGAGACCCCTAGTTATGTGCAGTCGGGGAGAAGATTTCGCTGCCTGAGCTGTAGAAAAACTTTCCCTAATGAGCCACGGGCCAAACGGCACTGCGAGGCCCACCAATCCAATGAGGACTCTGGATCTCCGAAACCCAAAAAGCAGGAGCCTAAAGGGGAACAGCGGCATCAGTGCGCGCAGTGCAATAAGTCCTACAAGAGCGCGTCATTATTGAGGAGCCATGTCCGGAGCCACACGGGTGAAAAACCATTTGTGTGTAAGGAGTGTGGCCGATCTTTCATGCAACCCATCTGCCTGCGGGTTCACATGGCCACCCACAGCGGGCAGCTACCATTCCCTTGTAAGCATTGCGGTAAGGCCTATGCCACGCCCTCCAAACTTCGAATACATGAACGCCTTCACACCGGTGAACGCCCATTCACCTGCCCCGAATGCGGCAAAGGGTTTGCCGATCCCTCTGTTTTTCGGAAGCACAGGAGGAGTCACGCTGGGCTTCGGCCTTACCAGTGCCAGCTGTGCCAGAAGTCCTACAGTGAACTGAAAGACCTTAAGAACCATGAACGTAGCCACACGGGAGAAAAGCCGTTCCTGTGCTCGGACTGCGGGAAGGCGTTCTCCCGAGCCTCCTCCCTCACGTGTCACCAACGAATCCATGCGGCAGAGAAACCCTACAAATGTCCCATCTGCAATAAAGACTTCACCCAGCTGTCCTCCTACCAGAGCCACCAACGCACCCATTCCGGTGAAAAGCCTTATTTGTGCCCACAGTGCGGCCGCATGTTTTCAGACCCATCCAGCTTCCGGCGGCATGGGCGGGCTCACCAAGGCGTCAAGCCGCACCGCTGTGACAAGTGCGGCAAACCGTTCCGTCAGCCGGCCGATCTGGCCATGCACCAACGCATCCATACCGGTGAGCGTCCCTTCCGCTGCCCGGACTGTGATAAGACGTTCGTGGCGTCTTGGGATTTGAAGCGCCATCGCTTGTCTCATAGCGCTGAACGTCCTTTCCAGTGCCCAGAGTGTGGGAAGGGGTTCGCGGAGCGTTCTGGGTTAAGCAAACACCAGCGGTCTCACAGCGGGGAACGGCCTTACAAGTGCGAGGAGTGCGGCAAGACCTTCATCGTGTCTTCCAGCTTGAGGAAGCATGAGCGCACACACATCAAAGCAGAGGGAGGAGAACCTAATAAGAAGAAGGAAGAATCCACCACTTGTGAGAAGTGTGCCATCACCTTCCAAAGCGTGATGGATCTCAAGAACCACCAGAAGAGCCACCCAGAACTCCGGCCCTTCCGCTGTGACCACTGCGAGAAGGGGTTCCTGGACAAAGCCGGGCTGAAGAAACATCAGCGCATACACAGCGACGTACGCCCTCACGTGTGCCAGCAGTGCGGTAAAGGCTTCCTGGTACCTTCTGACTTGCGCAAGCATCAAAGAACACACGCCAAGGAGCTCAAGGAGAAGGTAGAGGAGGATGAAGAGGAGGTCACAACCTTGACACTCCATCCGGCTTCTGTGGAGCCTCAACCCTTGTTTGATCCTCTGGTCTCTTTTCTAGAGAAGGTTGCAGAGGGAGACATGGAGGTCATTGAGTCTTCACCGTCGTCAAGCTGACTGTAGCCTACCCACACAATGTGATGATCTCTATATCTGCAGCTTGAAAGAACCTGACTTGCTCATAAGCCACCAGGCCTCCTTCTGGAGATTCTCATCCTCCCCATTGTGCTACCATTGCTAAACTCTTACTGAAGCTACCAGTAGCCTGGCTCCTTCAATGACCCATTGGGCTCACGTTAAGCCCCAGGTGCCCAACATGCGCCCCCCTCGGTCCTCTAAACCTGTTATTGCATTAGGCACATGAACTCGCCTGCCTGATGATCCCCCCCTCCTCGTCCAGGAACTTATTAGAGTAAGAAGAGGAGGAGAGGCGATAAACTTACAAAAGCTAATCAGCGACCCAGATGGTGCCTGAGCAAGTCCCTCGCCTCTCCTCCTGTAGTGTTGGTGGGGGATCAGCAGACTTTTCATAGGAACTCGCCTATCTGACGATCCCCCTCTGACAGGTCCTCATTAACCTTCCTAGCGCACCGCCCGTATCGCGCCGTTGCGATTGAGGCAGTGTACAGCATCTCGCGGAGCTCTACTCGCAGCTGTTGTCATTACTGACAACAGCTGCGTGTGAGAGAAAGCCGGCGCTCCTCCATTAACATGGAGGTCTATGGCGCCGCCACCCCCCCCCCTTCCGCGTCACCGTGACGCGATCGGGGCGGTGCCACCAACCCGGAAATGCTGCAGCGATGAAGACAATGGCTGCAGCTTTCCGGGGAGGCATAGGGTCTCCCCCGGCGGTTGAGAGGACCCTGTTCACCGAACGAACAGGGTTCGTCTCAACCGCTAGGGAGGTTAAGGAACTTCTTAGAGTATGAAGAGCAGGAGAGGCAAATAACTTACGTGATAGGTGTACGTTAAAGCAAATCAGCGACCCAGATGGTGCCTAAGTCCCTCGCCTCTCCTCCTCTAGTGTTGGTGGGGGATCAGCAGACAGGTGAGTGCCTATACTCCAATTATTCCACCAATGAACGTGTGATGATTGTATTCTATATATTGCAACAGAATAGGGGCATATAGCCTTTTATAAGCAGTATAGGTTGAAAATGTTATGTGTGCCCCTTTAGTGAAGCTGAGGACCGCACTTGTGGCCCTCCAAATCAACTCAGTTGGCCACCACTGCTTTAAGCCAACAACCATGCAGACCAAGTACCTATTTTTCATGCTTGTCCAAGGCTGGTCTCTCCTATGTATTGAGGATCAGCATACCAGCTAGGCAACTACCATGTCCCTATTTTAGGGCTTGTCCCCACTTTGGCGATCACCCGCGCCTATGCATTTGAAAGGGCTCTTCCCTACAGCTGTGACCAGGCTTGATCGTGCCCATAGACATGAATGGACACGCCCCCATTCATTGTCTATGAATGCGATCCTAATACGAATATAATCGCGACCGAAAACGCTCTGATTGTTTGCCAGAAAAATCGCTAATGATCACCGCCCCGCAATTAGAATTGCAGGAGAAGTGTGGACAAGCTCTTAGCGATCTCCTATGATTCTAATCTCGGGGAGGTGATCCATAGCGATTTTTCTGGCAAGCGATCAGGCGATTGAGAATGAATGGGGGCGTGTACAAAAATCGCGTCTCAATTTTATAACGGCGCCACTACAGAATGGAAATAGGAGGGTTACGTGGACAGTCTTCATGCCCATTATCCCTCGGAAAACAGACAATGTGTGTATACGTTGCATCCGCTTAATAGGCTATCAGCAATAGTTCACCTTCCTGACCTCAAATAGGACGTACTCACTTATTCCTTTGCGTACTTTTAATGAATTGTTAAGATAAGTTTTTTTTTTAAGTAGGCCAACCGCCATGAATGTACGAAACAACACGGGCCTCTGATGTATTGATGAATTCAGGTCAGCCAGTGTGGTCATGAGATTATAGCGCCGATGAAACCACGGGAGCTCGTGGCCTGTTGGCCGGTGTCTTGCAGAAGTTTGCACAGCTAGACACAGGAAGGATGATGATGACACAGACTGTATATTTTCCAATATAATAAATGTCTGAATAATGAAACAAAATGATGTGTTTGTGTTCCTATAAAGGTTTCTTGGCTGTTTTGGTGCTCCTCAGCCTCAGGAACCACCGAGGTTTCCAAGTCTCTGGGAACCTTCTGAAACTTCCTATCTGTAGCTCACATTCCAGAAGTGACCTCGTGGATTCGTAACAGGGCCAAAGGGTGGAATGTCACAGGAAACCGCATTGTCCTTGGCTTTGTAACAATTTCAATGTGCAATAAAACTTTTTGAAGAAACAAGTCGGCAGCTCTTTTTGGATTAAACCCAAGGAAGAGGTTTCCTCAGATATATGGTATACCTAGAGTATGAAAACCAGAGTGCATTAAACTCCTTCTATGTGATCATGTGTCATCAGTGGGAAACCACATTACATTGGCGGTCACTT
>CM070039.1:80427083-80444940 GCA_036250615.1 Ptychadena robeensis
CCCCCCCCCCCCTAAGTTGCTGATTGATGAGGATATGCCACCCTACATTGGCCATGTGCTCCCTCATGTTGCTGTTCAATGATGATATGCTGCCCTACATTGGTGGTCATATGCTCCCTCATTTTATGGTCAAAATTAGTATGTCTCCCTGTGCTACTGGTTATGCCACTATGCTCCACCATATTGCTGGTCTGGGGAGATGTACTTCCCTACATTGGTGACCCAGCAGAAGAACATCCTTCACATTCATTTTAACTATGAAGGCGGTCCATATTCAGAAGACATAGACCTATGTTGGCAGTCATAGCGAAGGTTTTTGTTTTCTAACCTGGCAGTCTGTGGCCATATGCCCCCTCAGATTCAGGCAGTTGAGATGTACCCCTCCATTGACCACATGTGAAGAATGTCCTTTACACTGGTTGTCTCTTAAGCTAGCCATACACATGTCGGATTCCATGGCCAACTGATCACTCACCCAATTGATTCCGGCGATCTCAGCGGGAATGGGAGCTGCAATCAATCAGCCACTTAAGAGGATCCGATCGCTGCATACCACCTTGTCCGAGTGATCGCGTCCAATTGATCGGGGGCTCAGAATTGGATCAGAATTGGATCCGACAGAGAACCAACATGTTGGTTCTCTGTCGGATCCAATTCTGAGCCCCCGATCAATTGGACGCGATCACTCGGACAAGGTGGTATGCAGCGATCGGATCCTCTTAAGTGGCTGATTGATTGCAGCTCCCATTCCGCTGAGATCGCCGGAATGAATTGGGTGAGTGATCAATTGGCCATGGAATCCGACACGTGTATGGCTAGCTTTATACATATCTGTCACTAGAGCTCTGATTCCATATGGTTGTGGGACTGTTACTAAGCATATCCAGCTTTACAAAGTACATATATATTCTTTGTATACTAAAGGCAAACGTAAGCACACATGTCCCCTGCTTCTTTTCTTGCATTCCTCTGTTAATTTCCTTGTAAACAGCGGAAGTTGAATAATTCTTTTCAGATGTGAACGGTTTAAATTAAATCTGTTTAGCAATGGACAGTCCTCCTCATGTATGCATATATATACAGTATATTTCCATTTAGGGTTTGCTTTCTTTACTCTAAAAAAGCTACCGTATTTTTCGGACTGTAAGACGTTTTTAGAGCAGAAAAAAATGAAAATAAAAATGTAATATGTAAATTTTCACATCAGTTGGGTTAATGCAATATCAAATTCAGCCAGTAGATGTCACTAGCAGCAGTACTAGCATATCACATCATGTCATTCTCCACACTGATTGGAAGGAAGGGGGCGGGAAGGCTACAGAGTCTTCTCTCCTCTCCCTCTCTGGCTGTGCCTGTGTCCGTGGAAGCTGCAGAGTGATTGCAGTTTCCACAGACACGGAGAGAGAGATAATGGCAGTTCATCTATCTCTTTTCATTGCTTATACCAGCAGGGCTCTGAACTCTGCTGGCATAAGCAATTATACTGTTCAGATGGGAGAGCCCAACAGCGGCCGCATCGCTCATGTGACAGCTCCCCGGCTAATCTCCTTGCCGGGAGAGCTGGCGGTAAGCTAAGGCGCGACCACCTGGGGCCCTGTGACCGCTGAGTTGCGCATTCAGATCCATAAAATGCAGGCACTGTCCCCCACCCCGTGGCATGTCCTTTAGGGGGTGAGAAAGTGCATCTTATGGTCCGAAAAATATGGTAAATTGTCAAACTTGTGATTACAGAAAAAGAAGAATTGTGTCTGGTTTACCTATTTTAATTCTGCCTTTTGAAATGTGTTTACAGGTTTAATTGGAGGAACTTAAGACTACAATGGACCTGACTGTGGAAGAACACACTGGATATATCCTTACTGGGAGATTCTGTGCAAGCTGGATGTCGAGCCAGTTCAACCCCATTCCTTAGTTTCCTGGTAATGGGTAAAGAATTCCTTTTTTGAAACGCTCAGCCCATTCCAAAGCAAGCATGGAGGAAGAAAGTTTTGGGGCAGACCAAACCGACATGGCTATGGACAATGTTCTGAACCCCAACCAATATTCCAGTTTGCTGTCTGGCCCAGCAGAGCTGGGCGGCACACAGGAAAGCTATGTAGAGGACAGACCGTATAAATGCAATCAGTGCGACAAGAGCTATCGTCATGCGGGCAGCTTAGTAAACCATAAGAAAACTCACCAAGTCGGTCTCTATATTTGCCTCATCTGCCAGAAAGAGTTTTCCAACCCAATGGGCTTGAAAAGTCACCTGCGCACACACTCTGAGGACAAGCGTTTCAAGTGTGAGCAGTGTGGAGAGGCGTTCCGTATGTCGCAGCAGCTTTACAACCATCGAAGATCTACACATGGTTTTTTTCCGGTCTCTAGTATGGAAAGTTTAGTGAGAAACCACAAAGGTGACGCGCATGCTCCTATCCCAGTGGATAGTAGCAATCTAATTAGTAATTTAGAAAACTATATAGCCGAATCTATGGTGCCAGGAGACTTTTCTCAACTTGTTTCAAAGTATTACCAAGATGGAAGTTCTCCGACAGAGGAATCTTATAAGGATGACATGCTGGCTCAACAGGAGTCTGCGGAGGAGACTAGAGAAGAACAGACGGTCAATGAGGGCAACACTGAGGACTATCGTTACAAATGCAACCAGTGTAGTAAAGCATATAAACATGCGGGCAGTCTTGCAAACCATAGGCAGAGCCATATGGTGGGTTCCTATCAGTGTGCCATCTGCTTTAAGGAGTTTTCAAACCTCATGGCCATGAAAAACCATTGCCGCCTTCATTCAGACTCCAGGGCTCGACAGAGATGCAAATCCCCTCGCTATTCTGTAAAAACCGAGGGCCCTCTGCTAGAAAATACAGATGCACTACAAAGCGATATGTTTCACCCTAGTGATAGTATGGACAATCTGCCTACAGTATCAGGGGTCTTTGAGAACAGTAAGTGTGAGGAGCAGGTAGAAAATGTACCTTCACCAGTACAAAAGTTCCAAGATGATCCTTATTCTGACTTGTGTGCAGAACAGACGCTGCAGGTTTCAAGCAAGGACAGTATGATAAAAGTGGAAGAAAATCCATTGGAGGAGGAGGAAACGAGTCAACAGCCAGCGCAGGAGCAAAGCAAAGAAAGCCTTGATGATGATTGCAGGCCTGGAGATTTAGAAAATAGACCCTTTAGGTGCCAAGAGTGTGGAAAGACCTACAGACACGCAGGAAGTCTTATAAATCACAAAAAAACTCACCAAACAGGGGTGTACAGCTGTTCCCTGTGTTCTAAGCAGATGTACAATGTTGCTGCCTTAAATAACCATTTCCGAGCGCACTTTAAGTCTAGAACCGAGAGGAAGGGGGAGGATAACTACTTCCAATCGGCTAATTTCTCTGATTACTTCCAAAATACAGAAGACCCTTTTCTGTGCAGAATCTGCGGTGAATATTTATGTAATGAGACGGATTTTCTGCAACATCAAGTTCTCCATCATGAGAAAGCAATAAAAGAAACTTACAGTGATGTTCGAAACGCAGAAGAGGAACTTGAACCAGCCGTTTACTGGCCTGAAAATCCTCAGATATCCCAAAGTAATGGTGACGCCTCCGACACCAGCATGCCAAACCCAGTGAAGATTGAGATGGAAGATAGTGCTCAACAGCAGATGCAGCATCGGTGGCCACAGGAGGAGACCTTCACTCTTGACGAAACCCCACAAAACAACGGTACTAAGATTGAGGGTACATCGGGTGACTTTGTAGAGGCTACATTAGATCAGACAATGTTTAAGGAAGCTTCTCCATTAGAAGGGCAAGATAAGTCACCGGGAGATAGGCCCTATAAGTGTGAGCCGTGCGGAAAGACATATCGACACAAGAGCAGCCTAATAAATCATAAGCTTACACATAAGACCGGTACATATCAATGTTCTCTCTGCCCAAAGCAATACTCTAATCTGATGGCCCTAAGGAACCACCATCGTTTTCACAGTCACTCAAATGCAGGTCGTAAGGGACTCTTATCTAAGCGGCGCAGTCGGCATCTTCGCAGCAGGCCCATCTTTATTCCAAAAAAGTCAGAATCCGTGAAATTACATGAGAATAGGTCCCCTAAAACACATAGTGATACAGCTGTTGGAAGAACTTCAGCACAGATCTCTTGCTCCTGTGGAGAATCCTTTGACTGTATGGAGGGTTTTCAGTGTCACAGCCAGATTTGTCTAAACTCTACACCGGTCACTTGCTCTACAGAACCACCCATAGCCCTTAAGAAAGAGGAAACTCTGTTGACTGATTCTCAGCATGCTAATAAGACAACACCTAAGCAGGAATCTCAAATGAAGGTTCTTGAAGCCTCAGAACATCCCAGTGGGCGGGTATATGAATGTGACCTTTGCAATAAGTCATACCGTCATTCAGGGAGCCTAATCAACCACAAACGTACCCACCAGACCGGTGACTATATGTGTCCTTATTGTTCCAGGCATGTGCATAACATGGCCGCCTTAAAAAATCACATACGAATACATCACAAAGGTAAAAGGAACCAGCCTGGGGACATGCTGGATAGTTCTAGGTTTATGTATCCTGATCTCTGTTATCCACAAGGTTCGAAGGAATTCTTTGGCTGTGTAAGTTGTGAGGAGATCTTTCATAGTGAAGATGATCTTGTTGCCCATCAAATGGTGCATATGGCTCTAGAGGAAGATCAATGGGAACAAAAGGTGCAAGAATCTAATACTGCAGAGGATAACAAAAGTCTCTCTTTAGAAAAAGTTTGTGACTCTATATGGGAACGGTCTAATAACTCTGATATGCATGAAGCTGAGGATGATGGAAACGGAGAGCTCATCGCTGAATATAATCATGTTGATTATACATGCATAGAATGTGGAGAAGTTTACAGTAGCATCGAAGAGTTAAACAACCATAAACTTACTCATCAAATTGGCATTTATCAGTGTTCATTTTGTCCTAAAGAGTATCCCAACCTTCCAGCACTGAGGGATCATTTTAGGTCGCACACAAAACCTCAAGCTCTCAGAAATGTTGGAAAAGACCATAGTGATGGGACAGAGTTGAAAGAAATTGTTGAAGACCAGCAGACATTCGAAAGCCAGTATGACTGCGGCCATTGTGGTTTAGTTTTTTCTAGTGAAGCAGACTTTCACCAGCACCAGGTTGGACATGAAAAACAAGCAGCGGAATCCCTTCCCATCCTTGATGAAGGCGGAAAGGAAACTGAATTTGCGTTCGCAATGGTTTCCTCAGAGAGGGAATTGTTAAGAAGAATTAAGAATGAACTAGAGGGGGCTGACCACACTGAAGCTTCAGATGGTGGGACCCAGTTTTCTCATATATGTGGGTTCTGTGGCCAAACATATGATGACCTAGAGAGCTTACAGGCCCACAGCTTGAGTCATGTTGGAGAAGAAAAACCATTGCTCATCGAAAACCTTGACGGTGTTGAAGAACATCAAGACACTCTTCAACATGCTTTAATGGAGAAGAAAGAAGAAAATTCTGAGGAGACTGCCAGGAACGAGGAAAACCAAGAGAACCGGCCATATACCTGTGATCAGTGTGGAAAGAGTTATAGACATGGAGGAAGTTTAGTAAACCATAAAAAGACTCATTTAGTTGGTAATTTCCAATGTGCAGCATGTTCCAAACGGTATCCCAACATGGCAGCCTACATTAACCACATAAGGCACCGTCCACAGTGTAAGCAGCGGGTAGCAGTGAAAGTTCAACATGAACTTCAGGCTTCAGATCTTCAGAACTCTTCATACACTACTGGTGATGGGGTGTACGTAAACTTTTCCTCTTCCCTTAGTGCCGCCCTACCCAATTCATCCGTTTCCCATTCTCTACCGAGTGACTTTAAACCATGCATAGACACTTTATCTATAAATAATTCTTGCTTAGATCATTCCAGTACTCAAAAACGCTTCCAAACTCCAGAAAGGCGTGTCAAACAGTCTAGAAAGCCTTGTTCAAGACAAGTTAAAAAGAGAAGAGCCCCAATGACGAGCACACCACTGGCAGGTAGGACCATGTCTGTTATGGGTGTGTCTACTTTAGATGAAGAATCCATTATGTCTTGTGAATTTTCAGGCAAAACCTTTGGGGTTACATCATTATCACTACATATGGACGGCGATTGCAAAAACAGCGGTGAAACCGAACTGGTAAAACAATTCGTAGAGCCCGTACAAGCAGACGATGAAGAAATCCCAACTCTGGGTAGTTCAGGTTATAACCAGGATGCGGGTGGGTTCCATCAGCGTCCTTTCCGTTGTGAAGTGTGTAACAGGAGTTACAGGCATGCGGGAAGCCTAATAAACCATAAACAGACGCATAAAACAGGGCTTTTCCGCTGTTCTATTTGCCAAAAGCAATTTTTCAACCTCATGGCTATGAAGAACCACAACCGCATCCACTTTGAGTTGAAGAGACACAAGTGCCTGGATTGCGGCAAAGCTTTTCGGCTAATTAAGCAATTGGAAACTCACCAAAGATTACACTGGCAAAGGACTGCAGTAAGAAAGTCAGGTAGACGCAATCGTCGGAGCACAAGGTATAGAAAATTTGCTCAGACGCAGCAACGTAAGGCCACCTCTCTTTGTGAAGATGTTGCTGTAGATCAGACGGACTCCTTGGGTAAGCAGAATGCTGAGTCTTTTATAAAAAGGGAGATCGATCCAGATTCCTGTCGTTACCGGTGCGAAGAATGTGGGAGATCATACAGACATGCCAGTAGTCTGTTCAACCACAAGAAAAGTCACAAGGTAGGTCAGTACTGTTGTCCCGTTTGTCACAAAAAATACTCTAACCTCATGGCCATGAAGAACCATGAGCGCATTCACTACGCGTCAAAACGACACAATTGTTTGCAGTGTGGAAAGACCTTCAAATGGAAGAGACAGTTGACCAAGCACCAGTTTGTTCATGCGCAAGAAGGGTTTCAGTCTGTCTCCCAACAACCCAAAGAAGAAATCAAAGCAAGTATACAAGATAATCATGAAGCTGAAAGGTCCGCTGGATTACGTAAGAGATCCAGAAAATCCAGCAGCCCCATCACAAATTTGAAGAAGCAGCAACGTTATTTCGAAAACAAGGGATCCTTCACAAACGAGCCAGTTTGCACAGCTTGTGGGGTTTCATTTTCTAACAGTGAAGACCTTACGAATCATTCTTGCAATGAAAGCAGAATTACAACTCAAGACTCTGGCAACGATGAATTAGGAAAGTCCACGTTGTCGAAAGAGGAGGCAGAGCGCCCATTCGCCTGTGAAGTATGTGGTCGCACCTATCGGCACGCCGGGAGCCTTCTCAACCACAAGAACACCCACAAGAACGGACTTTATAAGTGTTCATTATGCAACAAGCAGTTTTCCAACCCCATGGCCATCAAAAACCATCTCCGTGCTCACAAAGCCAAAAAGAAATTCCAGTGCATGGAGTGTGGAAGGGCGTTTCGATCTTCCCAAGAGCTCATCTGTCATGTCAGTGTTCACACAAGCGTTGGTACCTTCCATTGCCCGATTTGCAATCGGGGATTTAGCAGCAAACTGAAGCTTAAGCACCATCAAAGGACACACAAGAATTCAAATTCTCTCCAGTCTTCCTCTCCAGCAGTGCCATCTGATGTAGAAACAAACATTCATGAAAGCAACATCTCGGACCCTTGCAAGGTGGAACCAGCTCAGGATTTCTCGCCCACCCAAGAAAAGAAATACAAGTGCAACCAGTGTGATCGGTCTTACCATCATGCCGGCAGTCTGTTTAACCACAAAAAAACTCATAGGACCGGCGTCTATAAGTGCCCCAACTGCCTCAAGGAATTCTTTAACCTGCTGGCTTACAAGAACCACCTCCGTATTCACAAATACCCCTGCAAGGACTGCGGAAAAGCCTTTCGGATTGCTGGTCACCTCGCCGCCCATCGTAAGATCCATGAGCAAGAAGGATCTCTGATTTGTCCGGTCTGTGATAAGTGTTTCTTTTCCGAGTCGAGTTTTGAAGACCATAAATTGACCCATAATGGCCAAGCCAGTGACACGTTGGAGCCTTCACTGGTGTCCAACATAATGGTTGAAGCGACATAAGTGTAAAGTCATGGCCATTGTGTCTCTCGGTACATTCGATCTTCCTCTTCTTCTTCTTTTCCTAAAATGGACTTTTCCAAGCATTCTCATTATTCCTTCAGGAACGTTTGCTGTGTGCCATTAACATTTGAAAGATCTCCTCACGGAACTCCCTTACTAATGGACAACCATATCCACGTCAAAAACCGTAAATACATCTAGCGGTGAACCTTCACTTCACTCTCTGGGGGGAAATAAACATGGTGCTTTCATGGAACATTTGACACCAAGGTGTCTCTCTTGAACTACAATGTGATGTTGTAAATCACACGTGCTTTGTAGTTTAGGTTATACACTTTCACCCCTCCGGGGAAGGATTACAGATAATGTGACTGAGCATCTGAGGTTGGGGGGGGGGTACTACATAGGGCAACATATTCTTCAAAACGGGTTTACAAGTTCACATGCTGTTTTTTTTTTTTTTAATTCATTCCTTGTCAGCTAATGCCTTCAGCATTGTGCAGCGGTCAGGTTTTAATAATTTATATTGTACAGGATTGCAGGAACCTACAAGCTGACAATGTGGGCATATAAAATGATTTAAAAAATCCTTTTGTCTTGTCTTCATTTACTTTTGAGTAAAGAAACCTCAAGTTCTTTGTAAGGATCTGTTCACCCCTTCATATTATGGCCTTGGAGCTTGTTTTTTTTTTTTGTGCCTGCTTATATGTGCCATCTCTGGAGAGGCTGCAGGGTGTGCAGGCCTGGAACATACTTTATAGCCAGGGGTGCACATAACTGGTATTCAGAAGAGGCCAAAACCTAGCTCTGCGTACCGGCATTATTGTTACACAGCTCATATGTGTACTAACAACTTGGAGACGCTCCGTGTCTGGGCGGCCGCAGCTAAATGTTACATGTATACAATTTATGTCACTTGGATAACCGCAGGGAAACATGAATAACTATGAAAGGTTGCAGTTAGGGGGGTGACATTGGTAATGTAAATTAATAATCCCCCAAAAAAGATTGGACTTCTAATGCTAGCCATTAACTCTGAGATAAAAATTAGGATCCATTAAAACAGACCAATGTATCCCGACGGCCTTATCGGTTTGGATCGTAATATTCAGCAAAAAAGCTACCACATTGAAAATCCAATTTAGGATCGTATTTATTTTTTTTTTTACGAGGATGTCATCGAAATTCATTGCCGTTTATATCGGCCATTGTGATGTATTTTTTTTTTTTTAAAGGGGAAGCCTCGGCGGTAATTGGTCGGTAAACACTATGAAAACAGTATGAAGCTTCCCGATGTTGCCAGACCAATTAAAATTTTTGAACATGTCCAATAAATTGCGATCGTAAAAAACGGCAATTACGATCGTAATATATCGGTTGTACCATGTGGACATGTGCAGATTTCAGGACGATAAAATGCATTCATTGGTTGGTTTTAATGGATCCTAATTTTTATCTCAGAGTGTATGGCCTGCTTAAGGGTGTTGGAGATCTGGGGGATGAAAGCCAGAGTAGGCATATGTAAGGGTAAAATCTGACCAGAGAAATGCCCAGTGTGACAGCTGGAATATGACTGAAAGGTTGACATTTGGAATGCAGGTAGTCTCAGGGGTTAGCTACCAAGTCAGAAAATTTAAGGTTTTGTACTACTGAGGTATGAGATCAGGGGGGTTCAAACAGTGTTGTACTGTGAGAGTTACATTTGACCCACAGCCAGCTGGTGACCTGTAGATGGAGACAGTTAATTGGAGGCTCATTCAGGAACAGGGAGGTCCATCTGCAGCAGAATCTACCATGCAGGAAGCTGATGCAGAGGACCACTCTACATATGGGGTGAGAACTAAACTCCATCTGCTGGTACTCATCTGAAAAAAAATGTTCACCCCTGTTTATATGTGTATTCACTAGGAATAGAGCTCAGAGACTAACTTCTAGACACTTACTTTACAGTCAGCTCACTCTGGAATATGTTATACATTAGGGAGGAGAGGTGAGTTTCTGCCTGTCACAGTACATGATTAACGTGGGCTCATTTGCTTTGCATTAAATATATCAACTGTTGGAGACTCGCCTCTTCTCCCGAGTGAATTTGTAAATCGCTTGTTTCAGGGTGAGCTGCCAGTGTAAAGGAAGTCTGCATTAAATAGTCTCTGGGCTCTGAGAAGTGGCTCTACTACTAGTAAATATCAGTCAATACAGTGTGCTCCAGCTCTGGAACATGCTTTAGCCCTTTTCCTGTTCGGAGCCTTCCAGCATGGTGAGTTTAGGGTAAGTGTCTACTTGGAGAAAGGACATACAACAAACACCGGGTTTTCAGCGATGATGTGTGCGCATTGAAGGGTTCAATAACAAAAACAACTCTAAGAGGAATTGAGGTTTTCCCATGATGTGTGAGGCAAAAAAAGTATGTCTTAAGGCCCCCATACACCTTTAGATTCCTCCATACTATTTCCATGAGACCTACCAACAACGATGTAGTATAGTGACCTCCCTGATAGAATACATAGTGATAGAAAGGACCTCGTATTACATGGTTTTGGTAGAAGAAAAGTTGGTTGTACAGAAATTGCATGGTAATTGTATGTGGTGTATGGGGGGCTTTATGGAGCACAAAATAAGGTACCATAGATACTTGTGTATAAGCTGTCTTTTTCAGCACAAAAATTGGGCTGAAAAAGCTCCTCTTATACTCAAGTCAGGGTCCAATTACCTGTCTAGGGACGCTGATCACAAAATAGCAGGCATGTGCAACCTCTGTGAAGCTCCGTTGTGTTTCCGACACTAGCCTCCTTCTGTTGTTGATGATAGTTCCAGATTAAAAATCAATGGTGGTAATTACAGCGGGGTCAACTTTATTTAATCACAAGGGGACATAACACACTAGCAGCTAGGGGGACCCGACGGACATACCCTGGCACACAAAGGGTGTCTGGACGATTTTGTCCAGATTTTCGGGTCACAATCTAAACATCTTTTTTTTTTTTTCTTCATGAGCACAGACATGAGATATTTAAGATTTTTGGGGTTGTCAACATTTTCTCAGTCAGCTGACGTAATCGTAGGCAATCTCTTCATTTAGAGTGTGACATCATTCGGAACAGCAGGTGCCCCTTGGTTTCACTGAGTCTCATGTAGCACCGCTGTCCACTAGAGGTCCCAGCCGGCCAGTTCTTGGCTTTGCTGAGGAATGTTGGCTCAGGCGTGTGTGAAAATCCTGGCATGTTTGAGAGGAGATGCGTGGGGTATTGCTTGCAGTTGGCACTTGGCTGGCATTTTTATTCTGGGGGTGTGCGTCTCCTGGCATCGGCAGGAACCATCATAGTGTCTCTGTAATCAGCAGAGTAAAGGCCGGTTCATGCGCTGGATAAAAGTCATACCGAAAGTCAGATCCTTTCATCAGAACCGCCGACGCTTGTTTACAGAGCCACAAATAAAGATTGTTGATAAGCAGTTTGGCAGACAGAGGTTATAATGACTACACAGTCTTCGGTGTCACTCCTCTTCCCTAGTATCTGACTTATGCTCGGGCATGGTACGCCATGATCCATGGCAGTGATGGGGAACCTTTCTGAAGCCGAGCGCCCAAATGGAAACGCATAATCCACTTTTTTTATCTAAAAGTTCCAATGCGGAAATGTAACCTGGATACTTTGCCAGAAATGGACACAATTACGACTAGCACATCCATTGCTAGCCAAAAATTGTAATGCAGCCACAAGGCAGTGTAAAATGGCGCTAAAACTGTTAAAATTTGAACATTTTGCCCAGATACAGGAATGAGGAGAAAGAAAGGCGCTTGCAAACCCCACAGGACATGAGAGGAATGTGCGGCGTCCTCACCACCATGGCAGTGTCATTGCTGTATCTTCACTAAGGACCAGTTTCCAGACCGTGGCTGCACTTTTTATGATGCTGGAGATGAGCTGGAGGGGTGAGGCGCAATTGCTGTGGTGGTAGTGAGAGAGGGGGAGGAGCTGCTTTACCTGATGCTCTCTGGGGGTGAGAGGAGGATGGGGTTGCCTGCTGGGGAGAAGTGAGAGCAGCTGCTGACAGCTGGATGTCAGAAACTCCAGCTGTTGTGACACTAACGTCACAATCCAGCGGGACTGGACGGGCATAATATCATACAGCCCCTAGGGAAACTGGGATAGATTTCCCTGGTGCTCTTTTGGCTGTATGATGTAGTGTCTCAGCGATACGTCACAAAATGGGAGGGGTGATCTCGGTAAAAAGCCCTCCTGCTTCAGAATTTTTCTTATTTTGGGGCAGTGATTGCCCTATTGATCGGGCAGTCTGCAAAGTGAAGACTCCATGTGGTAGGTCGTCTTTAAGAGAAAAGGGGCAAGTAAGGTAGGGGATAGATTTCCTAGGTTGCCCTTTTGGGCTGTATGACGTAGCCCATTGGCGCTACATCACAAAGAGGAAGGGGCGAAATCGTGGAAATATCGCCCCTCCTGCTTTCAGAATTTTTCTTTATTTGGGGGCAGTGATTGCCCTATCGATCGGCAGTCTGCAAAGTGACCACCATGTGGGTAGGTCCGCTTTTAAAAGAGAAAAATGGGCTAGTAAGTAGTTGATGGTAGGAGTTACATTAACCGCCCTAGCGTTATGGACGGCAGACAACCTCGTCCAGCGCTCCAACGGTACTATCGCACGGATCGAGGTGCTGAACCGTCCAGTACACAATCACCGGCTTGTGGGAGAGACGCATACGATCGTCCTGGTGTCATGCTGGCGACATTGCTGGCTACGGCTGCTCGTGGGTGGTCTTCCTCCCCGTCTCCGAGTGACGTGATGGAACATCACAACGGGGATGGCGGCGGGAGATTTGTTACTGCAAATAGAATGAAAAACTGCTTTTCAAACTCTCCGCCCTATGTACTAAATATCGCCAGAATAAAGTCCCTGATGCCCCAGATGTGCCCATTTGTCAGTAACCCTTATCGTATCCCTGGTATGATTGTTATCACACACCAGGTTTAGAGAGGGTTTAAGTGTGCAAATGGGGAACAATCTGGGGCACCAGAGACTTTTTGATTTTGGCGACTATTTAGACATTATCAGCATAGTTTTGTGTCCTAATTTTTGTGTTTTTTTGTCATTATTTTTATTAAAATTGTTTTTTTTTTTTACATAATTGTTTGTTTCAAGCATCATTATATTCAGGATGTCCATTAGACCCTTGTACGGACATATTTTGGGAAGTTACAGGCCTACGACATAAAGAAAAATTTACCATTGAAGTCTATGGTGCATTTTGGTACAGAAATCTGGACCTCAGCAGTGCGCTAGGGAGGTTAACATGTTCCATTGTGGTCATTCCTTTTGCCGTCAGAGAAGTTGTATGGGAGCCATGTGGCACCTGTGTAAGAAGGATGTGATGGAAGCAGACATTTCCCTAGATGGACGGGGTTATAGACAGGACAGCGACCTAATTGAACAAGTTCAACTTCAAGGCCACTGTAACCCATGTGCTATGGAATGGCTCTTTCCAATGGGTGGGGATTGTCTGCCCAGCCCATGGGTCACAGTTAAGCCTGGAATTCAAGCAAACATGATCACTTGGCTTATTGAGTTAGACCTTCATAACTCCAGCCAACACTTTTTTTTTTCCGGGAGGGAGATTCCTTCTAACTAGGAAGCAGGCAGCAATAAAATGTAACATCAGCCCTAACCTTTCTCCACCCTTTCCAAAACGTGGAAAAGCTTGCAGATCCATTATCATCTATTACATTGTGACGTATGAGCCTGTTTCACCTTAAATATGAGATCAATATGATTGACTCACGGATTTGAAAGTTGACCTCATAGTACGTTGCATTATGCTAGCCATACACATGCCGATAAACGGCCGGATTTTAATCTGCCCGACGGGCGTGCGCGCTCTCGCCGTCGGTCAGGTTAAAAATCGGCCGCTAATCGGCATGTGCCCACATGGGGCGACAGATCCCTGTCGCCCCACTTCTCGGCCGGCCAGAGATCCGACATGTGGGAAAATCTCTGGCCGATGGGAGCCGATGCCATAAGCTACAATGAAGCGGCGGCTTCATTGCAGCTTATGGCCGGCACACAAAGGGTGCCCAGCCGATTGAAGGGCCCCAGAATGCAATGGGAGGCTAAACGTGATGACGTCATCACGTTAGCCTCCCGGAAAGATATCGGCGGCAGATGTTGGGGTAAGTCGCCATGTGTATGCCTAGCATTAGGTTGCCTCTCAGGCCTAGACCCCATTGAGAAGCATTTGACTTGCGACCCTTTATATTCAATGGTCCCACACAAACAGACGCGTTGTACCTGCTGTTCACCTTGCTGTGTTTTTGAAAATGCGGTATGACGCAACAGAAAGTACATGTATATTAACGCCCCCATTGCAATGTGCTCCTAGAGTCTCAACAGATTTTTGAATGCATAAGTGGGGAATAGACATTTAAGGGCTTGTTTCCATTGTAGCGTTCCCGTGCGGTTGCAGCCGCGCGGCCGCCCCCGCACACAACCGCATCCATTGGAAACTTCAATATAGTTTCCACTGGTGCGGTTGTGGGAGTTCGGGTTTTGTATTGCAGATCCACATCTGCAATACAAAAAAAAAAATCGCATCGCAAAAACGCACGGAAACGCGCAAAAACTTTAAGCATGCAATGCTGCAACCGCACGGGAACGCTTCAATGGAAACAAAGCCTAACACGTTCATGATTGAGCATGATATCTAAAAAATGGGTTAAGAAGACAGACCACTAGTGATGGCCGAACATCAACTGTGGCTGTTTGCGAACAGGCGAATCGAACTTCTGCAAATACCCGCTGCGAACATGCGAACGCCGAACCTCCATTGACTTCAATGGTGGGCGAACTTCTCAAACCTTCAGGTCATATTTGTAGCCAAAATACCAATAAAAAAAAAGTCAAAAGGGTGCAATCACCTGGACCGTGTCATGCCAGAGGGGGCTCAATGACTAAACTTCTCCCCCAAAATATGGCTTTTGTAAAAAGCTGTTTTCTTCAGGTCTAATGATGAACTACATGTAACAGAACACCGTAGCTATAGCTACAGATCCCTGGATGGAGTGTAATAGTAAAGTAGCTAAGCGATCCCTCAATCAGCAGCAGCTCTTCCTATCTATCTAGTACAAGAGACACAGGATAAATGTAAAAATAGCCACTGGGGGGCTTCTTTTATAAGGGGGGAGGGTGTCCTCCAGGAGCGAAAGGAAGTGTTATTGGCTGTACTGTACCACCTGACTATAGGGTGAGGAGTCACACTTTGTCTCCATGTTAAGGTATAGGGTGCGGGTTGAACACCCATAATGTTCGCCACCATTGTGAACTGCGAACATACTATGTTCACCACGAACTGTCCGCCGGGCGAACTTTTCGCCCATCACTACAGACCACAAACGTGTTTCGCTCACGTGGGGGTTTGCAGGAAATGGTAGGATTTGTGTTAACTACATACCGTATTTTTCCAGACTATAAGACGCACCCAGTTTTAAATATTTAGTATGTAAGTATTCAAATTAATTGGGTTAATGCAATGGATTAAATGAATGCGATATCAAATTCAGCCAGTAGATGTCACTAGCTGTAGTACTATCAGAGCACATCACATCATCCTCTTCACTGATCGGAAGGTGGGGGGGGGGGGGGGGGGGGGGGGGGGGGGGGGGGGGGAACGGCTGCAGATCTCCTCTCCCTCACTGGCTGTGCTTGTGTCAGTGGAAGCTGCAGAGGGCAGATGTTAGGGTAGGCCCCAGTACTTTTGTGGTAGGTCCCAGTGCAGATGTTAGGGTAGGCCCCAGTACTTTTGTGGTAGGTCCCAGTGCAGATGTTGGGGTAGGGGAATAGGTCCCAGTGCAGATGTGAGGGGAAGGCCATGGCCTCCAGAGGAAACACAAGAATTGATGTAATGAGGATAGAATGCAGCTCGGAGTCGGAGCAGTCGGTATAAAAGTTTATCATCTTGTAAATTCTTGAAGCGCATCTGCTTTCTCTCAGCAAACATATCTCGTAGCAAAACTCCGGCCGCTCAGAGAGCAGAAATCTAGGTGGAACGGCAGGCTTGTATCAAGTTGTTTATTAAGAAGCGGCAAATAAAATTACCAGCAGACATGTTTACATGAAACTTTCAAGGATTTAAAAGTCATGATTTGTGGTGAAGCGAGATAGCAGGGTGAAGCCTTCAATGGAAGCTGACCTGGTCTTCGCTCCAAACTTGGTCCAGTAGCATGGAGCTGCCTAATGAGGGGCGCGAAAGTATTCCAGGCACGGGCCCTGTCTGAACCTGTGTTTAAATGAGAGGGGGACACTGTTCCTAAACAGAAAAGAGGGGCCATGCAAGAAAAGTTTGGGAACCACTGGGGAAGCCATACACGGATCGATATTTCCGGTCGACAGAACCAGAATCATTTCCTGCCCACCTGGATCAATTGGACCACAATTGATCGAAATTGAACAGAAAAATGGGAGTTGCGATCGGACATGTCAGTAACTTTCATTCGCTACTTCACATGTACATGTTGTTTTTTGGTCTCCAGGCGCCCGCTTGTGGCAGAAAGCGGTAATGCCGCTTCAAAAAACAAAATCGATCAGCTGTGTCGATTGATCGATCTCTTTGCAGGACAATATGATCGGATCGCAAAATAATTGACCTGTCCATGGCTACCTTAACAGAAAATGTAATGGGATTGATAAGGTGGCAGCCAGGACCAAGCATAATCGCCGGTGCTCCATAAACCTGCAGCATTTCTGCAGTCTTGTGGATTCCATCCATCCCCAAGTCTTTGGCGGCATCGGTGAAATCGGTGAAGGGGTGGTGCCATAGACCTCCATGTTAAGGGAGGCGGCACTACCATTCCCGGCCCTCTCGTTGTGTAGAGTAGCAGGAGGGGGGGGGGGTGGAATCATTGCACAGTACAGTAATCTCCACCACGATTGCCCGCACAGCGGCACAAGAAATATTGCAAAAAACTTGTAACTTGCCAGGTGTTGGACACACAAGTAACAGTTGCCCTGTGCTACACTACCATGGCCTCCCTCACTGTCCTCTGCGTCAGCCTCCTGCATGGTAGATTCTGCTGCAGATGAACCTCCCTGTTCCCGATGCAACCTCTCATAGTTATTCATATTTCCCTGCGGTTATGCAAGTGACATAAATTGTATACATTTAAGAAAAACATATTGAACAATACCTCCCCTCAAGGATGGATTGAGTGCATACTATATAGTGCCTTAAAACCCCATTATCTATACCCCTTTAAACTTTTTGTATACATGTAACATTTAGCTGCGGCCCAGACACGTAGCGCCTATAAGTGGTTAGTACACATATGAGCTGTGTAACAATAATGCCGGTACGCAGAGCTAGGTTTTTACCCATAATGTGCACCCCGAATACGATACACTTATGATGCACCCGATTATACAGTACCAATTATGGCAACCCTATTATACAGAACCCACTATGTGCACCCCTGAGTATACAGATAACACTTAGTGCACCCCTCATTATACAGAAGATACCCACTTATGTGCACCCCTCGTATACAGATACCACTTATGTGGCACCCTACTGATTATACAGATACCTCATGTGCACCCCTTCGATTATAAGATACCCCTCATGTGCACCCAGGATTATACAGTTAACCACTCATGTGCACCCCTATTATAACAGATAACCCACTCATGGCACCCATGATTAACAGATACAACTTATGTGCCACCCGGATTATACCAATACATTAGTGAACCCCTGAGGGGTTT
>CM070039.1:80509800-80536985 GCA_036250615.1 Ptychadena robeensis
GGGTCGAACTCGCCATATGTTCGCGAATAGTTCGCCGGCGAACAGTTCGGGCCATCACTATTGATGGGTCAATTCTTTTGCAATTTGATTATCAATTGGATCATAATAAATAGAAAAAAATTGACCTCCAGGCAAACATCGATCATTTGTACCGCCACACAGTGTGATTGATTCGTAGCCGATCGATTCCTTTACTTAGGTCAGTGCGCATGCTCCATAGTACCATCACCTGGAAACACTGTCAGATAACTGTATGATCAGCCAATCCCTTTCCAATCAATCCTCTGTTCGATTGTGATTACTTGTGGTCAGTGGCAGTTTTACATATGGGCAGTAGCCCAGAGCGGCATAGTGGGGGGGGGGGGCATATGTTTAAAGCACCTATCTCCTCCACACGCCAACACCAGGGGCAGGTTGCTAATCCACCCTCCATCACAGTAAAACTGGCACCCCCAACCCCAAGAGCCCAAAGAACATTCAGACATGGAGCCGCATCTGGGCTCTACTCCCAGAGAAGTAGAGGAGACTTGCCAGCAACACGCTATCACAGACACAGACCAAAACCAGGTGGAGACTTATATTTGAACAATTGGCTAACCCTGAGACATAACAAATCTCCAACAGATCCTAGGGAGATTTAAAAGGATCCACTGATTACATAGAAAGACTAGGGACTGCAGTATCCAAAAAACACCACTAAATGGCAGCAGTGTGACTGACTTCTCTGTTGGAAAAGGACGTTTTGTGGGCATCAGAGCTGTGCTATCAGCAGCCCCATAACTCAGGAGGACACAAGCATTTTTGGAATGTTTAAAATAGCAATTAATGTTTTATACTTGCTTTGTATAAATAAAGACACACTTTAAAACAGACCTATCACCCGCTTCTTCACTTAGTATGATTGGCACCACAAGGGCAGAATACATAGCACCCCCCCCCACATCTACCTTTGAGTAAATCTACCTCATCTGCCCTTCTCTCTGATGACGCAGTGGTGGGAGGAAGCCTGTGTAAGTGTCTTATCTGGCTCACCTGAGTAAGAGGACACCAGGCTGGTGGAGTGGAGTCCAGTGGCAAGGGCTGCAGGAGGCGTAGTAGTGAAATAACAGGCAGAAAGTGAGACAGTCTGGGTCTGAAGCGGTAGACATTCAGATAAATGGAGAAGGCAAAAAAATGGGTTGGTAGGCGGTTCAGGGTCAGCAGCGGTAGATGTTCAGGAGATGCAGCTAGATCAGAGTTCAGAAGCACAATAATCAGCAAAGACCTGGCGCAGGAGGCTGGATATAAATAGAGGAAGTAGCAGGTGCAGGTGATCAGGTCAATTAGCAAGGCAAGGCTGGAGCAAGGGAGATGAATGAGTTAGTACCAAGAAAAGTCCAGGAGGGCAGACAGCCTAGTGAGCAAGGCTGCTGTCCAGAATGCTGCTGGTCACAGGTTTGAGACCTAACAGCCTGACATCTTTGAGAGCAGTGACAGCTGGGAAAAAACCTGATTGTACTGTGCATTGAAATATACACAATAGTGTTTTACCTTTGAAAACCATTAAATGGAGCTCACAGTGGCCAGTATTGGTATTGCATTTAAATAATCCTCATTAACATTAACCTCCCTGGTGGTCCCATTCATGTTGGAATTGGGTGCAAAAAGGATGCCTATACCTGTCAGATAACACAAGAATAAGAATGGGCAGCCCACCCATGTTCCTGAAAATTGTAGGGGACATCTTGAATGCCCATGTCTGTGCCTGTATTATTTGACAGGCTTCTGGGACAGTCCCCAGGATAAATTGTGATCCCCTGCCAGAATTAATAGGAATATGCTGAAGGGCACCATGGGATTGCAAGGAGCAAGTAAGCTACCGTAAGTGTGTCTCTGTGTTCTCGCTTTTTTCAACCAAAATGCAAGCTATGCCACATTCAGGAATACCACCAGGTGGGTAAAACAATATGTAAAGCTCAACAAAAAAGAATTCATTAATGTATAGGACATAGGAACTCACCTGTCCACCGTTCCCCCGCTGAAGTGTCCTGGCCTGGGATCTTCTTAGAGCGGGAAGAGGAGGAGAGGCGAGGGACTTGCTCAGGGTGTACAGTTTATTAGGAGTATATACATACAGGCTCCAACTCCAGAGGGCAGAGATGGGGTTCAGGCTTGGGGTCAAACATTGCCAAGGCGTTGCTACCAGCTGCTGTAATCATGGACAGGGTTGCTGTAGGCTCTCCCAGGGATGAAGAACAATAAGCAGTCCAGTCAGGGTGTCACACTCTAGGTCAGGGGAGATTACCTCACCCAGGGATTCATGTCTGGGGACACAACTGAGGGAAGCTTTAGTGATCAGGGAAGCCACATCAGAAAAGCCCAGAATGCTCTGAGGAACTAATATTTATAAGCTCAGGCAGGGGCTGAACTGGGCAGAACAAAATAATCATATTGAGAGCAGAGAGCCAACACAGCGGGAAAAACCATGAACCTTGTCCTTGCAAAAAGGTTCCAGCAACTGATAAACAACTGTAGCCTTTGAAGGGACATACACCAACTACAATAAAGCACTATACAGCAGTATATACACAGCACAATTTATACAGTTTGTGGCCCTTTTTTGGGTCACTACAGATCCTGGGTAAAGACATGTTGGCGGGAGATTGACGGACAGGTGAATTCCTATGCTCCCCACTATCCCAGCGAATGGGGGATGATTGTAAAATATAGATTGTGGCAAAGGCTTTGACGACTTATATGACACACACTGTGCATCACCATTAGTGTTGAGCTTGAATATTAGAATTTTGAATATATTCGGCGAATACCGGCTATTTGGGAATTCGCCAAATTCGCGAATATGGCGGCGGATGTTTGCAATCGAATATTCGCATTGGGATGCTTATGGGCATGGATTGCGAAAATATATTCGCAATGCAAAAATAGTGAATGTGATGAATGTGACCATTCATTTTAAAGGTAATTACAAGGCGATTATAATTGCGAATAGAGTCGCAATCGTGCACATGCACGCGGAATTGCGAATATTCGCGAATATAGAATCGAATATTAGTAGATATATTCGCGAAATATCGCAAATTCGAATGTTGCCTATGCCGCTCATCACTAATCACCATACTACATTGTTCCCTAATGCTTGAAGTATCATTTAAATCAAGTTTTGTTATTGAAAAAATATGTTGTAGTGTTGTGGAGGGCATTTCTCTTCCTCTGCACGACCAGGTTCTTTGAATGTTCGGAACACACTGTCAGAGGCTCCCACACACCAATAAAAGTAGTCAGGTAAGCTGGTGGCGGGATATTTACAAGCTTTACTAGGGGTTATATGTATAGATAATCACCAGTAAAGGTGCTACTAGCTGCAAGGAGGATGATCGCTTCACATCCCAGTGAGAGGGGGTCAAGGTACAGTCTCAGCGGTCAGGGCAAACGGGCCAGGTGAGGTGGAGTAGGGAGGAAGGGAGGAATACCGGTAGCCACATCCATCCGCTTGGGCACGTTTGAGGGAAGGCGGGACGACCCTTTCAGTCACCACGGATGGGGGTCCTTGGATACCGGGCACTGCTAGGGGACGGCCTGCGGGAGAACCCAGGAAAAAGGTAGGGTATTGCAACTCCAGATTAGGTGAGACACACCGGCTGCAAGCTAGTTGAGGAGCTAACCCAACTCTGGCTAAGGAGGGCCTAGGGGGGTGTATTTATCCCCCCTGCCTGGAGGAGGGCCTAGGAAGGTTTATTTATCCCCTATGCCTGGAGGAGGGCCCAGGGAGGTATATTTATCCCCCCTGCCTGGAGGAGGGCCTAGGGAGGTCTATTCAACCCCTTCTGCTGGGAGGAGGGCAGTAGCTTCTCTACCGGCTGATTGTAAAAGCTACAATGTAAGGCCAGAAAAAGAGCAGGAAACTGGAAGCCATCAGTCATCCCTGCACCTGCTACAGAGGAAATTTAAAGGTATATACACACAGTAAACACAGAATATGGTGACTTAGGGCAGTATATACATAACATTAAGTAATAAGTACCAATGTGGTGTAAACCCTGGTCACTACAATGTCTTCTAGCTCTGCCTGCCGTCATTATACAATGGTTATACAAGTCAGTATAGAGTAGAAAATGTTATGTGCGGCCCTTTGGGGAAGCCAAGGGCTGCACTTGTGGCCCTCCATATCAACTCAGTTGCCCACCATTGCTTCACCATCTCTGGTTGTGTCTAGGACAGCAGTATAAATCCAACAATAACTCAGCAGAGGACATACCTTGCTTTGTGTGATGTGGAGGGTCTTGGGTGCAGAACGATTCTGTATGAGTCGTTTCACTTTCTCAGCAGCATGTTTGTCACTTCAGATTTCCCGGCTTTTACAACGGGCCTGGTTCTCCTCCCCTTTCTCCTCCTTCCAGTAGCAATACTCATAACAGTAAACACAGAACTGCTTGGCGTAGAGCCAGACCTTCCTGACATTAATAAACTCTCGTAACCTTCTGAAGTTTATACTTTCTGGTTATCTCCTGAGGTTCATTCACGGCAGTTCATAAACAGGTTCAAGTTTATTTTCACAAGCACAAGTTTGTTTTCCTTCTGGATCGTTACAGGACTCACACACTGGTAGATGAGAACAGGTAAGTGATCAATAACTACAGGAAAAAGGCATCAGGTCCATCACATCTTTCTGCTTAAATATGAATGGATACATAACAATAGACTGACACCAGTCTGCCAATGGACCCCAGGAACAATCAATCAGGCTTCAACCAAGTTGTGTGTCATAAACGTGCTGATAGGAGGAAGCAGTGTCAGAGAGATGAGCTCCTCACTCCTCTGCTACTCCTTTCACTTTCCACTTACAGGCTGGAAAAACTTGTTTAAAGCAGGGAACACACGGCTCGATATTGGAGCCGTTTGAGGTTCCCTGCAGCAGCGTGATGACGTCATCACGCTTCTGTCAGATATTGGAGGAGCTGGAGGCTCAGCACAGCTGTTTCTCCAGCTCAGCCGATGCTTTGCATGGAGACCCTGCAGGCCCCATGCAAAGGACATCGACCGTGGTTTGCGGTCATGTCTGATATCCCCAGGGATATGATATGGGCCAGATAGATGGCTGTGAGTGCACACGGCGCTCAAAGCGGCCATCGATCTGGCCCATATCTACATGTGTATCAAGCTATAAGTGTATCTGCTTGTCCACTGGCAATGCTGACAGGTTGACTCAGATCAAAGTGAACAAGAACTGGATTGCTCCAGATTTCTCCACTCCACCACAGGAGAGCTGAGCTAATAAAGGCAATATCTCTTTTTAACCTCCTGGGCGTTACGCCCGAAGTCAGAACGGGCGCAGTTTAATCTTTAATCTTCATTATCTTTAAGTCCATTTTATGTAATTTTCCTGCAAACTCTCCCTCAGACTTGAGTTGTTTGGCTCCTTTGCTGTTTATTGTTAGACGCACTCTGATTTCTCCCAGGCATGCGCCCATTCCTTTTCCTTTTTTCATTATCACCATACAGATCACCATGCAGTCCGCCAACCAGGTAGATTGCACTGATACAACATTATGTTGTCACTGTAGTCTGTGAATGTTGAGGAGCTTTCTGATCCATTCCAGGTTTTTCATGTGCACATAACATTTTTAGTGAGCTCCTCAGATGAGTACCAGAAGATGGTGTTTGATACTCACCCCATATGTATGTGGCCTTCCCCACTGTTCTCCCTCATTGTCCTCTGTGTCAGCCTCCTGCATGGTAGATTCTGCTGCAGATGGACCTCCATGGTCCTGATTGATCCTTCGACTAGCTGTCTCCATCCACAGGTCACCAGCTGGCGTGTCCCTAAGACGAGAAAAAGCAGAGCCTGATGCTGTTCGGGTGCTATTTTTTCATGTCTTTGGTATGCTTTATGAATTGGGCCCTAAGCCATGGTCAAACTGACTGCAAGTCGTGGGAAATCCTACGGCAAATGTATTGGGGAGCTTTCTTTTTGCCCAGTGCAGGGAAACAGCAGTAGACACATGGCCTTACATATGTCTACTCTTACTTTTAACCCCCAGATCTCCAACGGCCTTAAAACTCCAATCTGTTTTTAGTAATTTACTACTATTAGTAATTGCAACCTTTCAGTTATATTATTGTTTCCCTGTGGTTATTTCCTATTACATAAATTGTATACATTTAACCATTAAACTGAAAGAATATTGATAATTTGGATGATACAGTGGAGCTGCAATACCAATTTCAGCCAGATTGCCGCTAGTGAGCATGTGTTGTCACTTGGCTTCTGCTCACATGAAGGAGGGAGGGGGAAAGCTGAGGATTTCTTCATGACAGACTCCTCCATACGCAAATGCACTCAGTAACATCAATATTGGTCCACACAACTAGGTTTTGACCCCATTTTCATACTGGCGGAACACTTATTTGCACCCCTGTTCATGTGCACCTCTTGCAGTCACAGGCAGATCCAAAGGAACTTTCCTACCTAACCCTTTAGTTTACAGCTTCTTATTGATGCTGAACAACCACACTGCCTGTGATAGTGTATATTTTACTGCAAGGTGACATTTTTTTTGTCTGATCTCTGCTGTAAACTTTGCTTATCCATTGTCTGCTGCCTGCCCTGACCCAAGTTTTTTACAATATCCATTTAGATACCGTGTTTGAATCTCTTCTGTGTATGATGAATAGCTCTGCCTGACTTTGCTTCTGCTTCCTTGGAACCAATATGTTGTGAAGCAGTGGTTGCTGTTGGTTTGCTTATGGACTCCAGGTCCGAATGCTGGGACAGTGCTTACAGCCTCTTGAGTGTAAGTCAAGAGTGTGGTGGCAGGGCCTGGCAGCCTCTGCTCACTGTCACAGTCTGTATGAATGGAGAGGGGATATGTTTGCTAGCACCCCTCCCTCCCTCTCAACAACTTTGAAAAAATCTCAGAGTATGGGGACCCAGGATTTCTGATGGTGGCCCTGTGTGGTGGAGATTGGGGGATTGAAGCCTTGGCATTGGTGTAGTACCACAAGAATACACATTTATGTTTCCCAACACGTCACTAATGAAATTGTACTAAAGTGTGTCTTTTTAAAAATAAATTTACTTCTATATAGCCCCCACCTATTTTTTCTAATTAATTCAAAGCCCCTAAAAACATCACAATTGCTGGGGATGGATGGGTCAGGGGATACCTATGGAATCATTTTTATCATGAGGATCAGTTGTAGATATAGTGTCGTGGAGTGTATCAGTCCTCAGGTTCTTTGGAATTCTCGGAAATACCACAGTCTTCACGGCTCTCACAAAAATAAAGCACTGTCCACTCAGCTGGTTATGGGATATTTACCAGTCTTTACTACAGGAATATTTACATCTTCACACCATACCCAATAGCAGGGAGGGGGTATCAGGCTTTGGAGCTACAGTTGCAAATGGTGCCATAACTAGCTGCTGAGAGTGGAAGGAGGTCGCGGCGGCTCTTACCCAACATGTGATCTCTCAGAAAAGGTCTGCATCCCGTAAGTGGGGTAGGTGTGGGAGACACTCCGTCGATCCTCTACATGGGTCACCTACTGGGGAAACAGCTCTCTCTCTGCAGACCAAACAGCTACAGGAAGGTAGTCTTGCAGAATGGCCCAGAACATTCTGATAGGGACTTATTTATACACTATGGCAAGGGGCTGGCCAGTAGCAACAATGGGACAGACTAGGCAATATAAACAAGAAGTGGGGGGAGCCTTGGCCTGACCTCTGGTAGGGTTTCAGCAGCTGCCTGACACTTGATACATTAATTAAAGGCAAATGCCTTTATTTACCAGGTAGTGTTGAGCATGAATATACGTATTGCAATTTTTTTTATCATGAATACCAAATATATCAAATATTTGAGAATTTGCGAAGATCTCGAATATTGTCCCATATATTCATCATCTCGAATATTTGCGATTCTGGAGAAAGTAAAATTGCACACAATATTCGCATAAAAAATACTGATATTCACAAAGTTTGCGAAGTAATGCCATTTCACATTTTCAGCTGCAATCTCACATTCTGCCACCAGGTGTCGCTGTAACAGCACACATTGCAATAAATCTTTTTACAACTGCTGACGCTCCCAAACTATAATGAAAGGAGATCTCGAATTTGTGAACTTATTTTGGAGAATATCCATTTCAAATATTTTCTACGCTGCTCATCACTATTACCAGGAACAAAAAATAAGCAGACCTGTTTTTTTTTGTGCAAGCTTCAATTTAATTTACATCATGTTTTATTATATATATTATACAATAACCACTTAACAAGAATGAAGAAAAGAATGCTTTGTTTTTTTTTGTTTATTCTTTGTAAAAGGCCATGAAATACAATATCCAGCAACCGACCTAAGGGCTTGTCCCCACTGGCGAAGCTGGCCGCGGGGCGACATGGTCCCGCTTGCGGCCGCAAGCCACCAACCGCTCAGGGGCTGAACAAAGTTCAATGAATACACATCAATGCAGCCGTGCGGCCAGCTTCGCCAGCTGCATCTTGTGAATGGCATAGTCTGGATTCCTGAGGCTTCTGTACCTGCTACTAGAGATGGTTGAAATGAATAAAATTAGGTTCTACTTTAATTTCGAGTTTCCCAATCGAATTTCGATTCAACTTTTTTCGAGTCGAAATTTCTAAAGTCGAAAATTTGCATAACGTCTGAAATACGCATAACGTCAAAAATTCGCATAACGTCAAAAATTCACATAACGTCAAAAATTCACATAAGGTGGAAAATTTCGATTTGCTGTATGAGCTGGAGCCTATAACTCGACGATTATCAGTTACATAGTAGCAGAGCTTACACTCAGAGCGAGATTAAACCCCAATTTTACACAAACTGACATGTTAGAGCAAAACTTATTGTTTTCAAACATTTCCCCAACCTTCTCTACAACTCTCTACAACTCCGCAATGTCCCCCCATCCCTTCTCTACAACTCCAGCAATTTTGTGAGGATACCATTTTCAGGGGCTTTGCAATAAGCTGACAAAGTTAGCTAGCACCATGCGAATTTTCCAATCACTCCCGCATGCGAAAATTTTAATAAAATGGCGATATGCGCACGCGAAATAGCGGCACGGCAAATCAAAAGCAACGTTCTTTTTCAGTCGAAATATCAGTGCGAATTTTTAAATGATTTCGACTTTTTCTACTTAAAAATTCGCACTGCAAATTTTTCGACCATCCCTACCTGCTACCCATATGCATCCCAGGCATCCCTTTAGTCATGAAGAGATGAATATTTGCATTGTGGGCAGAGCTCACTTCAGCCTATTAGTATGTGACTGCCCTCTGCTCCTGATGTTATATATATATATGGTATAATAGTAAGCAGGGCCACCATTAAAAATTTCTGTGATCCATTTTTGGTGCACCCCCTCACTAAGAATAAGATGCAGCAGCACATCCTGACAGCAGCATCGAGGCAGCGCGCAGGACGGGGAACCCTTTTGCCATGCTGACGCAACTACCGGATAGTGGACAGCCGGGCTCCCCTAGATGGTCAGGTCCGGAAGGGCCCCCTGTACCAGTCTGACAGCAGTCCCAGATGTTTTAAACCAGTGGTTCTCAACTTTCCTAATGACATGACCCAGGAAGTGACACCGTGCTGTGTCACATTTGAGTTCCAAATACCGGACACTCCTCGATGTCACTTGGATAAATGTTATGTGCCCTCTTTCCCCTAGGTTAGGAGAGAGAGGGGTTACTCCCCCTCTCAATATCCCATCCCGCTTGTGGGCATCAGCGCTACTGCTTTCAGTGAACCTGGTGATCCCTCTGAATCATCCCAACCCAAAGGTTGAGAGCTGCTGTTCCAAACGTAAGTTCTCTCATAACAATATAAGACACATTATTGTTTTTAGTAACTAATTTAGTTAAGAATTATTGTTTTCTTGTTTTCTCCCTCAAAACCTCTCCCTTAGGCTATACCCCCAATTGGGTGATCACCCGCATTTCCAATCACGGCGCGGTGATCGCTTGCAATTTTTCTGGGGAGCAATCGAGTGAGATCGAGCACGTTTTTGCCAGACGCAATTAGGGCAGGCAGCATGTGTGGGGGTGGGACTGCCCAACTGCGCTTGATCCCCCCTGATTGCGCCCATAGCGAATGAATGGGGGCGCCTCTAAAAACTTAATTGAAACATTTTTTTTTTATGTGTCCATTCATCTCTTTGGCCACGATCAGGGCAAGCTGCCGCCACCACCGTGGCCCACGATCAAAAATGGGTGACCTGAAAAAGTAATCGGGGGAGGCCACAGATACAGTAATCAGCATTAACATCAGATACGTGCAGAGGTTTCACTATGAAGTCTGCACAAGCCGCAAGCGAAGGATACGTAACTTCATCATAATAAAATGTTTCAGGGTGCGATTCGGAGAACGCAACTCAGACAGTGACTTTATCCCAAAAGATCATGGAATTCATGTCCTAGAAACAAAAAATATTTAGTTGAAGATTGTGAATAAAAGAAAAATATTTTATTTAGTAAAAAGAAAAAGTAGATGGCAGTGATATGACCGTTGTTCTCTTAATCTGAGCTCCCCCTGTAGCACAGAATGACCAGTATGAGATAGGAACGGTATATGCTCCCCATCGAGATGTGCTTCCTCTGTAGCACAGAATGACCAGCAGGGGGAGCACCTCCCATGAGATAGGGTCGGTATATACTCCCCGTCGAGATGTGTACCCCCTGTAGCACAGAATGACCAGCAGGGGGAGCACATCTCATGACATAGGACCGGTATATGCTCCCCGTCGAGATGTACTCCCCCTATAGCACAGAATGAACAGCAGGGGTAGCACATTTCATGAAATGAGATACAATGGGCATAAAACCTCTGTCAAGATGTGCTCCCCCTGTTGCACAGAATGTCATATGGGAAAGGTTGCATCAAAATCAGTATGGATGGTTCGAAATAGGTGGTCCATATCTGCAGAAAGGTTGTAGAGAGTAAAATAAGTGGGGTAGCACATGATTTTAAGGGAGGACTCTCAGAGGTCCAAAGCGTTAGGAGCAAAAGGGGCAAAAATAGAGCCTGACGAGATTTGCTCCCCCTCCCCCATTAATTTGCAAAGAAAATGTGACCCACTTTGCAGTTGTGCTTCTCTGGAACCAAGGGGGCTACAGACAACAATTTTGGCAAGATTGGAGGATTGACGGACTTTAGCTGCAGCCATGCCAAAATTGGGGTCTGTAACCCATCAGATTGGTTAAGCGGTGTTTTGTCGATCTGTGCTCCTCCATCGCCTATTTTATCTAATGAGATGTGCTCCCCCTGCTATTCATTCTGTGCTACAGGCGGAGTGCATCTCAACAAGACACCAGCTTTAGACTACAGATGGAAGAAGTCTTTTAGAAATAACAGTAACTGAACTTATTTTGAAGTTGGGATGTTCAACTCCAATCCTTGAAGACCAGGATGTGCATAAATGTTTTGAATTTGTAAATTTTTCTCATAAAAACCTGGCCTATATATGGCCCTCAAGTACTGGATTTGGCCAACACTGGTCTTTGATGGTCTTTAAAATGCTGCTATTGAAGACTCACCTGGAAGTTTTCTGCTCATCTCTGACTCTCTTTTAAGTCTTTTTGTTGTTTCTTTAGCTGGTAAGACAATTTCAGAAGACAATAAAAGTCAAAAGAAAACACAAACAAATGTCTCTTGCCATAAAAATAAAGTGTTCAAAATAATATCCCTGAGGAAGTAGACAATACACAAGCCCTCAAGACATATTGGTTATATAACTCCATGAACAGTGAATACTATAGTGTGAGATAGACCAGCCGCTGCCTGCTGATACAGCCGCCTGGACCGAGCCCTGGCTTTTGGTGACCACCACACAGTTTCTGGCAGTAAAGAGAGGACCTCCAGGCTGCACTGAAGGCCGCACGGTGAGCAAGCACCGTCCTACAGAGATTACTTGGCTACGGCCAATAAAGTTTCTTAAGTTATTCAGTTGTATACTGACTTAATTCCAGTAAAGTTATTTCTTAAACACATTCGTGCTGATTTTTTGGCTGATCGAACGCCATGCGCATTCCTTCCGGTCCCTCATCTATCAAGGCAGGATCATTACGTGTATGGGGACCTTCATTCTTGATCTTCAGCTGTTGTGGTTGACTTGGTCATCTATATTCATCATTTGGCATCGCATTAAGCATCTCTAGTAAACACATCAAGACTAATCTGCTACCTTTAGCTTTTGGTGGTTGGCCAACATTTGGTTGGCTGGATACATTTCAACTCAACTAAATGAGAAACAATGCAAACACTGTCCACCCACAACCCAAATGGAAATGACGTTGACAAGATCTATGTAGTATTATGCCAGATAGGTTACTAAATCTGCTTTCATCTTACTCACCTGTCTGATTTCTTTCAAAAATAACATCTTTATCTGGTTTTCTTTCATCAGTTCCAGAACTTTTCTCACTGTTGATGCTGCGTGTCTAATAGTATGGCGGGAAATGATGAGGTCGGCCATGTTCTCCACAGATAAACCTTTGATATCTCGCATCTGAATTTTGCCTCCTTTAAACGGTGGCTTTATCAAACAGAGTTTATCCTGTTTGTATTGATGTGGTCCCCTCCAAGTTTTTTCAGATGCGTTGCCATGATGCTGCTGGTTTTCTTCTCCACATTGATGCTGGGAAGAGCTTTCTTTCTCTCCATATGTCCTGTAGCAAATTAGTAGATATAAGCAGGGGTGCACATAAGTGGTACTCTGGTACTCAGAAGCTTTGCGTACTTGCATTATTGTTAAACAGTTCATATGTGTACTAACAACTTGGAGGCACTCCGTGTCTGGGCGGCCGCAGCTAAATTTTACATGTATACAATTTATGTCACTTGGATAACCGCAGGGAAACATGAATAACTATGAAAGGTTGCAGTTAGGAGTGTGAAATCTGGAATGTTAATGAATATAGATTTGACTTCTAAGGGTGTTGGATATCTGGGGATCAGAGGAGGCATATGTAAGAGTTAAATCTGACAAGAGAAAAGCACTGTGGGATAGCTGGAGTATTACTATGAAAGGATGACATTTGGCCTACCGGTAGTTTCAGAGGTCAGTTACTAACCCAGGGTTGTACTACTGGGGTATGAGATCTGGGGGTTCAAATGGTGTTGTACTGTGAGAGTTACATGTGACCCAAAGTCAGCTGGTGAACTGTGGATGGAGACAGCTAATCGGAGGATCAATTAGGAACAGGGAGGTCCATCTGCAGCAGAATCTACCATACAGGAAGCTGATACAGAGGACAGTGAGGGAGACAGTGAGGAAGACCACCCTAAATATGGGGTGAGTGCCAAACACCATCTCCTGGTACTCATCTGAGGAGCTCACTAAACATGTTATGTGCACTCCTGGCTATAAACATCTGAACACATACAGCACATCTCACAACCAATACTTTAACTTTTACTACTACTACTCCATAGCACCAAACTGAGTTCTATGAACGTTCAGTCCTATGGGGATTCACAATTCTGCACTGACTACAGAGAGGCAGATGTGTTCAGCATGACCATGGCAATGTGTTCAATGAGCTCTACATATACTGTACAGGATCCTAATGGTGGATCCTGTATATCAGGTATGTCTGCCCTTTTTTTGGTTTGTGGTCTTGTGTGATCTGCCTTCGAAACTGTGTGTACATGAAAAAACCCAAGAGAGGTGGGGACTTTTGGAGAAATCTACTGGAAAACTAAGCCTACTAGGTGAGTGTGAGGGTCATAAACAGTACAAAAAAGTATTAGAGTGGGCAAAAAGCAAGCAGAGGTCAATGCAGGAAACAGGCAAGAGAGGTAAAATTGTCCAAGGTCAAAATACAAGTAACCAGCCCAGATAATGTTTGTGAAGGTTCTCATTCATCCAGGTCAATGCATATCTGTATTGTTAAATTCAAATCAACTGGACTTGCTGTGTGTTGTTTCTTAAAGACATTTCGCTAGTCATCCGACTGGCTTTCTCAATTCACAGTGACATAATCTTACTGGGAATATATACTCTGGGGTATAGCTCCAATCCCCATAATGTGTTACCAGCATGGGGTCTGAGCCTCATGGAGGTGGTGTTACTACATTAGCACATGGGTACACCTCACAGCTCCATTCATGCTAATGTAGTAACACCTACCTCCATGAAGCTCAGACCCCATGCTGGGTAAAACATTATGTGGATTGGAGCGATACCCCAAAGTATATATTCCCAGTAAGATCATGTACAGTCACTCTGAATTGAGAAAGCCAGTCGGATGACTAGTGAAACATCTTCAAGAAACAGTCCAGTTGATTTGAAATAAACACTGCAGACAGCCCAGAAAAGCACCTAGAGCTGTACAGGTAAACTGACACTATCACAGGCACTTACCTGAAAAAGGGAGGTATTATATATGGACACCTAGCCAATCCTGAATCTAATCTCCTACAGATCCTGATAGGGAAACTCAAACAGATATATACAAGGAAACAGAAGAGGAGTGAGACCCAGTTGTCTCTCTATCCCTGCTGTTTAATTTCCCTTGGGCGAGCCCAAAGGCGAGGGGACTTTAACGACCAAGAATCAAGCTCAGTGCATAGAAAGTAATCTAGGTAAATCAAAAATTCCAAAATTTAATATGATATAAACAGCAGATGATTAAAAGCAAGAATGTCTTCCCAGCCGGCACATATAAAATGAATTAAGAGCATAATGGCAAACATACAGAATAAAGAATAAACACAAATAGATGCAATTGGTTGAAAACCGGATTCCTGTGTAGAAACAGGATAGTCCCCAACGCGCGTTTCGTAGTGGTTACTTCGTCAGGGGGAAAATCTTGAAGGATAATTGGTATGTGACATGCGACATCATCAGTTAATATTGCTTCAAACGCCAAATGCCGAGAGGGATGAGGAGGCCATCTAAGGCTATGCCGGAGGCGAGCGTGGAGTGACGAACGAGGGGCCAAACTGTGGCGCAAACAGGCAGCGAATAAAGGGCAGCCAAAAACTGGACCTGGTCTGAAATCAGCATATGTCAAGGTATATTCAAAAGCTGTGGTTACAGCTACTTTGAGGTATGAGGTGAAGAGGTCCTAGTCTGAGGAGGTGTCCGCCTGTGAAGCCGTGCTCACCGTGTCGCCAGGCGACACTCGTCACTCCACGCTCGGGGGTTGTTAGACTGAATGAAAGGGATTCTCTCTAGAGAATTTTCTGATTTTCATGCTGTCTTTATTGTTTGTTGCTTTTCATGTGGTGCTAATAAAGTTTATTGAATTTTAACTAAAAGTTTTGTTTAAACTGTTTATCCGGGGGACCACTTTAAGGTCCCAGATTTGGAGGGTATCTTTCTCTTTTTCCTATCCTGAATATTATGAGAATGAGTACTAGCTAAGGGGAATTTTTTCTTCCAATTCTGTAATTATTCCCTAATTTTATATTTCCTAACAGGTGCTAGGTAAAGTTTTTGCACAGTAACCTAAAAGTGAAGCTAAATGGAAGGCACTAGTGTGTCTACAGGTTTATGTGCTGGCAGAGTTGGATTTATTTTGTGCTATGGAAGTTACCATATCACCTTGGTCTGGATGAGCCAAGGAGAACCTGACTTGGTTACCATGACAGATCATGAAGAGCCCCACTATTTCGGTTGCTTATCTCCTGAAGTAGTGAATGGTGGTAGTTGGGTTGGTGTTATGGGCTCGTTCACACTAGACCCGCTGCAGCTGCAGTAAAAGGGCAAAATCACATGGCTGTTGATGACAATAATAAATGGGAATCTGGTGTGTAAACCAAAAAGCCCTTCAAACCAACATGATATTGCTTCATCAAAATTTTTTTCCACTTACCTTGTCCTTGTGGTTTTGGTTTGGTGAGTAGTCTATGTTCTTCCAGTTAACTTGACGTTGGTCTTGCCACAGCATCTCGGTCACATTCTGTCTGTAATTGTTTGGTTGCAGAACCAGAACCTAGAATTATAATATAGTTTAGTGTCACATATATGCCTGCAAAAGTGTACTCCGGGTTCCCACCTTGAACCATGGCTTTTAAAATAGTAGAGTCTTGTACGGTGTTGGCCATCGATGAATACAGAGAGTTTGGAGTTCAAGTGATCCTCTTAATTGGCTTACAGAAGTCATGAAAGAATTATTGACCCCTGCTCCGCCGCATTTTTTAATAATAAATAGATATCTGTTGTGTAAACAACGTCCTTAAATCGATATTATATTACTAGAGAATATCAGCATTTACCTTGAGCAGTTGGTCTTGGCAGAGTATTTCGGTCTCGCTCTCTCTTTTTGGCGATGGGATTATAGCCTGGTACAGCACTATAGGATGGTTCCAGAGTTTTGGGTGTGATGTTGTATACTTGTTTCCTTAATGGATCATCCACCATGTCTATAGATGTAGAAGCATTACAAAGATACATATGGAATGGCAAAATTATCAGACAAATTCCTATGTATCCATCCAATCCACATGTACATGGGTAATCTAGACTGGATAGGAGCAGACCAAGCTCTTCCAAGCTCTGTGTAATATTTTCTTTATCACCCTTTACCTGGTTAGACCAGGGGTTGGCAACCTAGGACTCTTGCACCTCTTCATGCTTGATCAACTCCTATGCCTTCAATCTCCCTTCCACCAGAACATACATGTTGGAAGAAAAATAGAGAAGTTCACATCTGCAAAAACAGCTGTGAGAGATCTTGGCTGCTCGCTTCATTTCCAGCATGTGGGCTAGGGGGTGGAATCCACATATGGGAGTAAAAGACAAATAGGAACCAGGACACAAGGCACACAGTCTAGTGCAACAAAGTAAAGTACTGTAAGGTCAAATTTACATGGTCGTTCAGCAATCCAGTTGTTGGCTACCATGTATTGGACTTCAATAGGGTACTTATCTACGTTTCCTGGGCTGCTGCCAGAGTGCACGATCGTTTCCCGGGCTGCTGCAGCCCGCGAAACGCGAGTGTAAAATTAGCCTCACTGATAAAGAAATAGATAAATAACTTACAATACAGGAGGTACAGAGCAGGCCTAGCAGGGGCTAATCGCCTACCAGGCCAGGTGTGTTTAGCCGTGTGGATACCAGGATGACATCACTTCTGTTTGCGGGCAGAATCTTCTGCATTCCCGATACAGGAGATTAAAGTCCCCTATTTAGTTCCTGCCTAACTTAGGAAACACAGGGCGTTACTCTCCCTAGTAATGTTCCACCCCGCACATCATCTGCACAAGCGGTTGGGAACTTAGGGGGAGAGTAATGCCTCCTCCCTCCGATCTCCACCTTTCGTGAATTTGGCCGGTATGGATCCATGAGATGCATTTGAGGTGGCAGTCCTTTGTCAATCATAGGGGCCCCTATGAATTTTGAGTATTCTATCTTTTACTTTATCATTTTGTCAGTGATGATGTTAGCAACAGCTTTATAACCTTTAGGCATCAAAAACAAAACTGTAAGCAGGGAAAAACTCAGTTCCAGAGATGTGACAGATATTCACCTCAGAATTCAAATACTGTATATATAGTGGATATGATTTAGGTTGTGCAATCAACAAAACAGAGCAGGAACGATCATATACAAATATACATTTATTTAGCATACACGGAGATATATACACATATAATAAAAGATAATAATGCCACAAGATATATTTGATTAGAAAGTCAGATATAAAAATGGCACCATAATATAAAAAAAACCTATACATTTGCTCCAGGTTGTCTTCGGAGCTGTCCCACCGTAATGGGGCCAAAGGCAAATGGACTTTTAGGCGGACATTTATGTAGCAATAATGTCAGATAAAAGGTAAAAAATAATAATAAATTCAAGGTAAGTCCGTAGTCAGGGTTTTAAAGTCCAAGTATAATTAATGGTACACAACAGGTCCAACTATGTATTCATGCACAAGATTGTCAAAACACATCGTTGGACCTGTTGTGTGCCGCCTAAAAGTTGTGCACCGCCTAAAAGTGTATAGTTTTTTTTATATTATGATATTTATTTTGGATGTTGGTGGACAACTTTCTCTATGTTTACCTTGTGTATAGGGGGGAGCCCCTATATGTTCTAAGTAATAAAAATGACATGCAACATGCAATCAGCTCAACATACAGAATATGGAGTCATGGTTGAATGCAGACGAGGCATTTAAAAAGCCTAGTTGTATAACAGATTACATATGCGGAAATACAATAACGGTAACCTAAAACTTGGGTTCGCGCATCCCTTGCAGGATTCATGCAGGAATCGGATGCAGCAACTAACAAGGACGAAGTAATGAGCTGCACATAAAGAGTGCCGTCCGATTCTCGGCACTAGCAGACGGGCACGATGACGACTAGCTGCAAATAGCCCAGAGTTTCACTATAAGTCTATAGAAGCAGCCTGGTTGGTGTGTGCATTCCGCCAAGAGGTTTTTCTTACAATAGACTATTCTAGCTCTGACCTCTGCAAATGAGCAGAAAACTTCTACCACACCAGCTTGTTGAGAAATGTAATATAAAAATATACCTTACCAAGATAGTGGACAATGCCTGCAAAAAGGAATGATATCAGCTAACAGCAGCCACAGCTATTAGCCACCTTCTAATAGCTGGATTCCTTTTTTCCTTTGTGCATGACTTTTAATAGTAATTCTTATCTTAAAAATACACCTTCTACAATTTGAAATCCTCCGATCATTTCCAAGCTAGGAGGCGGATATAAGGCGGAGATTGATAATCAGATTAAGTGACGTCATTATGTTAACCCATTTATGACTAACATACGTTAGATGCAACATAGGATCTATGCAGCTAGGTGGCAATGTTTTATAACTTATTAATATTTGCTAAATAATATTACATCCAGGATAAACAAAACAATAAATCTTAATCTTGAAAGTAAGTTATGACATCTCCCAACTAAAACTAGAGTTTCTAGGAATATGTACAATATTATCACACAGAAATATTTGCACCTGGATTACTATTATTGAGAGAAAAGAGAAAATATGATAAGTCAAAACACATAAAACCAATTAATAGTGTTTCCACTGCAGAGTACGCAGAAAATGGAGTGATAACTGTATAATATGGCCTTAAATATAGGCCAATACACACACTTTAGCATAAGAATATATAAAACGTTATACCCCTATAAAAGGTCTGACAATTTACAGTGCTTTACTTTCACTAGGTGGTGCACCTCGTGCCCTTGTTCCAAAATTAATATAAGAGTGGAGAGAAGCTTTAAGTTGCACCAGTTGCCTGTTTGTGGGCCTATTCTATCTTCTATATATGCATCACAACGAGGGAGGAAACCCAATGGATGGAAACCCAGTGACATTCAGGCAAAATCAGGCAATGCTGTGCAATGAGATACATTTTCCTAATTGAAAACCATTATCAAGTAGCCGCTTACGATACTGAAATTGATTAACCCCCAGAGGACTGACAACTAAAAAAAATTCTCATTTTATTGAGGGAACTGCAGGTTAGTGTTGTTTTAGGTATGTGGAGAACTACCACTAACTTGCTGGTGTAGTGGAGAGGGGAAACAGAAGACTTCGGGGCAAGCAGAGGACTTAAAAGGGGAGCTCTCCCAGATGACATTAGGTCCACCTGTACAGGCGTGCATGCAGCTGGAGAGCATAATAGCACATAGCTCGTGAACCATGCCACGGTATGTGCCCAGTGCCATCAATCCTGTCTCTTACCAATTTCGGTGGGGTGGATTCAATCCCTTGTTGGCTGGGTTCCGCCTGGACACCCATGGCACCTCTGCAGCTGCAGCCCTAAACTTCAATTAGCTGGCCTGCCACCCAGGGGCCACCATGATCTGCAGTGGGACCTTCTGGCCATACTTGAGGTTAGGACTCTGCCTACAGACGCTATGCCTTGTGCGCTGCAGCCTTTACCTTGTTGGACTAGTTCTAGACTATATTAGTTGCACTGTATGCGGTGGACATTTTCAGTACAGTTGATTGTTGCCGTTGGATCATTCTGCAAGACCATTTCAGGTCTCAGAGTTTTAATAAAGTTCGAGTTTAAAGCATCATCTGGTTGATTCCTGCGCACAACATCTGGCATCACGAACAGGATCAGCCATTAGCAGCACTAAGGCTGGCACTCAGACTGGGCTAAGCGGGTGCAGGCCTTGGCATAGACGTATGGACATTATACCAGAGGAAAGAAACCAAATTGTTCTACCGTGACTTTCATAGAAAGTACCAGTAGCTAGTGATGTCCTGAACTGTTCGCCGCCGAACTGTTCGCGGCGAATATCGCATGTTCGCGTTCGCGCGAATACTCGAACACCAATGGAAACAATTGTTTTGCACCCCTATCTTTTAAGCTTGAACAAACCTTTGACCCTGTGAGTCTCAGTCAGCAGTCATAATCCAGCCATCAGCACCCACCACCTCACGGACCATCCTACCCTCTATCACACGCAGGAGAGATGTCATTCACATGCTCTCTGACGAGAAGTGGGCACGGACAAAGGTGAGTGACACGGGCAATGTGGTGACACGGGCAATAGTGTGACAGGGCAATGGTGGTGACCGGGCACGGTGGACCGGCGGGGCAACAGGTGGTGACACGGGCACGGTGGACACGGGCAAACGGTGGTGACCACGGGCAACTGATGGTGACATGGCAAAGGTGGTGCACGGGCAAAGTGGTGACACGGGCAATGGTGGTGACACGGGCAAAGGGTGGTGACACGGGCAATGTGGTGACGGGCAATGGTGACCGACACTGGTGGTACACAGGCAAAGGTGGATGAAACGGGCAATGTGTGTGACCAATGGGCCATGGGGTGCCTGCAATGTATCTGGCGACGCGAAAACAACGCGAATACCCGCCAACGCGACCGCATCCATTGACTATCCATTGCAGAACTCTTGGTGCGCGGATTTATGGTGAAAAAAAAAAATTCCTGGAGACGTTTGCCATGGCACCCCCTCTGTCATTCATTGTCCGGTGTTTGACCCTGAAAACAACTCCCAACACTCATTGTGCCAGAAAGGTCCCTTTGTTTTTTAACAATTCGCCTCCCCTTGAAGTCAAGGGCGGGTTCGCGTGTTCGCGAACATTAAATTCCGGGTTCGCGACATCACTACCAGTAGCTCTGGGACTTTTAGGGCATTCAATAAAGAGTTAAGTGTTGGCGTAAATATTATTTATTCAATTATTTGTACACAGTGTCAACATGAAAAAGCAGATATTTGAAAATATTCAATAAGAACCATAATACATCATATTAGACATGTAAAGTGTAAGCTTGACGCGTTTCGCTGCTCGCTTCTTCAGGAGCTTCGCACTGTACATATGAGCGTTTCTGCTACATTCAATACGAGTATCTCTGCCATAATCTGTAAGCAATACATCAAAGTAAATATATAGGCGAAGCTAACGTAAAAGGAATACTGTGCGTATCCTTACCAATTAATCGGTGATATCAAAAGAAGGGTTGGATGAGCTGCGGGTCCCGAATGTCATTCAGGCCAGCAGTCCATCCGGTTTTTCTCTTTGCCTTCACGGCAAAGACGCGGGGACTTTTAAATGGCCACCCCAGTTATACAAATATACCCCAGTTGGGGATTTATAAGTACAGATTAAGTAAAAGAGGTTGCAGTAACAGTGATTTCATGCCATAACAAACATTGCACAGTCCATAAGTTCGTTAAAATCTGAAAAAGTCTTTAATGTTCTCTTCTGGATGATATTTGGGCAATCTGGATGTTCTGAATGATCCACCGAGCAAGCTGAGCGAAAATAAGTATCCAACCAAAACTTATGAAAGGCGTTTCCACTACCTCGACGCGCGTTTCTACTGGATTTTCTTCAGGAGGCGTGGTAGGTCTGTATTCTAGGTAAAGTCTGGTAAAGATTTATGGATCTTGGCTCAACTCGCCCACAGAAGAGAAAAAGAGACAGCAGGAGGAACGGGGGGCCACTGTCTGGGACAGCCCGGGCAGACCTGTAAGCTAGAAAGAGTAGTCTTGGTCATTCATGTAGCCTGTGTGCTGCCAGGCAGGGGTAAGAGAGTAGTGAGGTCAGCTTCCAAGGTTTCCTCCGTGCACGGACACAGATATTCTCGGTGATGCCCTGGGGACTATCTTCTATGCTCTTTTCTGTCTATACCTGGGTTCTCGCATCTCCTTCCTCAACACAACCTCGGGCCACACACTGTCCAACACTAGATCTTCACACTCTCCTACACTAAATAGATCACCACACATCACCTTAGGCCAATACCCCACTACTGACACTCATCACTACATGGCCGGCCCATTCCCCCTTTTTCTCCCCCTCTCCCCTTCTCTTCCTTCTTCTTTCTTCCCCCCCCCCCCCCACCGTGGTTTCATGCACTACACACATTACTCACATTCTAACTCACCGCACTTACACTTCACAACACTTGAGCGCACTTGGGGTCAGACTCTTGATACTCTGATCTGGGGTGAAACCCTGAGGTGATTCCATCTCAGGGTTTTCTTTAATTCCTTTCTTAACTATACTCTCTCACCTACCGCTACTTTACAGTAAAGTCTATCTCACCTACTGTACTATTATGAATATAGATACTACCCCCGTGCTCTGATGTCGGAGCGCCTGGTGGGCCTTCCCTGGGGGTAAGGAGCGGGACTACGGAGACACCTGACGAGAAAACAGGTCCGCGTTTATTCCTATCACCGATTAATTGGTAAGGATACGCACAGTATTCCTTTTATGCTAGCTTCGCCTTTATATTTACTTTGATGTATTGCTTACAGATTATGGCAGAGATACTCGTATTGAATGTAGCAGAAACGCTTATATGTACAGTGCGAAGCTCCTGAAGAAGCGAGCAGCGAAACGCGTCGAGCTTACACTTTACATGTCTAATATGATGTATTATGGTTCTTATTGAATATTTTCAAATATCTGCTTTTTCATGTTGACACTGTGTACAAATAGTTGAATAAATAATATTTACGCCAACACTTAACTCTTTATTGAATGCCCTAAAAGTCCCCGAGCTACTGGTACTTTCTATGAAAGTCACGGTAGAACAATTTGGTTTCTTTCCTCTGGTATAATTTAGTTGGGATGTGGCATCCTTCTAGGGCAATCGAGAGCCCTGTTCTCATTGACGTATGGACATTCCCCAGCTTAGCAAGAGGAAATGGCCTACAATGCTCTCCAGGGAGAGGCCCGGAGAGTGCTGACGCCGCTATCCCCTACTGACCCATTGACACACTGGACTAAATTGTAGCCCGGCTGGAGTCTGTCTACAGCAGTGGTTAGCAAACTTTTCTTGCAGGTTCCCCCTTTTCTATTTAGAACCATTGTCGAGCCCCCCCTATTAAAACACATGTTAAGAATGAGGGCCCGCAAACTGTTTGTCAGCCACAGGCAACAGTCCAGCTAAACTATCGCTCAATACCCCATGGCGTTGCAGAAACTTGCCAATCAAATCTGCACACTACAGATTAATCAGACAAGCTGGGTGGCCTGGGGCTAGGACAAGCTGTGGCTCAAGGAACAGTTCACTAAGAGACTCATTTCCAAGGGAGTGCAAACCACAAAGGAGGGCAAAAATCCGAGAAACCCCTGATGTTCCCTACTTCAGTCTGCTAAGAAAGGGATCGGAGACACCTGAAAGCTTGTTTCTGTAATGACTTCCTTTAGCCAATAAAGGATATCACACTCTCATTCATCTGTTGTGGAAACAAAGTCCTCATATCAATATCATATTACTAGACAATATCAGCATTTACCTTGAGACGTTGGTCTTGGCAGAGTATTTCGGTCTCGCTCTCTCTTTTTGGCAATGGGATTAGAACCTGGTATGGCACTATAGGTTGGTTCCAGAGTTTTGGTTTCTATGTTGTATATTTGTTTCTTTCTTAATGGATCGTCCACCATGCCTATAGATTTGGAAGCATTAAAAAGATACAAAAGAACTGGAATGGCAAAATTATCAGCTGAAGTCTCTCTCCTGGAGCAATCTGGGTGCACATGGGTAATCTAGACTGGATAGGAGCAGACCACTCTTCCAAGCTTTGTGTAATATGTTCTTTATCACTCTTAATACTTCCACTTGTAGTCACCTGTATTTTCCTACCAATGTATTGCTGAGTAAAACTTTAATCACTATACATACACTGTACTGTATATGCATCTAACTCACTATTGGAACAAGTGGGTAAGGGTAAGTTCCCTACTGCCTACAATACATCCCTAATGCTCAGCGAGGGTCTTTTATGATCCAGGCTTTTGTTCTTGGTGGTTCTCATCATGAACTTGAAATGCTGCTCATAACGGACCTTGGTTGGGGATTTAAGTGAGAACAACTTTCATTAACATGTTTGAAAAAAAAAAAAGATTAGACCAAGGGTTGGCAACCTAGGACTCTTTAGCCCCTTTATGCTTGATTAACTCCTATGCCTTCAATCACCCTACCACCAGCACATACATGCAGGAAGGAAAATAGAGAAGTTCACATCTGCAGAAACAACTGAAAGATCTTGGCTGCTCTCTTCCCTTCCAGCATGTGGGGGAATGACAACATTCAAGAAGACTCAGTGGAGATACACCAATGGAGAGTGTGGTCCATCTGAAAAAGACAAATAGGAACACAACCTAGTATAGTATGTTTATATAGAAAGAGAGAGAGACCCCTGAAAATGGACATGGTGCTGCAATTGAGGACTAAAGTCTAAAGCCCCCCATAGACAGGCAGACTCCTCCATACAACTTTCATGAGACGTACCAACAACTATGTAGTATAGTGACCTCCCTGATAGAATACATAGTGATTGGAAGGTGTAGAAAGGTCCTCATATTACATGGTTTTGGTAGAAAAAAAGTTGGTTAAAGTCATTCCTAAAATCCTTTCATGCGCAAGTTGTCAGTGGACTGTAAATGTATTAAAAGTTCAAAATATAATTTAAACTATCAGTTTGTCCAGTGTGCAGTATGTGTGGTGGTGAGTAAAGAACCTCACAGCTCAACCGATAGCAAAGCATGCTATGGATAAAGCCCCCCATACACCACATACAACTACCATGCAACTTCTACCAAAACCATGTAATATGAGGACCTTTCTACACCTTCCAATCACTATGTATTCTATAGGGAGGTCACAATACTACATAGTTGTTGGTAGGTCTCATGAAAGTTGTATGGAGGAATCTGCAGGTGTATGGGGGGCTTTAAGGATTGATCTGTAGATACAATATGACCATATTAGCCCCATCGATGGGTAAAACACTTTCAATGGTAAAATCTATGTAAATTGGTTTGGTTAGTTGGTGTAGCAGTAGATCACATATCTCTAAAGCTCCCCATACACCACATACAATTACCATGCAACTTCTGTACAACCAACTTTTTTTCTACCAAAACCATGTAAAGCCCCCCATAGACGGGCAGACTCCCGGCCATAGTTGTAGCAGACCAGACTGCGTGCTCGCTCCCGCCGATCGCATCAAGGTTGGTCTGCCGCAACTATGTGGGAGCCCACCTTGAATTATGTAGAAAAAAAGCAGGCAAATCGGGTTGCATAGAGATCCGTCCTGTTGGTTTTTTTCGTAGCCGATCGTGAGAATAAACAAGAAAAAAGCTTGTTGGTGGCTGCACTCGATCCCTTCCCGTAGGAGCAGAACCTAATTAGCCAATTATTCAATTAACCATACTGCTCCCTTCCAGGATCCATCTCCCCTACAATATATATTCACTTAAAACCAAAAAAATGTGCATAGATAATAACATGGAAGGAATAACGGGTAAGATTAACCCCTTACTTCTTCCAAATCCATGAACCCCTGTGCAGCAATAAGCGCTTAGCACTCAAACACTCACTTTCACATTCCAAAAAAAAAATTGGTATCGTCATAATACATACATTTTTACAGATAACCCCAAACTCCCATGTACAAAACACCTACACAAAAACAACACCCAATTACTGCAAAACACCTCAGTAGGTGTCATATTTTAATAATTTATCAACTATTAGATATGAACCGCAATCCCGACAGTCAACTTTACCATACAAGTGATACCCACAAAACCACACAACTACCCCCCTACAAGCAGATTGCCTTCCCTGAATGACCCTGCCAAATCCAAACTAACCACCCAGCACACATCAAAACCCGTCAAAACGTAAATTGAAATAAATGATGTGCAGAAATACATACAGTAAAAGTCATCACACAATCCATCAAAAGCCTGGAATTACCATATAACCCCGTCCCGTCACATTTCCCTCAGTCACTGATAACACCTAACATAAAACACAGATATCCACATGAATTCCCCTGAACACTGTATAGATTTTTCGAATTAAATACACAATACAAACAATACAAACATCGTGACATGTACAACCCACATATTAACCACCTGAATAAACAAACATGGTCAAAGCCCGAATGCAAACATTTTCCCACATCATAAAAAATCCACAACCTAACAAACCCGACAATTATTAAAGATCGAACATTACATATATACAATTGAAATAAATTTATAGTCATACATCACAGATAAACACCATGAATTACAACAATTACCCTGTAATAATATTTACATTTTCATTTTCCCTACTGGAAATTATCCACATCAATAATCCCAAACTAACAAACCGACAATTATTAAAGATCAAACATACATATAAATTGAAATGAATAATAGCATATCATCACAAGTAAACCCATGATTGATAACAATACAACATATTTAAAACAGATAAAAAAATAACACCCCAAATCACTTAAATAATATCCTTAATAAAGTACTTACAGAGTATATGTGTTCCAATCCCCCCGCGCAGTATTCATGTCTCAAATCCAAGTAATCGATTGTAATCCTCCAAGAAAAAACTAAAATAAATAATCCTTCATCCCTAGAAAAATAAATCCATCCGATCCACCAAAAAGAAAATTTAACAATGAAACACCAGCTTACATCCCTCACCAAAATTTCTTCCAGGAAAAAGAAGAAAAAAAAATTATGCAAGAAAGGGAACGGTTTTCCACTCCCCCAAAAAAACACTCCAAAAGCTCAGGATCCAACAACAAAACAAAAAACATGATCTCCCATCCAGCAATCAAAAAAAAAAAAAAGATCAACAGCTGAAATCTTCACTCCCCTCGGAGCACCTAGGGACAGGTCCTTCTCTTTCCCTCCAGGCACCGAAAATAGTGTGAC
>CM070039.1:80544262-80560822 GCA_036250615.1 Ptychadena robeensis
ATGGTCAAAATAAAGTAAATTAGATTCAACTAAAACTGTGATGTTCCCGGTCAAATTTAGATTTTTATGTCAATTTCCAACTTAGAAGTTTCTAATGTAAAATTACAACTTATCAATTTCAAAATTAGCCTTAAGTTTTCATGTGATAGTGTTGATCGTGCATTTTTATCGTGCATTTTTCAGTTAGAGATTGAATGCGCGGGTGGGAATTCACCATAAAAAATAAAACAAATACTTGTTATGGTAGTGTGACAGACTGTTCGTCTGTCACAGCGTAAATGAACCTATCAGGTGTATCCTGGAAGGAATATAGGAATATGTTGGCCAACAACAATAGGTTGTTGTGCAGTTTTGTTTAGTTTTTGTTTTGGGTTTCTGGATTTTGGGATGGGGGAAGGAACTGGGTGGGCCTTCCCATTCCATCCAGGAACTACACCTGATGGACAACAGGGAGGTGGCTGGGTGTGTCTCAACAAAAGGAAACTGAAGCCACTCAGTCAGGGCTCCCAAGGAAGTTGGAGACAGTGCTGCTAGGTGCAGAAAATACAGGGCACACAGGTAGTGTGTTTGGCCCCATGCTGATGGTTGCCAGGAGGCAGGCCATTAAGGTTTCCTAGAGAGAGGAGGAGGCTCGGAGGATTGGCATTTTCAGGACATTCGTTTGGCTTATGTTAACCCCTGTGAGGGTGATTTTGTGTTTTGGACTAAACGTGGGCAGGAGCCCTAAAGCAATTACAATCGTGTGGATTGATGCTGGTGAGAGCACCGTTTGAGCTTTACCCCCACACTGGTGGAGAATGTGAGCATGAACCCCTAAACATGGACAGTGAACCCCCCAAACTTAAAAGTGGATGCTTTGCTTTTTTTTTGCATGAAAAAAAAATTACATTTAAAGGGCCAGTGCATTTTGATATGGAGAACTTGATGAAGGCTCTGTTGCAGACCACTGCAACCCAGGCACAGGCCACGGCATCCCAGCAGCAGGCCTACAATGCCCAACAACAAGCACACAATACCAGCTGGCCAGCCAAAGAGAGACTACAGAGGTCCAGTCTAAGGCAATGGCAGAGGCAGTGCAGCAGTTTGCTCAAAGGAAAGAGTCTTCAGCAGAAGCAGGTTCCTGCTAATGACGAGAAAGGCTTGGCCAATGAAAGTCCATCTCCTATGTCACCTGGCTGCTGTGTTTCATCAGGAGAGTGGAGCTTCCAGGGACTGGTGAATCAGCACTCTCTATTACAGAAACTGGAGCCTACAGTGAAGATTCTTTTACCATGGACTGATGCTATGCTGAATGCCCACCATGAACATAGACTGACCCCAGAAAAGGGGGCTGTTATGTATGATAACAGAGACTTACCACTGTGTGCATACCTGTGTCTAGTAAACAGGAAGCTTATGATGTGATATTAGTGAACACTGGAGAGAGTGAGGAAGTTCCCCCAACATCTGTGCCAGGCATAAAAGAGATGGCTGTTGAAATCATGGATGAGCTCGCAGTACCGGAGCTGGTGGTTTCCCATGGCAACAGTTCTGTTGAGCTGGTTGATAATAATGTTCTCCCAAAAGTAGAACTGAATGCACATGTTTCACATGAGACTGTACTGACCCTGGGTCAGCTTGAGAGTCCTTCCACAAACATGGTGGAAAAGCTGGACTGGTTCCAGTTGGTCCAGTGTATGGCGAATGTCACATGAGAGTCCTTGCAGTTCACTGCTGAGTTGTGTCCAGGGTTCCATGGCTGTGAAGAGACAGACTACCTTGCGGGAGGTGATGGGTCTAAACAGTCCTCTGCAGAGATAAATAGTAAAACTATAGGCCCTAAACCGGAGGTGGTAGATGATAACTCCGTCCTAGAAAACTAAAATGGATGGCATTGCGGGCACATAGGTCAACGACAGAGTCAAAAACGTTTTTTGTATATTAAACATAAAAAGTCTTTATTTAAATAGGACTAATTCATCAGTAAAAAGCTTTAAATACTTCCAATGAGGGAATCCACCATTGGAAATCCACCAGGATTCCCTCATTGGAAGTATTTGATGCTTTTTACTGTTGAATTAGTCCTATTTAAATAAAGACTTTTTATGTTTAATATACAAAAAACGTTTTTGACTCTGTCGTTGACCTATGTGCCCGCAATGCCATCCATTTTAGTTTTCTAGGAGGGAGTTATCATCTGCCACCTCTGGTTTAGGGCCTATAGTTTTACTATTTATCTCTCATGGATAGGGCACACCTTCCTGATATTTTGACTTTATTCCACCTTAGCTATATTTATTAGTCCTCTGCAGAGAGTGTACCAACAGATGAGCCCGGTTGTTTAGTTGCCATGGGTGATCATCTGTCTGTGTTTCCTCTGCTGACACTGCCCTAGCCGAGAAAACCCTCTGGTGCGATATTATGATGACTATGGCCAAAATGTTAGCAAAACTGAATTGCTGGTTGCCAAGGTAGATGGTAAAAGTGTTGAAGGTCTCATGAAGCAACCAGATACAAAGGGAAAGGAATTTCATGCTTGTGTATAACAGAGTACAGTTATTGTAAAACTTCAGGATGGTCATGGAGCCGGTGAGCTCCATATAAAATGGAAACATACCTGAAAACAAAGGGGGGGGGGGGGATATATGACAGACTGTTCGTCTGTCATGGTGTAAATGTACCCATCAGGTGTATCCTGAAAGGAATCCAGGAATATGTTGGCCAACAATAATAGGTTGTTGTGCAGTTTCGTTTTGTTTTTGTTTTGGGATTCTGGATTCTGGGATGGGGGGAAGGAACTGGCTGGGCCATTCCATCCAGGAACTACACGTTATGGACAACAGGGAGGTGGCTTGGTGTGTCTCAACAAAAGGAGACTGAAGCCACTCAGCCAGGGCTCCCAAGGAAGTTGGAGACAGTGATGCTAGGTGCAGAAAATACAGGGCACACAGAGTGTGTGTTTGGCCCCATGCTGATGGTTGCCAGGAGGCAGGTTTCCTAGAGAGAGGAGGCAGTAAGGTTTCCTAGAGAGAGGAAACATTTTTTTATCGTGCCAAGCCAGGAGGCTTGGCATTTTCCGGACATTTGCTTGGCTTATGTTAACCCCTGTGAGGGTGATTTTGTGTTTTGTACTGTTTGTGTGCAAATAAACGGCACAGGCAGGAGCCCCTAAACGATTACAATCATGTGGATTGATGCTGGTGAGAGCATAGTTTGAGCTGAACCCCCACAGTAGTTTACCTTCTACCTGGTGCAGAATATTGTGCTTGTTAGTGATGGCCGAACATCAGCTGTGGCTGTGTCATGCCAGAGGGGGATCAATGGCTAAACTTCTCCCCCAAAATATGAATTTTTCAAAATGCTGTTTTCTTCAGGTCTAATGGCCGGAAATCTCATTTAGATTATAGGTTTTACCACAAGTTACCGAACAGTACATTCTGCAGTGCATCGCATGTAATCAGATCTCTCTGCAATGCATAATAAAGCATACCCCACCCCCAGAGGAGACTTTTATGGCTCAGTAATAATGAACTACATGTAACAGAACACCTTAGCTATAGCTGCAAGTCACTGGATGGAGTGTAATAGTAAAGTATCTCAGCCATCCCTCAGCAGCAACTCTCCCTATCTATCTAGTACTGGAGACTCAGCTCTCCCTATCTATCTAGTACTGGAGACACGGGATAAATGTAAAGTTGCCGCCGGGCTGCTTCTTTTTATAGGGGGGGGGGGTCCTCCAGGAGGAAAAATGCATTATTGGCTGTACTGTACCACCTGACTATAGGATGAGGGGTTGCACTTTATCTCCATGTTAAGGTATAGGGGGCAGGTAGAACACCCATAATGTTCGCCGGCATTGCGAACTGCGAACATGTTATGTTCGCCGTGAACTGTCCGCCGGGCGAACTTTTTGGCCATCACTAGTGCTTGTGTGTACTATGCAGTGTTTAAGAGTTCATCTATTATATACATCTATTAAGTTATAGAAAGCATTTATACTTTATGTTATTTATAGAAACACAATTGTTTGATTTAATGTCAAAATATATGGAATGCATAGTTTGTTATTTGAGTTCTCTCACTAGAATTGTTACTGGAAGGGATAAAAAAAGCTGATTATAGACTACAGCATGTTCGAGAAAAGTGTGCAGGGCAGGGCCATGCAGTATTTACTCTTTAAATATCCCCTTGGTAAGGCCAAAGGGCCAGCATCCAAGGCTTGGTTTCACTAGAATGGGGAGGACTGAAATAAAACTGTATATCCACATACACAAGAAGTAAAGTACTCAGAACCCTTAGACACACTAATGGAGAGTCACATTTTACAAGCTGGCACAGACATCTTTCCCTCACAGAATTCTGGCCTTTTGGCTGCACCAGAGAGCATGAAACAAATCCCTGCCTCCTAGGATGCTGTGCTTTTGAATGGTTTGGAGGGAGTGAAACAAAGCCCTGCTCCTGGGATGCTGACCTTTTGGATGGACTGGATGGTTTGAAAGAAAGCCCTGTCTCATGGGATGTTGGCCCTTTGCTGGGACCAGAGGGAGGGGAACACAGCCCTGCCTCCTTGAATGCTGGACTTTGGAATGGACTGAAGGGAGTGAAACACACCCCTACCTCCTGGGATGCTGATCTTTTGCATCATCCAGAGGGAATGGAACAAATCCCATCCTCTTAGGATGCTGACTTTAGCTTGGACCAGAGGGAATGAAACGAATCCCTGCCACCTGGGATCATGTCCTTTTCGCTGAGCCGGAGAGAGTGGAACAAAGGCCTGCCTCCTGCCTCCAACCTTTTGGATGGACAGGGCGGAGTGTAACAAAGTATACATTATTCAACTACACTGTGATATGTAGGTTAGGATCTGTCTTGCAAACCATCCAAGCAGGTAATACATTTTTACTAATTGTTGGGTCATGAACCTCAACATTCAACATACTGACTGTGACCCGAAGAGTCTCTTTGACCCAAAGAGTGCAATTTCCCTTGGGATGTGTGTACTGCTGGGAAGACTTCAATGTTTATCTCTTGTAAATCTTTAGTTTTTTTTGACCAAGAATGGAATGAAGTAACAGTAGAATATTTTTATTAATTTTTAAAAATGAAAGAATACAACACCCAACAGATTCCGACCCCAACAAGAAAATAATCATCATTAAGATCAGGTTTCTCCATAACATCAGCACAAGTGGAGGATAAGTAACTTCACAAATGTAATATAAACAGTTCAGAAATCAATGAGAAGATATAGAGTTTCACTAAATCATCAGGTTTAGGTTATGATTCAGGTTATGATTCAAAGCAGAGAAGGCATGTCAGATGGCGAGCTCATCCCAAGAGAAAAGAGTTGCATCCTAAAATTGAAAAATATTTAAATATGAATAATTTATTAACATGAAAGTTTGATGAAAGTCACATAAAATATAAGATACATACCTTTTTTTGCATTTCACAAAATAAAGATAATAATAATAAAAAAGAAACTTCTCTTTGTAATTGTAAATAACATTTTCTATTAAAGCAAATGTCAACCCAATCCCAAACTTTCCAAACTTCCTCTAACATGCTACAATAGTATAGAAAGCTTCTCCATCCGGAGGGTGCGACTCGATGGAGAATCACTAGTTGAGCCCAGCCCGTCCATGTTTGTTTTAACAAACACTGGATGAACTGCGTTCAGTTCAACTGCTAGGGGAGTTAAAATTAGAAATACATATCCTAAGCAATAGTATTAGATGTATCTGAATAGAATAATATGATGATGGCCCCGGGAGACAGATTTTATAATGCCAGGAACAATATAAAATTCTAGGACTTGGGAGGGTTTAGTGGGAATGGGCTCTGAGGTAAAGTGAAACCTGTAAATTTTTTGATTTTAAAAAAAGTGTACAGTCATTTAAGAACTTATATTAGACACTGACCTTTCATATTAATGTACTTCATCTCAAACATCTCTGGTCTGGTAATACAAAGGATACACAAACAAGAGAAGTCTATAAAATCACACAAGTAACACTTTTTTTTTTATAAATTTGCTAAATTCTCAAATATTTTTTTTTCATGTTGTCAGTATGGAGTGTTGTGTGAAGAATTCTGAGGAAAAATGTATTGAATGCATTTTGAAATAAGTCTGTAACATCACAAAATGTAGAAATGCACTGTGGATACTTTTCGGATGCACTGTATGGAACAAAATTTTTTCTTTAGGAAGGAAGGTTCTGAAAAAAAGTTCTGGATGAAGGATACTCTAGAGGAAATTGGTATTGGTTATGCATCTTAATGACAACTTGAGATGTCAATGAGATTATCATTATCATGCAAATTGTATGCAGACTGAAACTGAGCCAATCATATACAACTAACGTACAATCTGAATAGTAATATAGACATTTTCAGAACTGATAGCTACCTGTTGTCACTGTTGTCTAAACACTAAATATACATCAACACTGATGGAAAAACCACTATGGGTTACATTAGCAGACCAATATTGAAAGTTGTTGCTTGTGGCAAACCACATTGAAGCCAATGGGATACATAAATTTCCATTTATTTTTTATGAACAGCTATACTTAAATTCAAGAAAGGGTTTGGGGAATTTTAACAATCGGATGGTGGACATGAGTCAAGGGGCACAAAATCATAAAAAAAGAAATTCATCCCAAAAAACTAGAAATTTTTTATAGCAATGAGTCTGCACGTATAAAAGCCCATGCCATTGAAGCCAGTTGAATGGAATAGCAAAGTTCTCACTGGTGATGAATATATTAGTTAGCCATAAGGATAAACAATTAACGGCTACAGTTAAACAATTAACAGCTAGAGTTGTGTGTACTAAGGTTTGTATTAAGAGAGAGTTAAGTGTTTGGATTTACTTACACGTCTGTTTTTGAACTTCTTCCTTCATATTCATTGCCTCTGCCATGCCATAATGCCGAATGACAAGATCAACCACGCACTTTACAGATTGACCTTCAATATCTCTCATGTGAATTCTGTGTTTTGAACATACCAATTCCTTAAACATTTGTTTGCCCCGCTCTCCACATAATGTGAGCTCCCTTACTACATAGTTGCTGATATTTCTCCGCACACCAATAAGAGGTGGAGCATCTGGTGACGGTGAGTGTCCTGGAACAAACATGCAATGTAAGAAATCAACACATTCCATGTACAGGCTTAGTTCTTCCTCAATTATTATCCTAATATAGAGTAGGTGCTGGTAGACGTAAGGTGTTCATATACCGTATTTTTCGGACTATAAGACGCACCTGACCATAAGACGCACCCAGTTTTTAGAGCAGGAAATCAGAAAAAAAATATTTCATTTGTTTAATTGAATGTGAAAAATCTCCTGCAGTACCCCTATTCAGCCACTATGTGTCACTAGAGAGCAGACTTCAGCGTTTCTTTCTCACACACACAGAGAGCTCAGAGGGAGGGGGAGCACGGGGGAATTTGATCTCCCTTCTCTGCTGCGTGTGTAAGAAAGCTGTCTGCCAGACAGCTGTCTGTTTCTTCACACACTCTGCATCGGCTATATTTGCGGGGCTCTGCAAATATAGCCAATCAGTTCAGCTCCCCACAGCTCTCCTAGCAGATGGAGATTACACAGCTGTCATAGTCCATCAGCTGTGTGATCTCCATCGGCACACAGGAGGTGTGCCGACTGAGATCATACAGCTGAACTCCCCTCTCTCTCTGCGCGCAGCTGATCTTTCTGCCGGGAGAGATGTCGGGGAGCCAAGTTGCGGTCATCGGCGGCCGGATGGCCGCACATTCGGACCATAAGACGCAGGCACTTTTCCCCCCCAAATTTGGGGGTGAAAAAGTGCGTCTTATGGTCCGAAAAATACGGTACCTTTTAGATAGGTGTTTGTTCGCCATGCGCATTCGCGACCATTAACCGATCAGTGATCTAACGCAGCCACTCCTGTCTTTGAGTTTGATCACTCAGTCCCGCTCGAAGATAGTTCAGTTCAAATCCAAATGATCAGATGGAAATGGAGCACCTAAAGTTGTGCGCCTCGATTCCCATCCAATCAACGAGTGCTCAGGCGCAGTGTGGTGAGGCCACAATGCCATCACTACAATGCCGGGTCATTAATCATGCGGGCATATATACCTGTATGGACACCTTTCATCCCCTCTAGTGCCTTAGAATGATATATGATCACTAGTGAGCAGATTCTGACAATGACTAGCCATTGTGTTGCATTGTCAATAATGTAGTATAAAACAGCTGTTGTGTGGCCCCATTTGCATGTTTATTTCATTATTCTTTTTAAGTGGTTTCTATAAATTAACTTTTCTTCTTTAAAAATAGTTAGGGCTGTTTCATTTTGTTGTTTTTTTTTCAGGACAGGAAGGCTGGTGCAGTGTCAATTAATATCGAAAAGGTGGGCTTAGGTTTATTACCAGCACAAATTGAGAAGTTTGGGTAGATATGGGACCAGGTTGTGCAGCCCATTATGGAGGACAGACTGCCCTTGTTGTGGCATATATTGTACCTTATACATGATATTTTTTTAAAGTGGCCATGCTATTGACCCAAAGCATGCACATGTAAGGGAGAGAAGCCATGTCGGATGGTGAGGTAACTTCTGAGGGTGTGAAGTATGTTGGATACTGAGGTGACATGTGAAGGAGGGGAATTGAGCAGGATAGTGAGGTTTAGAAGCCTTGTCAGATTGTAAGGGGGGATTTGAATTAAGAGAAGTCATGTGAGTGAGAGAAGAAATGTCAGATGGTGAGGTGACATGTCAGTGAAAGAAGTCATGTCAGATGGTGAGGTGACATGTGAGGGAGAGAAGTCATGTCGGATGGTGAGGTGACATTTGAGGGAGAGAAGTCATGGCAGATGGTAAGGTGACTTGAGAGGGAGAGAAGCCATGTCGTATGGTGAGGTGACATGTGAGGGAGAGAAGTTATGGTGGATTCTGAGGTGACATGTGAGGGAGAGAAGCCATGTCGGATGGTGAGGTGACATGTGAGGTAGAGAAGTTGTGTAGGATGGTCAGGTAGGGGGTAAGGGAGAGAAGTCATGCCATATGGTGAGGTGACATGTGAGGGAGAGAAGTTGTGTAGGATGGTCAGGTAGGGATTAGGGAGAGAAATCATGTTGTATAGTGAGGTGACAGGTAAGGATGGAGAAGTTGTGGAGGATGGTAAGGTAGAGAAGTCATAGTGGATGGGGAGGTGACATGTAAGGGGGATAAGTCATGTCAGATAGTGAGGTGTTTAAAAAATGATGAATCTGAGACCATCACAATGTACCTCCACTTGGTCCTGGCATATCATCTTCTTTTTGTACTGTCTTTAATTTTTGGCAACTGGTTTAAAGCCTAGTACACCATTAACAGGTGGTACCACAGCCTTGGGAGCGTTGTATACTTCTAGAATAGAAATAGAATAGCTAATTCTCTCCAATTTCTGGATTCTTAATTATCAGACTATATTGCTCTATACCAGAGTCCTGGTGGGCAGACCATGGTGCTCTTTGGAAATAATGTCTAAATTAAGCAGACCCTTTCAAAGTAGAACACTGACGTGTGTAAAAGCTTTAAAAGGTATAGAAATGTGTAGGCACCTAAGATTTAAAAGGTATTTTGTCCACCTGTGTTGGCCATATGTATTCAGAAACATATTATGGGCTGTGCACATCAGGCAACCAGGTGTTCACCCAAAGTACCTGAACGTATATTACAGAATAGGAGTGATGTCAATGCTATAACAAGCCTGATGCCCTACCTCAACTAGGGGAAGACCCTCTGTTTAAGAACGGCATTGGGCTTGGTTAGACCAGGTCTGCCAAAGGGGGCTGATATTGCTTGGATGGGAGGGGACATGCTTTTTGCACCCCTCCCCCATTTTTAGGCATACTAGACTCTATACAACAATTTTTTTTCAAATAATTGCTAATTATTTAACCCCCCTGTGCACATGCAGCTTTATCTGCACAGAGAGTTCTAGGGAAAAGAACTTTATTATTCCTAGACTTATACAAGTGGTCGGTAGAACACATAGCGATATTTGTGTGTTCTACTGAGCACCTGAGTATAATGTAAGTCAATGGTGGACAACCAGACACCTACTGCTCAGAAGAGGGGATGGTGCCTGGTCCATTATAAAAGGTCAGGAAGTGACAGAATCACCACCCAAATGGACTGGGAACAGCATGGGGACCATGTGTCGATGCATCTTGGACTCCCAATTCACTGCTGGGTACCAGTTTGTGAGAGTTGTAAGAGAGTTAAAATACTGACAAAAACATGCCCCCGTCCCCCTGAGAAGATTTTACAGGAAAAATAACACTACAAACATTATATGACAGAGCCTGCAGTTCAGCTGAGCATTTGTGTGTTCTAGTGAGTACCCGAGCCCAATGTAAGTCGATGGGAGACAACCAGGCTCCACCTGCTTGGATAAGGGGAGGGTGTCTGGTCCATGTAATAGAAAGTGACAAGAAACTGCATGGGGACCATGTATGGAAGCATCTTGGACTCACAAGTCACTGCTGTGAACCATTTTCTCCAAAGGGGCAGGCCACTTTTACACACTGAAAAAAACACACCCAAAACCCCCCAAAAATAAATTTTGCAGGAAAAAGGACGCTCTAAAACATCATACAGCAGTTCATGCTGTTCAGCTGTTCAGCCATCATGTGCGAACTTTTGCCACCTTTAGTGTACCCTTTAAACTGTACCACTCAATCGAACAAATGTTTAGACAGAGAGAAGAAAACCAAAAAAACTATGTCTACGCACCAACAGACCAAGAGGGGCACCATTTTGGCCACCCTTGCCACACACAGATTCAGAGCTTATTCTCACTAGCACGATTTGTCGCGGTGAGACACATCCGTTCATTTGCATGGGTTCATACCCACAAAGTCAAACAGCCGCGGCCGCCCACGATCTAAATCGCAGCTCTGCGAGGGCTGACACGTGCGATTGCCCCGGATCGCGCCCTATAGACACGAATGGGAGCGATAAAAAATCATGCGTGGATTTTAAAATCGTGCCCATTCATTCTCTATGGTCGTGGTTGTTGCTAGTGATGATCACGAATATTCGGATTCCGAATATTAATCGCGAATATTGGCAATTCGGAAATTCGCGAAGATGGTGAATATATTGCCGAATATTCGCAATTCCGGATATTCGGTATTTTTTTTCCATTACACATGCCTCTCAATGCAAGTGGACGAATGGGAAGGCTGCAACAAGAGCTTAGCAACACTCCCTGCGACCATCAACAGTTTTTAAATCCAATATTGGGGTGATGCGAATATTCGGAATATTGCGAAAATCGGCACTTTTGAAAATTAGCGAAAATCAAGATGGCTTCCAAAATTCGAAATTTTTTTTCCAACATGCCCCTCAATGCAAGTTAAACATATATTCGCGAATATATATAAAATTCGCGACAATCGCATAAAACTGCCGATATTCGCAATAAGAAGAATATTGCCGAACGCGAATATTTTCCGAATGTTTTCCCGAATACGAATGTTGCCTATGCCGCTCATCACTAGTTGTTGCGCGCAATCAAAAATCATGTCATCGTTTGAGTGTAAACAAGCCCTTACAGGTATACTGGCACCACATGCTTAGTCGGAAGCACACACCGTTCCCCTAAACAACCGCAGAACTGGACAATGGTCATACCATTTACACCACAGGAACACATGTGAATACTGAATGTACATCCTGGGTGACTTTTACCTTGGATTGGCTCTGTCCTTGGAAGACTGTCATCTTCCTCACTGCTGGTATTGATGTCACTTGAATTTGCTGAAGAAGAGACAAGAAATGAAAGAAAAAAAATGTTAGCATCGTTTTTTTATCTTTTGCCATTTTTCAGGTCATATAATTTAAAATATTGTTAAAATGTGAATTGCACAATACTCAAATATTTGCCTATGTACATACTGCATATAGATCCTAGGGGACTACTCTCGGTTGACTCAATTTCCTCTTCGTCACTGGGGGCGTCTGCATAGAAGGAAGATAATTGTTAAAATGCAAAGGTAGGAAATAAGTTAGATTTTTTTAGGTATCTGTACTTTTACTTTTCTGATGACTTTTATTCCATACATTTCAAAAGAAATAGCTGTACTTTCTACTCCTGTCGCCTTGCCCGGGGTAACTGACCAAGACAACCAGATTCGACTTTAGAGCCTATGCCCAGACAAACTGTCACTCACAGTGTCCTCGCAGGCTGGTTAGGGGAATAACTTTTCACTATAGGAATATACACTCACTGGCCACTTTATTAGGCAAAACCTGTACCAACTGCTCGTTGATGCAAATTACTGTTCAGCCAATCACATGGGGGCAACTCAATGCATTTAGGCATGTTGGCATGGTCAAGACAAACCGCTGCAGTTCAAACGGAGCTTCAGAATGGGGAAGAAAGGTAATTGAAGTGACTTTGAATGTGGCATGGATGTTGGTGCCAGACAGGCTGGTAGTGTTGAGCTCGAATATTCGAATGCCAAATATTTTTCGTGAATATCAGCAATTCGAGAATTCGCCAATATCTCGAATATGTCGGTGGATATTCGCAATTCCGAATATTCGCAATATGGCCATGTATTGTAAAAATAGTATCCGCATTGCGAAAATAAACATAGCATGTGACCATTAATTTTAAAGATTTTCGCGATGCGAATATTATTTACGCAATGCGAATATGATTTTCGCAATACATGGTCATACCGCGAATATTCGAATTTCCGAATATAGAATCGAATATTAGTAGAATTGTTCGCGAAATATCACGAATTTGAATGTTGCCTATGCCGCTCATCACTACAGGCTGGTCTAAGTATTTCAGAAACTGCTGATCCTGGGTAACTTTTACCTTGGATTGGCTCACTGTCATCTTCCTCACTGCTGGTATTGATGTCACTTGAATATGCTGGAGAAGAGACAAGAAAAGGTTAAGTATTGAAAGAAAAACAAATGTTAGCATCCTTTTTTTATCTTTTGCCATTTTTCAGGTCATATAATTTAATATATTGTTAAAATGGGAATTGCACAATACTCAAATATTTGCCTATGTACATACTGCATATAGGTCCTAGAGGAACACCCTCGGTTGACTCAATTTCCTCTTTGTCACTGGGGGCGTCAGCATAGAAGGAAGATAATTGTTAAAATGCAAAGGTAGGAAATAAGTGAGTATTTTTTTTACCGTGTAATTGTACTAAATTAGATTTTTTTAGGTATCTGTACTTTTACTATTCTGATGACTTTAACTTCATACAATTCAAAAGAAATAGCTGTACTTTCTACTTCTGTCGCCTTGCCCGGGGTAACTGACCAAGACAACCAGATTCTTTTCGACTTTAGAGCCTATGCCCAGACAAACTGTCACTCACAGTGACAGAAGGCAATGTCCTCGCAGGCTGGTTAGGGGAATAACTTTTCACTATAGGAATATACACTCACTGGCCACTTTATTAGGCAAAACCTGTACCAACTGCTCGTTGACGCAAATTACTGTTCAGCCAATCACATGGTGGCAACTCAATGCATTTAGGCATGTTGACATGGTCAAGACAAACCGCTGCAGTTCAAACGGAGCTTCAGAATGGGGAAGAAAGGTGATTGAAGTGACTTTGAATGTGGCATGGATGTTGGTGCCAGACAGGCTGGTCTAAGTATTTCAGAAACTGCTGATCCTGGGTGACTTTTACCTTGGAATGGCTCACTGTCATCTTCCTCACTGCTGGTATTGATGTCACTTGAATATGCTGGAGAAGAGACAAGAAAAGTTTAAGTATTGAAAGAAAAAAAAAATGTTAGCATCCTTTTTTTATCTTTTGCCATTTTTCAGGTCATATAATTTAAAATATTGTTTAAATGGGAATTGCACAATACTCAAATATTTGCCTATGCAAGAAAGGTGATTGAAGTGATTTTGAATGTGGCATGGATATTGGTGCCAGACAGGCTGGTCTGAGTATTTCAGAAACTGCTGATCTTCTGGGATTGTCACGGACAACTATCTCTAGGGTTTACAGAGAATGGTCTGAAAAAGGGAAAACATCTAGTGAGCGGCAGTTCTGTGGGCACAAATGGCCTTGTTTATGCCAGAGGTTAGAGGGAAAGGGCAGAGTAGTTTGAGCTGATAGAAAGGCAACAGTAACTCAAAGAACCACTTGTTTCAACCAAGGTATGCAGAAGAGCATCTCTGAATGCACAGCACATCCAACCTTGAGACAGATGGACTACAGCAGCAGAAGACCACACCGGGTGCCACTCCTGTCAGCTAAGAACAGCAAACTGAGGCTACAATTCACGCAGGCTCACTGAAATTGGACAATAGAGGATTGGGAAAATGTTGCCTGGTCTGATGAGTCTGGATTTCTGCTGCGACATTCAGATGGTAGGGTCAGAATTTGACGTCAACAACATAAAAGCATGGATTCATCCTGCCTTGTATCAACGGTTCAGGCTGGTGGTGGTGGTGTCATGGTGTGGGGGATATTTTCTTGACACACTTTGGGCCCTGTAGTAGTAATTAATCATAGCCACAGCCTACCTGAGTATTGTTGCTGACCATCCCTTTATGACCACAGTGCACCCATCTACTGATGGCGACTTCCAGCAGGATAATGCACCATGTCATAAAGCTCCAATCATCTCAAACTGGTTTCTTAAACATGACAATGAGTTCACTGTACTCACCTGGCCTCCACAGTCACCAGATCTCAATCCAATAGTGCACCTTAGGGATGTGGTGGAATGGGAGATTTGCATCATGTATGTGACGCCGACAAATCTGCGGCAAGTGTGTGATTCTATCATGTCACTATATGGAGCAATATCTCTCAGGAATGTTTCCAGGACCTTGTTGAATCTATGCCACAAAGGTTTAAGGCAGTTCTGGCAAAAGGGGGTCCAACCCGATACTAGCAAGGTGTGCCTAATAAAGTGGCCGGTGAGTATATACAGTACAAAATCACCATTACCCAAACAAAGAACATCAACCAATATCTAACACGCAGCAAATAAACAGTGGCCTCCAAATTGTAAACCTGTCCTTACAAACTCTTACCGACAATGAAAAAACAGTCTTATCCCTAGGGCTAAGATTTTGCCCCCCAGAGCAGTGGATAAATTCGAAAGACCTACAGATTTTTGCTAGGAAAGTAATCTTAAAAACGCCACTCCAGAAAGATGATCCTCTTTCACAGCTTCCAGATTACAGTGCATTTAAAGGACTGGAAAGTGGAGGAATTTAGAGCATTAAAGATACTGACGGAACTATGGGAGGAAAGTAACCCGGAAGAAACAGCTTCAGAACCTCAATTGACCGAAGAAACAGCCTCTAACTTTTCTATCCCACAAGTGCCTGTCCTTTCTGGCCCTACATCAATGCTCTACAAACTTTCGTGGACGTAGTATCAAAAGATATTGAACAAATGATAACTAGTCCATATCGGTCAAACTTATCCAAACCTTTACAACAGGATTTACAGCAAGACCACTCGATCGCCATAAAACTGTCGGACAAGGGGGGCAACATTGTAATAATGGACAATCCCAAATATAAAAAAATGTGCCAGGATATACTTAATAACCCACAATGGTACCAAACAAATTGAAGATTACAGGCTGTAAAAAAGACCTACACCAAATAGTAGCACAAGCGTATGAAGATGTCATTAATAGAACAAAGATACATAACAATCCTGTTTCTCCCCACAAACGACCCGTTATATCAGGTGACAATAGCTTTATGGAAAAAGCTAGTTCACTAGTTGACAACTATCTAAGACCACATGTATTGGGAATCCATCCTATCTAAAGGACACAAAACATTTATTAGAGGTAAATAACACAGGATGGTAGAGGAGGGGACATAAGTCTTGTGCCACACCCAAAAACATATATAGAGGGTACAAATGAAGGTCATGACATCCTATGGGGGAACTAGGGGTCCCTCAGGAGAGACCTCATAAAGGCGGGTTTTTAAGGCACCAATTGTCTAGAAGTGGCTGATAGTTAAAAATTAATCATCTTTATTTAAATACATTTTAAAAAGAACAATTTCAGTTTTACAATATGGGAGTCAGAGCCTTTGACAAACATTGGGATGACTCCCCATAATCGTGACAATATTACAAATCATAAAATCACAGATATGCGTCTTAGTCATAGATATAGGGTACTGTTCTTTAAAAACCCATCTTAGTATAATTTCTTTATGTGTAAATAGATATAGGGTACGTTTACAGTTACTGGTTAGAGGTATGTCTCCTACATGTTTCGCCTGTGCGGCTTCCTCAGGGAGATGTCTCTATAACCATAAACATATCAGAGCATAAATATCATATGTACATCAGAAAATACTCATGCTAGAGCTGGATTGATCAGACAGTCTTATACAATCTACTGAGTTTAGACATTTCTAAGTGAAACATGCATATAATGGATATGAATTACTGAATTAGACACTTATATGTGAACCATGCATATAGTTCCATACAAAAGGAGGTTTTTCCCCTTTTTTCGCTCCGCCTACCTTACGGGCACCTTCTCCCAACACATCTGGGGAGACTGTCCC
>CM070039.1:80603849-80616398 GCA_036250615.1 Ptychadena robeensis
AATAGCGATATTCGAGCTAAATATTCGAAAATCGAATATTCGAGCTCAACACTATTAATATACAGATGAAAAGAGGAAATTCCACAATCCAGTTACAGATGAGGAGAAAATTGTACAATCAAGATACAGATGAAGATAGAAAATTCTAAATTTAATATAGAGATGACGAGAGATAATTGTACAATCAAGATAAAGATGAAGAAAGAATATTCTACAATCAAGAAAAAGATAAGGAGAGAAAATTCTACAATCAAGAAACCGATAAGGAGAGAAAATTCTACAATCAAAATACAGATATAACAGACTTGACAGGAAGAATATCGAAACATCTGACCTCGCACAAATTATTAGGGGGGGGGGGGGATTTCAACACCACGATGTCGGAATTCTTAGACCGCAAACCAGCAAATGCTCCTAAAGCCAGCACACCAAAGACGCCTCTCCCCCAATCCCCGACAGCGCTAGAAACATTGACGGACAGTTTAGGACTACACGACATCTGGAGGGAATACCACCCGCTCGACCCCCAATTCACATTCTTCTACCCAGTACATAACTCCATGTCCAGGATAGATTATCTTTTTGTCACGTTATCCCTTACTGGCCTGATCACTCAACCAGAAATACACGACCTACTGATCTAGGACCATGCAATGATTATCCTAGATCTGAACTCACAAATGCCCAAAGGGACTGATGTCCTTTGGCGTTTCCCAAACCAACTATGCTCGGATCCGGACTTCCATTCGGTGATGAGATTAGCCTTACAAGACTATACCACCAACAATTTACCCCACGTCCACACTCCCATACTGTTCTGGGAGGCAGTCAAAGCCCATCTAAGTGGGAAAGCCATCTCCTTCCTGTTGCCCCGGCGCAAACAGGCAGCAGCGCAATACCAGCTTGCATTCAAAGCACTCAGGGAGGCCCAGAGGGAAGTGGCTCAGCTACCATCGCCCACAGCCATGGCAAACTTACAGTCAGCAAAAAGAGAATTTGATCACTGGTTCGAGCCAGCAGGCTTCTTGCCAACTTAGTCAAAACCTCCCAACCACGTACATCTATACCAGCCCTACCCACGAAAGACGCCAAAGTGAAAAACGACCCCCACGGCATTAAGACCATTTTGGAAGACTACTACACCTCATTATACACAGCAGACAAGGTGGACAAGGCGTCCCAGGCCAGACTGCTAAACGACATATCCCTACGCCAACTGACAGCTTCACAGCTTGAGGACCTGAATGCCCCAATCACTGTAACAGAAATAGAGACCACAATTAAAGGACTGACAGACAACAAAGCCCCAGGACCTGACGGTTACACACCGGAATTACACTACAAATTCCTACGGACTGACCTTGTAGACCCTCTGTATAACCTATATAGGCACTTGTGGCAGGAGGGGGTGTACTTCCAGACAGCTAATGAAGCATACATCAAACTTCTCCCAAAGAAAGATACAGACCCCCTCGACCCTGGCTCATATCGCCCCATCTCTCTAATCAACCTAGATGCCAAGATTTATCCAAGATAATAGCCAATAGACTGGCAAGATGCCTGCCACAACTCATACACCCCACTCAGGTGGGATTCGTCCAGGGGAGAAGTGCAGTAATCAACATACGCAAAACACTCCAGGCTCTTGAGTATGCAAGGACACCCCCCCAATCAGATGTGACACTACTGGCCATAGATGCCGATAAGGCATTTGACAATGTCAATGTCGTATGGCTGTTTCAGGTACTGGCTAGACGAGGCTTTGCAGGCAACATGACGCGCCTTTTGCAGGCCATGTACCTCTCCCCTGGAGCCAGAATCTTAACCCTGGGTTTTCTATCAAAACCCTTAGACTCGAAAAGGGCACAAGACAGGGGTGTCCACTATCTCCCCTCCTTTTTAACCTGGCTATAGACCCACTGGTCAGGCAGATTGAACAGGACCCAACGCTGACAGGCATCCCTTACGGAAACAATCCCTACGAGCCGCCCTCTTCGCAGACGATATTCTGCTTTTCTCCGCAAACCCTCCCAAGACATCCCCCGACTTACGAGACTTATTAATGACTTCGGACGTATGGTGGGTTTCAAAATCAACACTACAAAAAGTGAACTACTCCTCCTGACTAAGAGGGCTAGGAGACCATGGCTAGAATCCACAGTGTTCAGGGTTGCCACACATTACATAACTTACCTGGGCATTAAAATTGGGAGAACCCCATCAGAACTATACCAATTGAATTATACACCCCTATTGGCTAAAATTATAAACAAACTGGAATCGTGGCATAATCTTCCCTTCTCCCTATTCGGGCGAATTCATCTTTATAAGATGGTACCTTTTGAACAATTGTTGTATCCCTTGCAGACGATACCCCTGCTACTTAAACATAAGGATGTGAACACACTATCAAAGGCACTTACAAGATTCCTGTGGCAGGGTAAAAGGCCCCGCATCTTGCTGAAAACATTGTCCCTTACGAAGCCCAAAGGAGGGGGCCTACCGGACATCAGACTCTACAACCTGGCCAGCCTATTCCGACATGCAGTTGACTGGATAAAAACCATGTTGCACCATTCTAATTTTCAACAAGATCGAGCCATGGTCTCCCCGTGGGATCTCTCAGGTCTGTTACACTGCCAAGTATGTGCATTACCAAATGACCTCAAATCCAGCATTCTAATCAGAGACACGGTTTTGGCGTTTCGGGAGGTTAAAAAATCCTTGAATCTCCCTCATACACTGTCCAAATACATGCCCATTGTAGGCAACCCTAAATTTCAGGTGGGAACGACCCACCCTATTTTCCAGAGCTTACACGATGGAAGCATTCGCACCATCAGAGATGTATATGACCCTGACCCTTTTATCCCTGGCTGACCTGTGCTCCAAAACCGCGCCACTACTTGCCACAGTCCACCCACTCCACTACCTACAGTTACAGGCCTACACCAAATTGTTTCCCCAATATCTCTCCACACTATTCAATCACTCCCGATTTGACACGATTGTGAATGCTCCGTTACACGGCCTATCCTTGCTCTGCGCGTATATCAGAGACAGCTTCACGAAAACGTTAGAGGCCTCCAGTGCCCCAAAATGGGGACCGTCCCTATCCCTCACGGAGGATGATATCGCACAGTGTCTCAATACTGGGTACCAAACCATATGGAGGGTTTCTGTCTCTGAGATATGGAGGGAAACACAGTTTAAAATAGTCCACAGGGCGTACAGACTGTGTTTAAAAAAACTCCCCCCAGGCCAACCCCAAGATGGCAGACCGACACCTAGTCCGTACTGCCCCAAATGTAGCACAGAAAAACCTTCACTGTCACACTATATGTGGACATGCGAACACGTATCGGACTACTGGAAAACTGTACAAGGATTCTTGCAACAGTTGATAGGGAGGCCGATACCCCTCGACCCCATGATATTCCTGTTTAGTTATATGTCCATTGAAACCAGAAAACAAATACCTGCCCACCATGAATGCATTCACATCTCCCTCCTGATGGCAAGAAGAGCTATCCTTCACGAATGGATACAAACATCACCCCCAACACTAACCCAAGTTAAATCACAGCTACATATACTGTTCCACAGGGAATTGCACAACCTGACGGACGGCTCCTACAAAAGCTCAAGGCACTTTTATAAGAGATGGAAACCCTATATCAGTCAAGGCTTGAGCCCATTGGAGAGAGCAGGGGTCATAGACCGCCTAGGGGTTCAAGACTAACCAATCTCTCCTCATTGCATGTATCACATATGTGTATCAATGTCTAAACATGCCTCGCAAAGCGCCATTGCTCCTTATCCTCCTAACTGTCTTAGTTATAAGGGCAGTGAGATTTCTTCTAATACTGTCATCATATTTCTTATGTATGCACGGACTTCCTCACCTAGAGCTACATCTCCAGAAGACAGCGACCAATAAGTACTGATGCGGAATTTCACAATTACTAGTTGTGCACCTTCGCACGTTCTGTTTTTGTTTATGTTTCTGTACCTTTATACAAACTGTATACCTCTTATGGATGTATATGAAAAACTAATAAAAATGTATTAAAAGAATAAATACAGATACAGAGAGTAGTGTTGAGCAGAATATGGTATATTCGAATTTGCGTAATTTCGTGAATATACAAAGAAACATTTAAAATTCATAAAATTCGATTCTACTGTATTCTATTGCCTTCCATTGCACGCGCCAGTTCGCAATTATTCGCAATGATTCACAATGCAGCTTTACAACTTCTCTTCTTCATTCTGTGATCTTAGCCAATAAGAGCACTGTGTGTATTGTGCAAATCCATTGGCAATGCGCACAAATATGCACAATGTAAGCCGGTAAACAATGTTAAAGCATGATATGACAAATTACCGCCATTGCAAATATCCGAGCACACAGTCAAGAAATATTGCGAATTCTCCAATGACGGATATTTGTCAAACATATTCAAATTTTTACAATTTTTCTAGAAGAGAGCAAATTCTACAATCAAGATACAGAAGAAGAGAGCAAATTCTACAATCACGATACAGATGAAGAGAGAAAATTCTACAATCAAGATACAGATGAAGAGAGCAAATTCTACAATGAAAATAAAGATGAAGAGAGAAAATTCTACAATCAAGATACAGATGAAGAAAGAAAATACTACTATCAAGATACAGATGAAGAGAGCAAATTCTACAATGAAAATACAGATTAGGAGAGAAAATTGTAGAATCAAGATACAGATGAAAATTGAAAATTCTACAAATCAAGACACATATGAAGAAAGAATTTTCTACAATGAAAATGAAGAGAGAAGGTTCTATAATGAAAATACAAATAAGGAGAGAAAATTCTACAATCAGAAGAGAGAACAATCAAGATACAGATGAAGAGAGAAATTTCTACAATTAATATACAGATGAAAAGAGGAAATTCCACAATGAAGATGCAGATGAAGAGAGAAAATTCTACAATGAAAATAAAGAGAGAAAATTCTATAATGAAAAAAGAAATTAAGAGAGAAAAATTCTACAATGAAAATACAGACGAAAAGAGGAAATTATACTATCACAATAGAGAAGAAAATTCTAAAATAAAGATACAGATGAAGCGAGAAAAATACTATTAGAAAGATACAGATGAAGAGAGGAAATTCTACAATGAAGATGCAGATGAAGAAAGAAAATGGTACAATCAAGATACAGATGAAGAGAGAAGATACTACAATCAAGATATAGATGAAGAGTGAAAAATTGTACAATGAAGATACATATGAAGAGAGAAAATTGTACAATTAATATTCAGATGAAGAGAGGAAATTCTACAATCAAGATACAGATGAAGAAAATTCTACAATCAAGATACAGATGAAGAGAGAAAAATGTTAAATTCAAGACACAGATGAAGAAAGAAAATTCTACTATAAAGATAAAGATGAGGAGAGAAAATTGTACAATTAATATTCAGATAAAGATAGAAAATTCTAAATTTAATATTCAGATGACGAGAGAAAATTGTATAATCAAGATACAAATGAAGATAAGGTTTTGTAAAATGTGTTTTGTTTAAATTGTTATTAGATGTTGCGTTTGTTATTTTTTATCTGTGATTTTATGTGTAAAAGAGAGATGACAAGAGAATATTTTACACGCAAGATAAAGGTGAAGAGAGAAAATTCTAAATTTAATACAGAGATGACGAGAGAAAATTAAAGAAGTACATTTTCTGTAATATTCCTCCAAACTATCCCTCAGACTTGAGCTGTTTTTTTTCATATGATCTCTGCTTTATACTTCCACCATCCATTGTCTGCTGCCTACCATGACCCTGACCCATGGTTTTGTTTATACCCTCTGGATACTCCTATTTAGAGGATCTTCTGTGTGTCTGTGGAGGTTCTCATTCATACAGGTCATTGTATATATTGGCACTATCTGCAAGGAGTCTGCATGTTCTCCCTGTGTTTGCATGGGTTTCCTCCGGGTGCTCTGGTTTCCTCCCACACTCCAAAGACATGCAGTAGGTTAATTGGCTTCTCCCAAATAAAGATTCTCCTATGTTAGTTACATGTGACCTATGCCATTTGATTGTGAGCTCCTCTGAGAGACAGTTAGTGATATGACTATATATGCTCTGTCAAACGCTGTGTTATATGTCGGCGCTATATAAGTACAAGATAATAATAAAAGATATATTCTGTGTATGTCTGCTGGCTCTGTCCTGAGTTTGCTTCATCCTCCTTGGAGCAAGCATTTTGCTTGCGCAGCAGTGGTTTTTTTTATGCGCTCCTGGTCCACTGCCAATCCCAGTTGCCAGTCATCATCCCTTGCGTGCATAACCTGGTTCCTTGATATAAGATCCCTTTAGGTATGGAGTCTGTCTTTTCCCCACTCCTCCCCCTGGGCATGTCTGTCTTTTGTACCACAGAGTGTATATGACTATTGTTGAGCGCGAATATACGATGGCGAATATTTTTTTGCGAATATATGCAATTCGAGAGTTCACGAAGATCTCAAATATGGCAGTGGATATTCGCAATTTTTTTTTTACATGCCTTATTAAAAAATGTTCACAACAATTTTAGAACAAAAGCAAGGATACCGGAAAACTGCAGGCAAGTTACAGAGGTCAAGACAGGGACTCAGATATTCGTGATTTTAAATAATCAACTATTTAAAAAATAAACAAGATCCCGGGCGTATGGCCATGCATTGCAATAATAATCACTACGCAATAATAAATGTGAGCCTTTATTTTGAAGATAATCCCAATGCATGGTCATCCATGTGAATTTCGTATTTACGAAGTAGATTAGTAGAATTTCGAGTATTGACCTACCCCTAGCCAGGGCACCGAGAAGGAGAATGACGGCCAGTCAAGAAAGGAAGTGACGTCGGATGGGCGGCGCCAGGGTCAATAAAAGATGGAGGCGGAACCGGAAGCAGGCAGGGGTAGGCAGGTTCACGTTGCTTTTTATATCTCCACAACTCATCCCTGCCCAGGTTATGCACATACAGTATATCACCTGATTTCTGGTAATATCTGAGTCTGGAGTACTCCCCTGGTTGGAGGATTACCCTGGTTGTTTGCTCGCAGCCCTATTCATGCCTGGACTGGGCACTTTTTTTCCATGTCTTGAAAACATCAGCATTGATCTTCAATGGAGGTGTCTCCAGCTTGTGTTTCCGGCAACACCGTGGGTGTGTAGCTAAGAATATGCTGAATGGGAAGTGTCCTCTCCTTATCTTTTCCCCCACTCTATACAATGTATGTGATATGTTGCTAGCTGGGGAGGGAGCACGGGGACCCTCCTGCCGGCACATGTTGCAGAAGTGCTCTCTTCCTAAATCTCATTCTCTGGTTCCCAATGTTTATATGAGGGGGTTGGACAGCTCTGCTGGGACTGTCCACCAATGTGTTTATATGCAATTTTGCCCTGAGGTACTACTGATCTGGCTTATGAATGACATTTAACAGAAATTAATAAAAAATTGTCACTTGGAATGTCAAGGGGTTGCGGTCTCCCCAGAACAGGACGAAAGTTTTGAGGCATTTAAAATCGCTTCGAACAGACATAGCTTTTCTCCAGGAATCTCACCTCTTTAAAGAGGATTGGAATTTTATGAAAAAGATGTGGGTAGGAACAGTGGTGGGAGCCCCTGCGAGAGGAAGGAAGGCTGGGGTAATAAAAATCTGCCCTGTCAAGTAGTAAAATCCTTTCATGACCCAATAGATGGTAGATGGGTGGTGACTGAAGTAGAGATTAGGGGAACCCCTTGTATTTTAGTCAATGTGTATGGACCAAATGTAAATAATGGCCCTTTTTGTGATTCCCTACAGGATAGGATCATCAGTTACTCCACAAATACAGTGGTAGTAGTAGGAGGGGACTTTAATGCGGTGCCAGTGGTAGCAGAAGATCGTTCACGTTCGTCTCCTTCTAAAACAGTATGTGTCCTCTCTCAAGACAAACACTTAAGCCAATTTATTTCCTCATCTGCAGTCACTGATGTGTGGCGACATCTACATCCATTGGAAAGAGATTATACCTTCTTTTCACCAGTACACGACACCTCCTCGCGTATTGATCTGTTTTTAGTAAATGATGCTATATTGCCAAAAATTGTTAGATCTGATATTGGCTCTATAGTCATATCTGACCACGCACCAGTGTCAATATCTATTGCAGGGATGGGAGTATGTAGACCACCGGGGACCTGGCGCTTTCCCTATCATTTATTACATGATGAGCAGTTTCAAGCTAAATTGTTTCAGTGGTGGGAGGAATATTCAGTGTGTAATGCAAGCCACCTAGATAATCTGGTTTTGTATTGGGAAGCTGCAAAAGTAGTCCTCCAGTGAAAAATTATGGCATATGTAGCATTTGCTAAGAAACACACCATTAATAACTATACTATGGCTTGCTGGGCAGCTCGTAAGGCTTATCTTTTATATCACAGCTCTGATACGGAGAGAGATAGGGAAAAGTGGCTAGACAGTAAAAGACTTGCAGATCATTGGATCGAGCAATATGATAACCAGGTTCGACACCGTAGAGCTTCTAACCTGTTCCGTCACGGGAACAAGTCTGGAAAGCTCCTAGCAAATTTGGCTAGAGGATTTAGACCCCTTTATCACATCACTAAAATCAGAGACTCGTTGGGTACGATTTTAACTGATCCCATGGCAATTGCTTTAGAGTTAAGGGCTTTTTATACTAATCTGTATAGCTCTCAATCCTTTGATGAACAAAAAGCGGAAGCCTTTTTTGCCTCGACGTCTCTACCCACTTTGAAGAAGGAGGATGTTCAGTTCTTGAATGCCCCTATTTTGGAAGAAGAGATTCTCAGAGTTATTAAGTGGTCAGCAAACACTAAAGCACCCGGTCCTGACGGACTCTCTAGTAAATTTTACAAAGTACTGGGGGAGCGAGGGGTGCCTATTCTAAAAAAAATGTATGATGCAGTTATATCTGAGGAAGCTTATCCACCCACGGGACAGATGGCATTCATTCGATTGATTCCCAAACCAGGCAGGGACCCATTGTTATCCAGTTCATTTCGGCCTATTTCACTGCTCAATCTAGACATGACATTTTTATCAAAAATTTTTGCTTCTCGCTTGGCACAAATTGTGACATCCCTCATAAGTAGTCACCAAGTAGGATTCATTTCAGGTAGATCCAGGGTAAGTAATACCAGAAAAGTAGTAGCGGCCATGGAGTACTTCAGAATGCATCTTTGTGATTCTCAAGTGCTATTATCTCTTGACGCAGAAAAGGCGATATTGTCAATTGGCTTTGGATACGCAAGGTTTTAATCAAAAAAGGGCAATTTTATGAAGTACTTCAACGCTATGTATACTAGCCCGATGGCATGTATTCTCCTATCCAGTATGGTTTCACAGCCATTTAATTTATTTCGGGGCACACGTCAGGGATGTCCACTTTCCCCTCTCTTATTTGAAATTTCTCGAGATATATCTCTCTTTCTCCGAACTTCGCTGGTTGGCGGGTGGGAGAAGTGGAACTGGTTCTATTTGCAGATGATATTCTCCTATTTTTATCGGATCACAAAGCTCAGGTGGGGCAATTGCTAAGATCTTGCAATTATATGGATCTTTCACGGGACTTCGTATAAATTTTGAAAAAAGCGAGCTCATGTACTTATCAACATCCCTGAGGTCTGAGGACCTGAAGTGGTCTAAAATCTGTCTGTTTAAGATCCAGTCCTGTGTGATTAAGTATTTGGGAATAACTATAACTAGATACTTGCCAAATTTATATCATGCAAACTTTGGACCAATCATAGAATTTTTTTTAAAAGAACTCAAGTCTTGCCGTGAATTACCAATCTCTATGCGGGGGAGATGTCACCTTATTAAAATGGTAAGTTTTGCTAGATTGTTTTATCCCCTTCAACACATCCCCCTACTGTTACGACATGTAGACATTGCTCGTCTTTCCTCGGCCTTCAGTACCTTTATATGGAGAGGGAAAAATTTCACTAGTTAAATTGCAGAACCCTACAGCTGACTTGGGAGCAAACCTACCTAACGTGCGTTTATATAACTTAGCGTGCATTTTCTGTCATGTTAGAGATTGGATAAATGAAACTGAGTTCTTTACGTCTCGTTCTCTAGTTAGCCCATGGTCTCTCTGTGGAATATTACATACACCTCTACGTGCACTAGAATCTCACATAAAACAAAATATTATTATTAGAGATTCAATTATTGCATGGAGGGAGGTGCGGAAATTGTTTAAACTTCCGGGGGTTTTATCTCCACATATGCCTCTTGTCTCTCCATTCTTCCCACAGGGTATTCGACAGGTGACACGGCATAGTTGGAATTCAAAAAAGATTCATACAGTGAGAGACTTGCTAGATGAAGATCTATGCTTGCTAACCTTTGAAGAGATTTGCAACAAGTTTTCTATACCTACCACACATTTCTTACACTATGGCCAGATTCGATCTGCTTTAGCAACTGTTTTGGGCACACCAATTGTTTTCCCTTCCCATAGAGTCCTTGATTGTTTAATATTGCCTCGACAACAACGTAAATCTTTATCGGAGATCCACTCCAGTTTTAGAACACAAATTTCCACTGATGTAGAGGTACAGGCTTCTCATGTGCGATATTGGGCTGGCATAATAGGAGAATCTCCGGAGGATACGCTTGAACTCTAACTGAAGGGATGGGCAAGTACTAGGAAGGCCATTTGTAGTGAGGTGTGGAGAGAGACTTAACTACGTCTCATACATAAAGCTCATGAAGCCTTTATTTTAAAATGAGTAGACCTCCACCGGGATGGCTTAATAATTGCCCCAAGTGCTATCGACCATACCGTGCTATCGGACATGCTTCACTTAATGTGGTCTTGCCCTGTCATTGAGACATTCTGGCATGATGTGTCTTTGTATATGACGTCAATATCTAAAAAACACAGGGAATTTGAAATTTTAACGCAATTGTTACATATTCCCAAAGGAGATGATAATACATCTACATTGACCACATGGGAGATATTATGTTTGGTAGGGTCTAAAAAAGCCATTTTAAACAGATGGATATCATCTTCTCCTCCCACATTATCCGACCTTATCATGCTGTTGAAACAGTATATGTTTTATGATAAAATATTTGTTGAACAAGATATTAACGCATGTACACAGAAATTCTTCAAGGTCTGGAAGAGATTTTTATTGAATGAGTATAAAAACGCCCAACTCCATGACATTATGGAAATTTTTCATCATACAGAGTGTTATCTCTTGGTGCAGTTGCAGGGATCCCTGGGAAGGTTAGAACTTCTGACACAAACTTCTAAGGATCAGGGGGGGACCAACAACAACATAGCTGATCTAGACTGGATGAAAAGGTATCCAAGGTTGAGCATCCTGGGCATTATCTATACATAAAAACGGATTCGTTCGAGTATTTCTAGGAAGAATCTGGGGAGGGTTTGGGGGGAGAGCGATTGTGTACTTGTATATAGAGAGAGTGGGTACGTTGTTTTAGTTTTAATTTTAGTGTGATAATAAGTTATTAATTTTATGTTAAGTTTAGTGGATATTTATAACCAGTATGATCTAGAGTTTGCAATCTCTAAGTGAAAGTATGATGAAATGTCACGTTCTATTGATTTTTTGTATCTTATTTTAAGCATATATTAAAACTGGTGTAATTGACGTAATTTATAATTCAATATTGTTATTCTTATTAAAAATTCAATAAAAATGATTAAAAAAAATAAATAAAAAAACTTGTTTTAAATGATACTTCAAGCATCGGGGAGCACTGTAGTATGGTGATGCACATTTTGTGTCATATATATAATCAAAGCCTCTGATTATATCTATGGGGCACATACACTTTGATTCAAGGGTTATATTCCCTATTCTGAGGTTATGTGCCACAATATATATGTTATGCAATCATCCCCTATTCGTTGGTGAAACAGTGGAAGCATAGGAATTCACCTATCCACCGATCCCCCATTGACGCATTCTTGTCTGGGATCTTCTGGGAGAGTGGGAAGAGGAGGAGAGACAAGGGATGTCTGGTTCACTGAATTTCATTCACGCATGTCAAGCAACATGCTTAACCGGAGACTGAGCAACATGCTTAACCGGAGACTGAGCCACTCACTTGCCTCTCCGCTTCTTCCCACTCTAAAAAGATCCCGGACAAGGATGCGTTAGTGAGGGATCAGTGGACAGGTGAGTTCCTATGCCCTATGCATGACCAGTTAGGTTTCAGGGGCCACAAGAGGAGGACCAAAGGGAGGCCGCTGAAAAACTCCCAAAGGGCCAAAGGTTGGGCACCTGGGCTCTAATGCATGTGGTTTTTGTATAAATTAAGTTTAAAGGCAAGTAAAGTAAACATTTTGACATGACTTTGAACTTAAATTATGCAAAAACTATTGATGTTAGGCCCTCATACACCTTACAAACCTAAACCTTCCAATCACTATGTATTCAATCAGGGAGGACCCGGCACTACATAGCACTGATATATACCTTCTAATCACTATGTATTCT
>CM070039.1:80633556-80648884 GCA_036250615.1 Ptychadena robeensis
AAAAATGTAAAAAAAACCCTAAACTTTTATGTGTAATAATAACTATTAATTCTTTCTTATAAAAGCACATGCCTGACAATACACAACATTAATAAATTAGACACTTTTAAAAAATACCCACAAAACCTTTATATGTAATGCTTAAAGCAGTTCTATACCCCCCAAAAAACAAAACATACATTACATTGATAGATGACATTACATCTGGGAAAACTGCTACAGAATAAAAAAAAACGTACTTGCCTTCCTCACTGTCTTATTTCTGAAGCCATCATGTTTAGTACTGGTAAGGAGAAGCTGTTCCGCCCATGCTTATGAATACTTAATTTTGACTATGGATCTGTAATTTTCAAACACAGCCACAAGATGGCGCTTCATTACATAACATTAGATCCTGCAGATCCTGCAGATGTCCTGCCATCAAAATCCCACGGGACTATGACACTTCCCAGGTGCCCTTACGGGCAGTATTTACAAATCACGCATAGTACTCTAGACTATATACCAAATTATCTCATGATTCCCATCATATCTAAATCATGTCCCAAGTTGGTGATTGGACTTTCTAAATATCAAAATATATGTACTCCTAGTTTGTTGCACTTTCAATGTAGTGAGGAATCTCAATCAATATAATATAAACCAGATAACTTCAGTATGGATATGAATAAGGTTATGGACAGTACTAACAACCACCACCCCCACTAGCGGAACTCAACAAAAGACAATAGACACACATTAGACTGACATCACATTAAACATGAATGCTGTGTGCTGGGTCAGATACAATCTGACAAACAGTAAAAATCGCAAAAATATCCCCACTGTATCAGCACACAGTAAAAATAAAAGGCTATACAGATTCATTGCTGCCTTATATAGTTTCCTTTAAAACATATTTCCCTGAAAACTTTTAAACAGCAGTCAATCTGTAAAGATAAATTAAAATCTTTGTTGCCATTCAATAAAAATAATCCCAATTTAGAGAGGTGAACAAAAGACAACGCAACGTCACACAATGCATAGCCATTGCTCCCAGGCAACTTCAAAAGATTCCCAGTTCATATGCTAAATGCCTATGCCCATATGCATTTAGCACGTCAGGTAGAACATTAGCTGCAAGACGCAGCTAGCATACACTGGGGTTTTCTCAGAAAAATGTAAATTACTTTTCTACCTGACTAGAAAAATTTTTTTTTTCCCAATTAAAAGAGGTTCTTAGCACACCCAAAAATGTTACTCGTGATGCCAGGGTCCTCTAAACAAAAAAATAAATTAGACAAACAAACAAAAAAAGTTTTTTTTCACTGGTCCGGGTCCTTATAATTTGTCGGTACTTTCATGCGTTCCTAAAATACAAACTTAAGCCCCCCATAGACAGGCAGACTCCTCCATACAACTTTCATGAGACCTACCAACAACTATGTAGTATAGTGACCTCCCTGATAGAATACATAGTGATTGGAAGGTGTAGAAAGGTCCTCCTATTACATGGTTTTGGTAGAAGAAAAGTTGGTTGTACAGAAGTTGCATGGAGGAGTCTGCCTGTCTATGGGGGGCTTTAGACACCATTATTAAAACAAACCAGTCCCTCTCTGGGGGAGAGTAGGACACTGCTGATTCCCTTTGTTATTTTGTCCCGAATATATGGCACTGAAGTCTCTCTAATATTTTTAATCTCTTCCGCTAAACCTATCCTGTTTTAATCGAATATTCTCAGCTTGTAACCCTTTGTTTTGGGCCTTCATAGATGTGAAGGTTTTAGGCTTCTCAGACTTAAAGTTTGACCCAAATCTCGGTGAATAAACTTGAAAGTCACGCCTATTGGTCCTGTATTGATTTTGCTTCACTTGCTTATTCTTAGAAGTAAAACAAAATCTCGATACATGGCCAAACAATCCACAAGCAAAACATTTAACCTTCTGCACCGTATTGACTCTTCTAACCAGGGGTACACTTTTAAACTGAGAATGTCCAATTCTCCTGGACACTTGTAGCATTAGAAGACACAGAGATTTCAGATGAGTTAATGCTCACTAACGATTCACAATCACTGTCCTCACTTGCATCTGTACTAGATGTGGGTCCCTCTCTGAGTTTTAAATTGACCACATCCATAATATGGGGAGACTGTACCATTTGTTTTATGCATGAAGATGAACCCATAAAATTATTTGGGCTCTCTCCCTCATTTAATCGCTGCTGGAGATTCGTAATCTCTTTATGTAATCGCACATTTTCATCTTCTAACTGAAGATACCTAAAGGTGACCATACACGTGCCGATTTTTTGGCCGTTTTTAGCCCTCCCGACCGATCCGGTCGGGTAGGTGGGGAGGGAGGGATTCAGAACTGTTTTAAAATCGGCTGAAAAGTCGGTCGGGTCCCGACCGCGGATGCCCGATTTTTCGGGAAAACGGCAGCTTGTATATGTCATGTACAAGCTGCCGTCATGTACAAGCTGCCGTCTTCCCGAAAAATCGGGCATCCGCGGGCGGGACCCGACCGACTTTTCAGCCGGTTTTAAAACAGTTCTGAATCCCTCCCGACCGACCTACCGGATCGGTCGGGAGGGCTAAAAACGGCCGAAAAATCGGCACGTGTATGGTCACCTTAAGATAGGTCTTCAACTATCTTGTGCCATTATTGTCTCTGGTCTCTGCCTTTCTTACGCTATCTTTTAGGGAATTTCGCTCTCCCTTTATAGTTTTCAGCCATCAAAAATGCAGCAAAAATTAAAGCATTTCTGCCCTGTTTCTTATTCAATTTATTTTCTACTATCCCTTGTTTAACATACTCTTGAGCTTTTTCCCAAGGATTAGCACAATCGTACATTACTTTTTCTAAGGCATCAATATTTTTGACCTTTGCAATCTTTTTTAACAAAGACTCCATGACTATTGCAAATCAAAAACCTGTTCAACCACACACGACCTGTTCTGTCAGACAAGACAACACACACTCCACTTACACAACAAAAGCTCAGCTCAGCACCCAATGCCTATTCAACGCAGGCTTTAGAATTTCACCAGTGACTCAGCCAAGATTTTCTACAAATTTGTGTAGTGTTGTGCAGACTTTACCTGTCGGACCTATTGTCAAAAACCTGTTCAACCACGCTGCTCCCTGTGGTGGGGCGAGATGACGCTGGTCCGACGTGTCATCACTGGTCACAGGACCAGGGATGCGCGCCGTGTCATTAAGGTACCCCCATCAACATAGTGAATGGGCGTCCCCTCGCTCCAGCCCCGTGTGTGGGTGTCCTGCCTTGACAGCATAAGACATGATGTCAGCAAATAGCAGACCAGGCAAGTGATCCACTCTAAGAACCGATCAGTGGTGGGGCATCTCCCCCCACCTCCACGATCGGCGGCGTTAGATCAAGCCTGGCTCCCTGTTGGTATAAGACCTAAACAAGGTCCCGTAGGGAAGCACCCAATCAGTAACCTCCTAAACCCTGGTCTCCTGTCTCCAATCCTTACCTGACAAAAGCGATATAAATCGCACATTGGTCCACAGTTTGTAATGTAGATTGCTGCACACCAGTAAACCAATTCAAAGAGTACATGCAAGCTCTGTATACATTTCACAACATTTGTGCCAAAATAGTGTTTACAGTATGACAAACAGATATAACATATAACAGGTCATATTCATAAATGTACTTTTTAGTCATATAAGAAAATAAATACTGTGTCGTAGACACTGGTAAAATGTCATTACAAACTGTCATTGGCTGTTTGGTATATATTTATAAGAGAAATCTGTTTATAAAAAGCATTTGAAGCTTACAGCTTCATTCAAGCCAGGTGGATTAGTGGCTTTCAAATTGTATGTCCATCTGGATTCTAGTTGTAACAATTTTCTATTCACGTTGCCCCCCCTGATAGTCTCTGGTACATAGGTACATGGGCCAGGGCAAAAAAACTGATAGAATCGGTGGCATAATTGTGGCATTTCGCCACATGTCGAGCCACCGTCTTTGAGAGTTTTCCATTTGTGATGTCGTATATATGGTCGCGGATGTGTAGGCGGAACTCCCTTTTAGGCGCCACATATGCATGTCATACAATATATTATGCCAGTTGTTCTGCAGTCCACTCTGTGTTTAAGACAAAGTTTTTGTTCATTGGGGAGGGTATGTACCCTTCCTTCATGGACCCATTTACATGGTTGCATTTCATACACCTGAATGTACCCGGTGTGGGCAACTCTTGTGTTTTATTAGAAGTATAATGGCTATGGACTAAATAGTCTCGTATTGACCTAGCTTTTCGATAGGTAATTGCTGGTTGGTTTGGGATAAAGTTGCTTATTAATGTATCTGAGGTCAGAAGATACCAGTATTTGTTGAGCAACTCCCTGATCTCTGTATGTTGCTCGGAATAAGTTAATATCAAACGGGTGATTGGGGGTACTTCTGCTATGGGTTTTTTGTTGGTATAAATCAGTGTGTTCCTGTCAATCTTATTCACCTTCTGGTATGTACGTTTTAACAGCTTGTTGCTGTAGCCTCGGTCTTTGAGGCATTGTCGTAATATATTGGCTTGTGCCTTAAATTCAGAATCAGACAAGCAACTACATCTGACTCTGAGATATTGGTTGTACGGGATGGATTTCACCAGGGCTTGAGGATGAGCACTGTCTGCATGTAGGATTGTGTTTCCCAATGTGGACTTTTGGAACAAGGTAGTGGTCACTCGACCATCCTTCACTCGGAGTTCCACATCGTGAAACGAAATACTCTCCATTGAGCATGCCATAGTAAATTTTAAATTTAAATTGTCGTCATGAATTGCTGTTATAAATTCAGTTAATTCATCTCTGGTTCCCGTCCAAACAATCAAAATATCGTTGATGTATCTCCGCCAAAGCATCACATGGCGGAGGTGCATATCCTCATCAGAAGAAACTGTCTTTCCCACTCCCCCAGGTACAGGTTGGCATACGAAGGTGAGGATACATTTGTTGAGTGGGTAAAAACTTTGGTCTCTTTGGCCAAGAAATCTGTTGACTGAGGCTAGGCCTAGTTTGTGTAGTATACTGCTGTATAGCGCTTCCACGTCTATGGAGACGAGTATACTGCCCAAGGGAATCTCCATATCATCCACCACTTTCAATACATCTATGGTGTCCTTTAAGTATGATGGTAGAGTCTCTACAAATTGTCTGAGGTGGTGATCCACAAAAATACTGGCCTTCTCTGTAAGTGATCCGTTTCCGGACACGTTTATGGGTCTCCCAGACGGATTGGTGACCGATTTGTGGGTCTTAGGAAGTGCATAAAAGGTAGGCAGAACGGGATGTGGTACATTAAAAAATTCCATAGTATCTTTGTCGATGACTCCCGCTTGGGAGTAATCGAGTATATTGTGGTCAAATTGCTGTTTAATGATGGTCATTTCTTCTGGATGGTTTGTCCGATACCATTCCCTGTTCTTTAAGATGGAAAGGTACATTTTAGTGTAAAATGCATTCGACATCAGCACTATATTTTCACCCTCATCAGCTGGTTTCACAATTAAATCCTCCATAGTTTGGAGGCATTGTAAGGTGGATTTGATTCCTGTATCCACATTGACAGTTCTAATTCATGGTACTTTGAGAGCTTCCAAGGCTTTAAGAATTTGGTTCGTGAACGCATTAATGTTCGGATTGGATGGAGGGGAGGGAACGTATCTAATTTCTTTTTAAAAGTCCTCTTAGGTGGAGCACCACTATTTGATCATCCCCCTCCCACCATTCATCAACATTTTCCTGTTCATTTAATAACTGGCATAAGTCTTTAATGGCCTGAAATTCTGCTGGGGTATAACTGCTCCAGGGATCTGCTGTTTTCCCCTTCTTTTTAGCTTGCTCATGTAGGACCCTCAGGAGTTATTTACGAGAGAAGAGTTGCACATCTTAATTGTCTCAAATAAATTGAAATTTTGCCCTGTGCAGAAACATAGGCCTTTTCTTAATACTGTCTCCTCCTCCTCCGTAAGGGTGTGAGGGGAGAGGTTAATTATGGTCATTTTGTCTGGGGGTTGGGTGGTTTGGGAAAAAAATTGTCGCTGATCGGGGACGTGTTTGGATTCATGTTCGTACGTGAGGTTTGACCACGGGGATTGGGGATCGATCTTGCATCCATTTTCGTTTTTCCACCGGTTGCTCCTAAAGGAGTCCCAATGTGTGTTCTAACGTCCATCAAGGGAACAAGAGTTCCACTTGAATCCATGGTGGCTGTAATAGGTGGAGGATTATTTATTTCCTCCTGTGTATTCATAGGAATGGATTCCATTGAGGAACCCACTTCTTTGCTATTAGTGGTATAGTCAGTAGCCTCCTGTTGTGGTTGGGGGAATCATCTAGCATAACATCTTTTAGGGTCATTGCTTCTATTTCTAGCCTCAGGGTAAGTGGCTCTTTTAGTGCCAATTTTTACATTTGGTTTGTTTGATGATCTCGATTCTGATTCCTGTGATCTGCTGGGATTAGTATCTGAATCTGAAGGGACAGCCTGTGTTCTGCATGGGGCATTACAGGTCTGATTTGGATTGGGCCAATGGTACGCCTGACCTGTACTAAAGGCTAGTTCATCTCTATCAAATTTATTTTGTTTTTTAACAACCATGGCCTAAGTATAACCAGTCACTTGATTTTTTATGTCTTGCTCTCTTTGTTTGAATAATGGGAGGGACATTAAATAGGTAAACGCGGCATACAGGGAATTAATCTCACTGTCAATTTTGTTGATAAGGGAATCATAATGTTCACATAATAATCTCATCATTTTTTCTGAGCATTCCTTTAGCATGGCTTCCCATCTTTGTTTAAATACCTCATCAATTTCTGTGAATGTGGGAAACAATTGAATTCTCAAACCCCATGGATTTAAGCCACTGCTGATATCATTTTGGAAATATCTAATGTGCCAGCAGAAGTTGGATTTGCGTTGGAGTTGTTTTTTCAAACATATACAGAAGGATGCTATGTTGCGGACTTCATTATCAGGGCCCGCAATCTGAGCCATATTCTTCCTCCGTCTGAGGAAGCGTATGCATAGCAGTCTTCCCCCATAAACAGGGATATCTGGCATGTACATCTATAGTACTGAGTGTCACCAGACATACATTGATTGCTCCTCAATAAAATGTAAGCATAAGCACACCACTGATCTAATGTCATAATGCAAGCTCTGATGATATGTATATATATATATATATATATATATATATATACTGATATCATGTTTTTCTAACTTAGATTAAGAAATAGGCATCAATTTCCTTTGAAGAAGTCGTAATATATCGGACGAACTGTATGTTAAACTGTATGTAAAAACTCCCCCCTGGCTTACATTGGAGCAGGATGTCTATCTGTGATTTTTTATGCTCACGATCTACAGTATATATATGTGTGTTGATGCACTTTAAAATGTAACTTGGTTTTAAGGCTATTTGAATAAAATGATGTAATTTTTTTAAAATATATTTATGAGGACATTATTATCCTGATTGGGTAAAAATACCATGGTACCTCAAAAGCCTAAAAACAAAAAACCCCTTTATTGAGGTGTGGTACCAACATATTGCTATAAGCAAGAACGGATGATCGTCACATGAACCTCCATGTGCTTATTTACCCCTTTCCTCCACAGTAGAGCTGATCTGATGAAGGCAATTTTAAAATATCTTTTTTTAATGGACATTAAAATGCACCACACAAGGTATGTGGTTTACTCTTGTTTCCTCCTCCTCTTCATACAGAGTGTATATATGTCTTTTATTAATAAGGTCAGCTGAAGTGCAGGCCCTAAACTCAAATTTTTTTATATGGTGGGCTGAACAGCGTGCTCTTGAATCTAATGTTATATAGTGTCTGCTCACCTGTAGGCACTTGCATCTAATGTTTTAGAGCATCTGCTCACCTGCAGCCACTGCCATGTCATGTATAATTTTTCCTGGCTCACTTTTTTTTCTGGGGGGGGGGGGGTAATGCCAGTCTGTAAAAGTGGCGTACAACTCAGACAAACTGGTTCCTAGCAGTGACTTGGGAGTCCAAGATGTATCCAGACATCTTCCCCATTCTGTTCCCAGTTCATTTGGGTGATGTTACTGTCATTTTTTGACCTTTTCCAATGGACCAGACACAACGCCCTCTTCCGAGCAGGGGGTGCCTGGTTGTCTCCCATTGATTTTCATTATGCTTGGGTGCTTGGTAGAATGCACGAACATTCGGTGCTCGCTCATCACTATCTATAATATTTAAGGTTGATTCAAATCAGAGAATGCATCTGACACGTCAAGGTCATCCCTAGAGATCATGGAAATCCCTTTCTACAACTGAAAATTGTGAATAAGAATTATAAATAATTAACTAACATGAAAGTATTAAGAAACCCACAGAGGCTTTTTTTTTGTATATATTTTTTTAAATATATATGTGATACATAGATTTAATTTTAAAAAAGTAAAAAAAAATTCTCTTTGATATGGTAAATAACATTTTCCATTAAAGCAAATGTTACCCAATCCCTAAATTTTCAAACCTGCTCTAATATGCTGCAGTAATGTGGAAAGGTCAATTACTTTCTAATTTACTGTGGAAAAGCTTATTACTACCTTTTGCTCTCTGGATTTGAACCTCTCTGCATGGAGGAATTGGCAAAAATACCAGCAACAGTGTGTGACAATCTTGTGAAGACTTACAGGAAACGTCTGACCTCTGTCATTGAACACCTCTGGCACCCGTTATTGATCACATCAGAGAATCTCAATGAGAGAAAACCATCACTGCACACAGACTACCCTTGCTCAAAAACAGATAAGAAAACATACCAGGTTCAAAAAGAACCTTGACTGGGTTGGATCCTGTGGTGTCACTATGGGTGATAGGGTGTTCTCCCTGGGAGGGCAGGGGTTAACCGGAAGGTATCCCTCACCTTTCCCATTTTACAGCTGTTGCCCATTTTCCCCATTACTTTTATCTAAACCTGGGACTGTGGGAGTTACCATTAATATGGAATCCGATAAGAGAGGCAAAGGAACGCACACAGCTCCCAGTAAGATCTGCTATATTGATGGTTTTTCAGTAAAATATTTTTTTTCATATTCTTTTTTTTATTATAGAATGCTTTACAATTGAATGTCTCCCCTTTGTAGGTTGTGGCCCCTTTTCCCTACGTTTCTTAGTACTCCCTTATTGCTCCCTTAGTACCCCATATTTGAACAGCCTTCCTCTACCTTCCCAAGCAATGCCACAAATCCAATACCATGTTCAGGGGCTATTCTACAGCAAAATTTCAACTTTAACAAACCCATATTAGTACTTACAAATGTGTATGGGGGCATTTTTGTTAAAATGTGGACAACAGAATTCTGTCTTAAAAACTATTACACCATACACATATATATATGTAATAATTAATGAAATTACTACGTATAACATGAAATAAGCATAAACATATTGACACCTTACTCATAACCAAAGGATTATACCCCTTCCCATCAATACTGGCAAATTAAAGAAACGTACACTAAACTACATAAAAAAAACCTTAAAATCAGATTATTACACATAAAAACAATATCTAAAAACCCCCAGCACAAAATCAACCAAAACCCTTTTATATTTAATAATCACATCAATTATTACATATAAATGTATATACCAACAATACATAAGTACACAAAACTACAGCCAATTCCAAAATCTAATGTAAAAATGTGATAATAACCTCTTAATTTATTACACATAAAAGCACACATATGAAAAATAACAAACACAACATCTTTTAACAATTTAAACAAAACACATTTTAGAAATATTTATAATTAATATCTAAATACCTCATCTCGATTGTACATACAATCAAGATACATATGAAGAGAGAAAATTCTACAATCAAGATACAGATGCAGAGAGAAAATTCTACCATCAAGATACAGATGAAGAGAAAAAATTCCACAATCAAGATAGAGATGAAGAGAGAAAATTCCACAATCAAGATACAGATGAAGAGAAAAAATTCTACAATTAAGATACAGATGAAGAGAGAAAATTCTACAATCAAGATCCAGATAAAGAAAGAAAGTACTTCCATCAAGATACAGATAAAGAAAGAAAATTTTACAATAAAGATACAGATGAATAGAAAAAAATACTATTATAAAGATACAGATTAAAGGTGCCCATACACCTTTAGATCTCTCTGTCAGATATCCTTTAGATCTATCAACAACAGAGAGTGCAAGCGGAGAAACCACTGTCACTGTACCAAGGGATGAGGATGGTGGAACTGTGGACAAGCTCTAAAGGACAACACTAAAAGTAGCAGGAAACAAAAACTGGTAGTGGATCGTGTTGGAGTTCGCATAATTATAGATATATATATTATAATTTATATATAATAGAATATATTAATACACGCGCGAAATTTAGATTTGACTATCGTCTATTGCTTTCCATTGGCACATCTGTTTGCAATTATATCACAAATTCCCGAACCAGCTTTACAGCGTCATTCTGTCCATTCTTAGCCATTAGAAGCACGGTGGGTTTTGGATATTCCGTGAACATATTGTAATTTAAAAAGTCTCACTCAACACTAAATAGTGGCGAAAAGATAGCTTTTTTATTTCTTGAGGCTTTATTTAATAGGGAGATATGAGGGAAGAGCAAATGAAAGGTAGGGGAATTACTGCTAGCAGCAGCAAGGGAGACTTCGTGAAATACTCTAGGTCCTGTAAGGCAGGGAAAGACTATGAGGCAGAGCTGGAGCAGACAACACAGGTGATTTGTGAGTTAAGCAACAGACACAGATCACCTGCTCTGTGACAGATGTGTTTGCGGCATATAGAGTTAATTTCCAGTTTGTTTTTGTAACCTCCTGACTAATTACCATCATTAAAAATTAATAAGTAGGGGTTGTGAGAACAATAAAAAAAACAGTATTGCTCAAATATTTTTTTTATCATTTTTGAGGCAATGTAGTAGATTATGTGAATCCATATTCGCCCTGGGCACCTCCTCTGACGGGCCACCAAACCCAACCCCCCCCCCCCCCCCCCCCCCGTTGACTCTCTCCGAGACACACCTGTGGGGTTTGCTTGTGTAGGTCAAGACCCTGGTATGGACGTCCCACTACCCCCCAGGAAAGCATCTCCACTTCCCCGGGCAGAGAGAGCATGCGGGGGGGGGGGGGTCCTCCTCCTTGTCGGCACGCTGTTGGGGGGTGAGTGGGAGCACATCTTGACCATTGGGAAATATGCTTTCTGACCAACCCGAATGCCTGAACCCACCACTCACTGTAGAGTATCCAGGTATAGGTAGAACATCAAAACTGATGTCCTCATATATGTATAATATTTGGAAATTGGCTTCTTTGCAGAATAAGAGACATAATAAAAGACCTTTTCAAACCTATTCTAAGGAACCTGTTCATACTAACACGCAATAGCTGTTTGTTTGGAGTCGATACATTTCCAATGTTGTGCAAACCAGAAGTCTAGTCTTGGAACCACTGCTCTTAACCGAAGTAATTCGTGGATTAAAATCACTTTGGCATGCAGCAGGATCTAAAGGAGAACTGAACAGCTAGAGCCCTCAGTTTACGGATGGTTGGAGTTGGAAGATGTGGCATCTTAAGGCCATTAGAATTCCTGGCAAGATCATTATGAGTAGATGAGGCCATAACAAAGCTGCCATTCATCATTACATGTAATTTGGGAAACTTGCAGAAAAATGAGGAAGAGCTAAACCTTAAAGACCATCCAAATCTCCCATCCACAGCTGCGGCACAACCTACTTGTATCTTTATTACTGCAAAATGTTTGTAATGGTGGTGGGAATATTCAGAGACCATCTTCCTCTTTCTTCTATAGTTTGTGCAGACTAATTAACTTGACGAGTCGTTCCGCTTTCCTGCGTCCAACCTCTGGCGAAACCGGCATCAGAAATAGCCAGACACTGAGGATGCTTGACCTGTCTTGTAAACAAGCCTGGAAGGAGCTGTCATTTCAGGACGGTTGATGTCGAAGCTCTGACTCTATAAGAAAGAAGCCAAACTTGAGGTGAATAATAGGGAAGTATAACGGGACCTGATTGGAGTTAATGAGATATCCTGAGGCACAGTGGTGTCTACACTACGGAAGCCAATATTTGAAAACACTGATTTTTTTTGTAAATAGTTAGACTAACCTAGCTTTTCCTATGTACACAAGACAAGCATTAGCAACTGGGTTGATTGTTAAAATCCCAATCATCCCATGTTGCCAGAGAAATTCTCCCCTGAAGTGAGTCAGGGGCTAGGGGACTTAATAAAGGCTCGGGGGTAGAAAAGGTCCCAAAGGAAATTTGTGTGTCAGTGACATCATCAAACAGTGTTAATAGTGATGACATATTGGGCAAAAAGCCCTACAAACAAGCAGATAACTGCACATACATCCAGCCGGTGTTGCAAGTTTACGCACATAATAATCAATTATCATAAATCAAGGTCAAAGTTCTCTTTATGCTATAAACTTACAAAGAAATTAGAACTATGGAATCACTTAACGGCATGCCTAAAAGACTGAATAGAAAAAGTTTCTATAAAATCTTGGAAATATGTGGGACGTGTACTATAGAACAAGATGTGATAACAATAATGGTAACATGTAATGCCAACAAAGTTCAATTAGGGCAGTGTGCCTGAATGTGAACAGGAGTGATAGTGAGAAAGAGTGGTTAGAGATGAGAGATAGATGGATGGAGCGATTGTTGACTAAAAAACAGTAAATGTTAATTAAAATAACATATGTGTTATTAACCTCCTGAGCGTTTGCCGACGTGGTCACGGTGTTTTTTTTCAAAACCGTGCACACGTCAAGGCCTCGCGGCGGAGCACAATATGCTCCTGCCGTTGATTTCCTGCTCAGCTGGAGGACCTTACACATAAGCCCGGCGTCACTGAGGGTAGTGGGAATGTGGGGGGTTGATGGTGGGGAGAGACGTATGTGTGGTTGTGGTGGTGGGGGATTTAAGTGGTGGGGATGGAGAATATGTTAGGGTTATGGGGGGAGGGGAAGGAGAGAATTGGGGAATGGGTGTAGGCTTGGGTAGGGTCTGAGGGGGGGGGTGTTTGTGTGGAAGAGGGGGAAGAAAAGGGGAGACAGCCGGACTTACTGCGTGAAGAAAGTGCGCACGCCCCTCCAGTTTGAGGTTGAGGTCTATGGCGCCGCCGTACCCCCGTCACCCGGTGACGCGATCGGGGGCGAACCCGGACTAAGCCATCGGCATACATGTCCGCATGGCTTCCCCGACCGCCGTAAGAAGACGGCGAGACCGTCCTCGTAGCGTTGCCTCTCGTTAACCCTGGGGCTTGAGTTTCCATGCGCATCATGAACACTCAGTCCCCGAGTTAAACTCGAGGGAGGAACGCTCAGAAGGTTTAAGCAACGTGAAGATGTTATATTGACTATGTTATCTGTGATTGTTTGAAAAACCTCAATAAAGATAATGTGTAATTTCAAAAAAAAAAAATACAAGGTCAAAAAGGCTCTGTAGAATGTGGTAGATGGAAATCGTACTCCTCAACCCACACGCCAAGACGTTTCGTTTTTCCAAAACGTCATCAGGGGTTGTCCAGTTCAGGACAAATCAATCAGAGAACCAACAATAGGCCTGGGGAGCCAGGAGTTGTGTAGAGCTAATGACTCTCCAGTAGGGTAGAGTGTAGAAGAGGTTAAGATACACGGGTCCGTTTCCAGGTGCAGGGTCAGTGCTGAACCCTATTTCCTAAAGTTGTAATCACACTGTTATCAGCAGGGATGACAGATTGACTACGTTTTATTGTGGGAGTTCACAGCACAGAATCCCTAAACGTTTTGGAGCTGTAGAAAGTGTAGAGAAAGATGCTGGAGATGTAGAGAACGAGTAGTGGGGAACATTTTGGAAGAAAAAATAGCATGATCTCGAACCTCCACCAATAGTGTTTTTTTGCATAAATTAAGTTCCAAAGTCAACGTCAAAATGTCTGAAAATTTTGGATAAGTTTGGAAATGTATTAATTTTGATTAATTAATTTTTGTTAACCTAGATTTAATTCAAAAAACTCTTTGTGTGTTAGAGACATACCTTTTTCTCTTTCAAATGTTCCCCCAACCACTTCTCTACATCTCCCGCAAGTTTGGTGCTGAACCATGTTACAGTAGGGCTTTGCAATCAGCCTCTGAAATTTAGAAGCAAGTCAAAAAATTTGACCATCTCTAACTGGGCCACAGATTATTGTTCCCTATGATCACGCCCATAGACATGAATGGACATGATTTTTGAGCTTTGAGCGTGATTTTTTTTTTTTTCATAATGGGCGATTGTTTTTTTAAATGCGCAGGTGAAAAGCTTCCTGTGTCAATTGCCTGTGTGATCACTGCTCCGCCTGTTCGGCATGGCGAAGTGGAAATCGCGAGTCCACCAGGTGTGGTGTAGTCTCACCTATGTGGGGACCATAGAATCAAGTCTGGATAGAAATATTTGGATAAGAATCACAACAGCTGCATCTCATTCCTAGCAGATACATTCATGTTTTGTCTGATCACATCTTTCCTCATCTTTCAACAGTTTGTCTCGATAATCAGCTGACAGACAAATCTAAACCCTCACCTGACAATATGGAATAAAAAATAAGCCGGGGCGCTAAGGACACTGGAACCTGTCTGTGAAATTATCTAGAAGCTGGCCCAAATCTGAATGATCTTGATGGAAGCATGTGGAACAAAAAAAAATGGGTTTTTTCAGATAGAAGGATTGCATTGGAGTAATAGTCAACCATGGACGTCGAATACGAATCATAATAAACTGGGGGCTCTATGCAAAATGAATCACATATCAACCTAACAAGGTGTGACCATCTCCAACTTGCAATGTTTGTTTGGGTTGGTGTAGAAAATATGGGGGTTTGGCCTGGATTGGTTATTGTCAGGGGTGTCAAGCGATAGGAGTAAGATTTCATTTAACAGTCAAAAATAACTGGGTAACCATTAGGAACAACCTTGTTGTGCAATGTGCATCTATGGCCACCCTTCACCCGTGAGGGCTGACGTGGCATTGTTAACAGTCGATGCCGAAAAAGCATTTGAACCAATGTAAACGTATGTTGGCTGTTTCCATGGTACTCTCTCTGAGAATGCGGATTCCAGGGCCCCTTTTTGGGAGTCAGTGTCTCACAGGTCAATGTATTGCTAGCTTCCCAAATTTACAGCCCCCAGGACACTACTACCTTAGCCCTTCCCCGTTGAAAAAAGGTACTCTGCACAAGGTGCGCCCATTGTTCCCCCCTTCTTTTCACAAACCTAGCTCTGGAACCG
>CM070039.1:80659425-80670334 GCA_036250615.1 Ptychadena robeensis
CCCCCCTAGCTACTCCCTAAGTTGCCCCCTGTCTTCCTCTGACAGCAGCCCTGACTGTAGTCTCTCTCTCTCTCTGACTTCTGCTCCCGGCCTGCGAGTGAGAAGAGGAGGAGAGGGAGGGGCTGGGGGGAAGCTTACAGCCAGCCGGGAGCAGGCAGGTGAAAAAGTAGTCCTATTTTCACCTGCTCGCTTCCGACTTCAGCCCCACAGGCCGACTGGAGGGGTTCGGCAGGTGGAGAAGGGGGGAAGGGGGCCTGGATAGCCAGAAGCTGCGGGCCCATTGTGGGCCTATGGCAGCTATGGCAGCTATGGTGATCCCTACGCCACTGCTTTGGGATTTATTCAAGATACCTCTATACTCCTTTCGTAGGGTGGGGGAGAGAAACAAGTTATATTTAATAAATTTTAAAACAATGATATTTATAAATAAATATAATTTCCTTGACGTGAAATTTTAAGTTGAATTTCGCTGGAAGAATTCTCTGTTTAGGCATTTAGTATACACCCTCTGTTCATAAACGTAGGACATTATTGTCACAGCTGGTGACTAGTGATGGCTGAATATCGGCCGTGTTATTAGCGAACAGGTGGATTAGACCTTTGGAAAAGTACGACGTCCACTGTTCGTGGTGATGGTTCAATCTGAGGCTCAGAGTCTAAGGAACCCAGCAAGGGGTGAAGTAATTTGATACAGACAATTCCCTGGTTGCTGGCCTCAGATACACCAGTGTAGAGAGCACCAACTCGGAGTACCAAGGAATGAAGCAGAGCCAGTCCTGGGAACAAGCAGAGGGTCAGAAGCCAGGAAAACAAGGGGGCATGAAGACCTTCTTGCTCAGACAACTTCTTGTTACCTGAGGCTTTCGTAAATAGGGCTGGAAGGAGGAGCACATGACAAGGTAGAGGATTACTGCTAGCTGCCAGCAGAAGGAAATCTTTTTCTGAACTCTCTAGCCCTCTGAGGCAAAGGAACAAAACGGGAAAGAGATACAGTTAAAGCAACAGTGAGTCGAGGCTATTAAGATAGCATGAGTTGTGGCCATTTACATTTCGTATTCCAGTGATAATATTATGTGACACAATCCTCTTCCCATATGTAATACCAAAATTTTCTTATCCTCCAGTAATGGAGCCAACATCCCAAAATACAATATAAAACAAGCTTGTGTCCCCAGGAAATGAGCACTAACGCATTAACCCAGGTACACCAAATTCCCCCTGATTTCTCAGGGGAAAGGGGACTTTAAGGGCTCCAATGCAAAAGTATGGGTAACAAGGTACATATGTTTAAAACAATTTATTACACTTTTAAAACATTAATTGATACTGATAGTTACTCAGCTGGCAATGACAAACATAAGAATAAAACAACATATAATCATGCTCCGCAGATTATTGGACTCATGTTGTATATTTTTATTGTTTACTGCCTGGACTTTAGCCTATTTGAACCTGGATTTCCTGATAACATGTAGAATGCAATCAATAAGAGAAAGTGAAAGCAGCTGAAACAAATTTGATCCTCTAAATATAGGAATCTCTGAAGACCTCTGAAAAGGTGTCATCCACTAATTGGGGCAAACAAAGGGATCCTGCTTATATACACAATGTTCTATTTATTTCTAAACATGCAATATATTTGTATATGTTTAATAGAGGATACCTTTCTATCTAGCAACTATCACTTACTTTATTTGGTAGTCACATGACATATCATTATGGAGCTCACCAGGTGAAAATTCTGTAGTTTCATTTATTGGTGAAATCTGTTTTCTACTTTCACATTATTTGAGGTTATTTAGTGGTCAAGGCGATGGTATCGGCTAAATCTACTAGTGGTAATAATCCCTCTGACTCCCTCTCTCTGACCCCACCAAAAATGTCCAGAACACACTCCCTCAGTCTTTCAGCTTTGCTGTTATATGTAGTTGGGTTTTCACATGGCTCCTAAAACAAAAATATTATCCTAAATAAGAAGAGAAATACCTTTAGATTTCCTTTAGATCTCATTTTGTTTTACCAAAACCATGTAATATGAGGGCCTTTCTAAACCATCAAGTCTACCTGTGTTCAATCGTAGAGGACCCGGCACTACATAGTTGTTGGTAGATCTAAAGGATATCTGACAGAGAGATCTAAAGGTGTATGGCCAACATAAATCTTTTCATGAGCTATGGTACCCCATTAGGAAGATTCACTCTCTAACAACCAGTAATAGAAAGTAGGGGGAATTTTCAGTGGTGTCACTAGGGAGGAGCAAGGTGTGGTGCACACCAGGGTGGCACCATTTACCTTTAGCAGGGAGTGTGACCCTGGCTCAAACAGCCTTAGACTTTAAATCCTGAAGCAGTAACAAATCTCTTGCTCCTTCTCTACGTCAACCTCCTGCTGGTGGATTGACAGAATGCCATGGAAACAACCGGGGCTCCAGGTAGGTAATGTGGATTGGGTCTCTTGGCAAGGACTGTGCTTAGCTCAGGGGGGCAGACCGACCCGAAAGCACCATGAAAGCATAGCCTTTTGCTGCTACCTCTGCTCCAGTCTCAAGCCCCCCATACACAGTCGGATTCCATGGCCGATCGATCACCTATCCGATCGATTCCGGCGATCTCAGCAGGAATCGGAGGTCCGATCGATCGGCCAATTAAGTGTGTCCGATCGCTACATACCACCTTGTCCCACGGATTCCTGGACGATTCCGTGTCCGATCGCTTACTTCCCAAATGGCAACTCCCCCTGATGTGTGCAGAATCGGATCAGAAAGACCAACATGTTGGTTCTCTGTCCGATCCGATTCTGGGCCCCTGATCAATCGGACGTGATCGTTCGGACAAGGTGGGCTGCACACGATTCCGGCATGATCGTTTGGCGTGCACGCGCCCGGAATCGATCGTCCCGGAATTCGATGGGAAACGGACCCGTGTATGGGGGCCTTCACACTCTGGAACTCTCCGGCACACACTATCTCTCTTGCTAAGGCTGGACATACATGGTTTGATTTTTCAATCGATCGTATTACATTTGGGTCGTCGGTACCACTACATAATGTAATAAGTTCAAAACAGATCGATTCCTCTCCTTAGCCCTGTGGGTTCGTAGTACGATCCAATACAAAACCAATATCAACTAACATTTACCAATGTGTCAGATCAATTACATGTACAATGGCAATCACATTTTTCTATTCATTTAGATTTTGATCCAAAAAAAGGAATCAAATGAATTCAAATGATCCCCTTAATATGATTGTTTAAGTTGATCAAATGAAAATATCGAACCGTGAATTTCCAGGTTAACACTGCAGCGCTCTTTTTTTCTAGGACTCTCCAAAGTGCTAAAAAGAGAGAAGGGGATGCCTCCAAAGTGCTAGAGATATGGAGAGTCAACCAGAGTGCTAGAGAGAGAGAGAGAGAGTCAATGTGCTAAAGAAAGAGAGTACTCCATAGTGCTAAAAAGAGAATGCCAGCAATCTCTATTGCACTCTGGTGCTCTCTCTCAGCTCCTCACCCTATTTCGTGCTATATCTCTCACCCCAGCTCTCTCTTGAACCCCAGTACATTTTCCTATACATTTCCTTGCACTGTTTATTTATGGAACTCTATGTATAGAGATAACAGAGTGATTGAGAGTGAAATTTTCATGGAAAGTCAGTATTTTTATCCATGTTGCTTAGTAAACACACAGAGTGCTGCTCTGTGCATAGAATATATCCTTGCCTATTTGATAATCTCGACTCCTAATTTATAGATAAGATGTTGAAGAAGCTAAATGTAATATTGACTTGTGACCCCCCCCCCCCAAGGAAAAGTGTAATGTAAGTACATTAGAACTCATGTTAGTTTGTATTTTCTCTGTGAAGTATAGTGATAAGTCCAGGCGACGCAAGGGGCTGAGTTGTGAAAAAAGAGTATAATATGATTAAGAGGAGGGGACTAGGGCATTTCCCCACTCTCAACAACTAGAGTGATTTCCTATGTCTTCATCCAGGACATCCCTGTGGGAGTTAGGCCTAGCATTCAGGCCTGAGGTACAGCAAGGAACATCATGTGAGTGATATTCTTTACCATGCATGAAGACCTTCTTGCTCAGGCAACTCCCTGTTGCCTGAGGCTTTCCTAAACAGGGCTGGAAGGAGGAACATCTGACAAGGCAGAGGAATTACTGCTAGCAGCCAGCAGAAGGAAATCTTTTTCTGAACACTCTATCCCTCAAAGTAACAAAACAGAAAAGAGATACAGTTAAACAACAGTGATAGCATGAGTTGTGGCCATTTACATTCCATATTGCAGTGATAATATTATGTGATACAACCCTCTTCCCATATGTAAATAGCTGCTCATGGGCAAGTTGAATGCCAGATTGTAAAATGTGACTTTCCATAAGCTGGCCAATGGGTTCAGAGAATGGGTACTGCTAGTGTACACACATATAATGGTTTACCTGTGCACACTCTGCTTGTCCTGTCTCCTGGCAAGTGGAACAAACCTCTGCCTACTGGGATACTGTGCTATTGTAATTTTGTTTGGATTTTCTCTATAAAACAAATGATATTCACACCCTAATTTTAAAGGTGTCTTATAGAGTGAAGAAAAGTAGTAACCCTCCAAAGAGCCATATAATCCCAACTGATATTAATCATGGAACAATCAGATATACTGCATATCATACATTAATGTAAGAGTTAAATTTTTATTGTTTACTGCCTGGACTTTAGCCTATTTGAACCTGGATTTCCTGATTACACGTAGAATGCAATCAATAAAGGAAAGTGAAAGCGGCTGAAACAAATTTGATCCTCTATATATAGGATCCTGCTTATATACAATATGTTCTATTTATTTCTAAACATGCAATATATTTGTATATGTTTAATAGAGGATACCTTTCTATCTAGCAACTATCACTTACTTTATATGGGAACCACATGACATATCATGATGGAGCTCACCAGGGGAAATAAATCTGTTTTCTACTTTTACTTTATTCGAGGTGATATAGTGGTCAAGGCGACGGTATCAGCTAAATCCATTAGTGGTCATTATGTCTCTAACTCCCTCTCCCTGACCCCACCAAAAACTTCCAGAACGCACTCCCTCAGTCTTTCACCTTTGCTGTTATATGAAGTTGGGTTTTCACATGGCTCCTAAAACAAAAAATGCATGTCAAATAAGAAGAGATTCACCTTTAGATCTCTCTGTCAGATTTCCTTTAGATCTCATTTTGTTTTACCAAAACCATGTAATATGAGGGACTTTCTAAACCATCAAGTCTACCTGTGTTCAATCGCAGGGGACCCGACTACTACATAGTTGTTGGTAGATCTAAAGGATATCTGACAGAGAGATCTAAATATATGGCCAGCTTAAATCTTTTCATGAACTATGGTACCCCATTAGGCAGAGTGGTGTCACTAGGGAGGAGTGGTGTCACTAGGGAGGAGCAAGGTGTGGTGAACACCAGGGTGGCACCATTTACCTTTAGCAGGGGGTGTGACCCATACCCGTCAAGTCTGGGCATTAAAAAACTGGGGGACGTAAAGGAAATGACGTCACTAACGTCACTTCCGGTATAGGGATCGTGGTGACATTAGCAGGGATAGTAACGTCCTCTCCCTGCTAGATCAGCGCAATTTCAAGAATCCGGAAATTTCTTGAAATTGGGATTTGCCCGGGAAAGCCACATAAAAACGTGACTTTCCCGGCCAAAACGGGAGGCTTGACAGGTCAGGTGTGACCCTGGCTCGAACAGCCTTAGACTTTTAATCCTGAAGCAGTAACAACTCTCTTGCTCCCGGCAGTAATTGGAGTTGCTAGTTACTCATCTCTGCTTTCCCTGTAAACTCTGACCATCTAGAGAAAAAGAGCAGATTCCCCAGCCGGATAGTTAACGTAGTGCAGTATGTCAACCTCCAACTGGTGGATTGGCAGAATGCCATGGGAACAACCGGGGCTGCAGGTAGGTAATGTGGTTTGGGTCTGTCGGCATCCCCACCAAGGAATGCACTTAGCGCAGAGGGTGCAGACCGACCTGAAAGCGACATGGAAACATAGCCTTATGCTGCTACCTCTGCTCCAGTCTCACACTTTGAAACTCTCGGGCACACTCACACTTGCTAAGGCTGGACATACATGGTTTGATTATTCATTCGATCGTATTACATTTGGGTCCTTGGTACCACTAATGTAATGAATGAAAAACAGATAAATTCCTCTCCTTAGCCCTGTGGGCTTCGTAGTACGATCCAATACAAAACCAATATCAACTGAAATTTACCCACGTGTCTGATCAATTTTATGTTCAATTGCAATTGTTCAGTATTGTTATTCATGTTGCTTAGTAGATACAGAGTGCTGCTCTGTGCATAGAATACATGCTTACCAATTTGATAATCTCTACTCCTAATTCATAGATAAAGTGTCGAAGAAGCTAAATGTAATTTTGCCTTGTGAACCCCCCATGGAAAAGTACTGTAGTGTGATGTAAGTACAATAGAGCTCGGGGGGCGTGGCCTGGCATCCTGGAGAGCGGCAGCAAGTCTCATTAGCTCCGCTGCTATCCCCACAAAAACCCCTCAAAATACACCTTCTGACCCCTAAAAGCTGTACTTGTCACCCTGAAGAGGTTCCCCCATGTACCGGCAGCACCGCTGGAGCCTTTAATCGACCCGCATACTTACCCGCAGACCGGGCCAAAATCGAGGCAGAGGCTTTGGCCTTCCCGGACACCAAAACGCCTAAAAATCTCTCCGAAGAAGCAGCGGAACACTCTGAGTGGGCTCCGGACACCCCTCCAACCCTCCGGTCCAGATTGGGGTGATCATCACGGCAGTTGGGCCGAGTAGTGCGCACAAAAAGGTCCGGCCCCCCAAAAATTTAGGCCGCGGCTTGGGCCCACGGCGGCGTGAACGGAGGGCGCCAATCCACCAGCAAAGCCCCTCATCCAAAGCTCTGCACTCTGCTGTGCCCTACACACCACTGGTCACTACCCATTGGTCCTGAAGTCTTCAGCTGGACGTCTCCAGTGGTGACCATAATTAAGGCCGGGGCTTCGGCCTACTTCCACCTCATCCGGACACAGAGGCTGTAAGCACCACAGTGAGGAAACCTATGCTCCAGCTACACCCCTGCAGACCTCAAAGACATTCCTTCCGGTGAGCATTTAACTGTGGGGATAATCTGAATCCAAGTGGTTGTGGCCTAGGGTGGGTTGAAGCCCTCACTCCTAACCCTTAGCTCTGTATTCTGCCCCACCACACCACTGTGCCTGTCTTGCGGGTTTCCCTGCCACGTAGACTTATCAGTGAGCCCCTTCCATCTGGCTGAAATAGACCATCTAGCTTAGCTACTGCCTGGCCTCCCTGCATGACCCAGTGGACTGATTCTGACCCCACAGGCCAGAGAAATCTTGTCCTGCCTTCGGCTAGATTTGGAGAGCTCTGAGATCCCCTCCGCTATTACCACCATCCCAGGTGGTTCCCCGGACCATGACACTGACAGCGCAAACGATGGTGATTCTATTCGCTCTGAACCCGAAGTGTATACCAAGTGCATGCGGAAGCATCTGACCACCAAAGAGGATTTGGCCTCCCTTGCATCTGACATTAAAGCCTCTTTGCACTCTGCAATTGCGGATCTCCAACTAGATATCCAAGATGTAAACCGTCGAGTATCGGCAGTGGAAGTTGCGGGACATGTGCGAGATTCTAACATCTCCTCTCTTCAACGTCAGCAGTCGCATACTACCAAACTCATGCTCCATATGCATAGGCGTATGTTCTATTGAAGAGAACAGAGGCCGCCGGCCTAACATCAGGGTGCGTGGCCTCCCTGAAACTGTCACTGCAGACCATCTTCACCAGACTCTTACTGAAATCTTCAACGAGATTCTGGAATGCCCCATTGACTCCCCTATTGAGTTTGTCAGAGCACACAGAGCGCTGAAACCACGTAACCTAAGGGATGACTTGCCGCGAAATGTGATCTGCTACTTTCATAACTTCCCACTGAAAGAAAGTATTATGCAGAAAGTTCGGGGAAGGGCCTCTGTAATGTACCAGAATGCTGAAATCAAATTATTTCCGGACTTGCCTCCGGTTACTCTTCAACATCCTAGAGCCCTGCGTCCCATATTAGAAGTCTTGCGCCAAAGAGATATCAAGTATGGATGGCGCTTTCCTTTCTGCTTGTACGTGATTCATCGGGGATCCACAGTCACGCTTCGTACTCCAGATGATCTACCAGCCTTCTTCGCAGCCCTGGACTTACCTGACATTCCAGTTCCGGACTGGTATGCAGACGTCCTACACCACCCGGATGAGGTACTTCTAGATGATGCAGCTCTGGACAACCAACGCCAACGCCATCATCGTCATCGTGAGGACGACAGAGCTGGCCCCTCAAGATCTCCGCTCCCAAAGCGACAACGTACCCCAAGAGACGGGTGCCCCTCTCGCCCTGAACGGAGGAAGAATACTTTCACACCGCGTAGACTGTACGACTGATTTGAATTGACTCCTATAGTCATGTGTGTTGATAATCGTAACTGAGAGGTCTTGCCAATCCCTCATATAACATTTTTTATATTGTTTTCTCATGTTGATGCATATTTGCTCATAGTTAGATTTATTACTGCAACTGACATTTCTTAATTTTATGTTGAGATTGTTGTTTTTACAGTTGGCGTATGACAGGCTCAAATTTTCTTTTATGATGATAAAGCCCTGTAAGGGGCCGTGTGTTAGTAGTGGAGGAGGCAGAGGTCGGCATAGCTGCCTCCCGTTTCTAGTAAATTTGCCAGGTTCCTATTAACTATTGAAAGCTTTCTTCAATAGCTACATTAATAGTTACCACCCCCCCAAGTGAGGTGTGTTTCTACCCCCCATAGATACTGCTCTCCCGTTCTGGGGAGACGCTATCTCAGTCTCTCCATTAAGGAGTAATCTCCTCAGGATTGTTCACACCTCCTACCATACACCCAACATACCGTTAGCTCCACTGTCTTGGTTTTTGACGTTACATTTGTAGTGGGCCTACCTTACTGTTATCTCAATAACGATTTTCTAGATACTTTACCACACAGGGTGTTTTTGTTTCATTGCTAGAGAAAGGCGAGTTCCCTTTCTCTTTACTCCTCTCCTAATTAGTCTCATCCTTGTCCCCCCCACCCCCTCCAACTACCCTGAACTAAACCATGGGCGACCCATTCAAGGTTGTGTCCTTTAATGTGAAGGGACTAACTAGTCAACAAAAGCGATCTCAACTCCTGGGTGAACTTAAAAAGCTTAAGCCATCGATTGCCATGCTTCAAGAAACCCATTTTAAAACTAATCATATGCCTAAACTGTGTTCCAACCTATACCCCTCGGGATTTCATGCTCCATCTACATCCAACAAGTCTAAAGGAGTTTCAATACTCTTTCACAGAGATGTGCCCTTTTTGTTGAAAGAAGAGATTAGGGACCCCGAGGGCCGTTATTTGGTGGTGAAGGGCTCCATACGAGACACACCGTTTACTCTGGCCACAGTCTATTTCCCTAATAAAAAACATGCCTCCTTTATGCAGTCCGTGACCAATCTTCTATTGGACTTTGCCGAAGGCATTCTGGTTTTGGGTGGAGATTTTAATTTGACACTAAACCCAATTCTGGATAATTCGGACAAGCGGTCGTCTATTCCATGCCGCACCCTTAAATTTATTAAACAGAAACTGATCAACCTCGGTTTATGCGATGCATGGAGAACGTTACACCCTGACACCAGAGACTACTCGTTCTACTCATCTGTGCACTCCAAATACTCCAGATTGGATTATATTTTACTACCTCAACGTGATCTCCCTAGACTCGCTTCTAGTTCCGTTGGGTCCATATCACTATCAGATCATGCGCCGGTTAGCGCCAGTTTAGATTTGTTGTATAAAGACAAGAGCCAATTCCAGTGGAAATTAAACTCAGAATTACTATCAGATAAATCTAGGGAGAGGGGGGGGGGGGATACCTCACCCGCCACAGTTTGGGAGGCACATAAATGTGTGGTCCGTGGCAAACTCATGGCCATTGCTTCGGCACTACGAAAAGAAAGACAGGCTCATATCCTTGAGCTTACGAGGCGGGTTGCTGACTTAGAGGCACAACATAAACTATCGCTGTGCGCCAGTACCCTACAAGACTTGATCTCGACTCGGAAAGAACTGCTGACTGCGATTAATTCTAAAATTAGACGTGCTCATACATTACGCACCAGTATGTACTATGACGAGGGAGATAAGTGTAGCAGACTGACTGCCAGGGCGACAAAAATCAAGAGGGCCAGGACGGCCATCCTCAAGATGAAAAATAAGAACGGTGACACTGTTGTATCCTCCTCAGCTATTGCCCGCTGTTTCCAGGAGTATTATATGTCACTGTATAATATTGGGACAGGAAACACTGCCTCCCAGAACTGTCATTCTAGGCTTAATAAGATCAAGGATTATATAATGCTCTCAGGTATGCCCAAGTTTCCGGCATCAGCAATACCGGAACTGGCGGCACCAATCTCGGGCGCAGAATTTGCTATAGCACTCAAACAGATGAAACCCGGCAAATGCCCAGGTCCAGATGGGTTCAATACCCAATATTATAAAATGTTTCAAGGCACTTTGCAGCCTCATTTTCTGGAGGCCTTCAATTCCCTATCTGTAGAAAAAAGTATCCCTCCTCAGTCGTTAATGGCGGAAATCACGGTCATACCTAAAGCCGATAAAGATCCCACGCTACCTGCGAGCTATAGACCCATTTCTCTATTGAATGTGGACCTTAAGATCTTCACAAAAATGTTATCCAATAGGCTACTGCAACACTTACCTGCCCTGATATCCCCGGCGCAGGTGGGATTTGTCCCTGGCAGGGAGGCTAGGAACAATACCTCCC
>CM070039.1:80670434-80682005 GCA_036250615.1 Ptychadena robeensis
ATGCCCCTTGTCCCCTACCATGTTTATTTTATCTCTGGAGCCCCTGATTCGCACCATACTGCGCAACAGACTCATAAAAGGCCTTAAACACTCTGGTGGTGATCTCAAGGTGGCAGCATTTGCAGATGACCTGCTTTTTTTTCTTTCTGACCCACTTGACTCTTTAACGGAATTGTTTAACCTCTTTGAGGAATTTCAAGAACTCTTGTTTTTCAAAATAAATCCCTCCAAATCCGTGGCTCTAAATGTTACACTGTCCCGAGACGAGGTCCGCCGACTTAGGCGGAGGCTTCCGTTTACTTGGCATGACTCCCATTTCAAATACCTAGGGATCCTGATTCCCAGAGATCTAACACCTCCACACCTGGAGATCGATATCCTTCTCTTGGATGGGGAGGATAGCAGTGACCAAAATAATAGTCTTGCCTCGCCTACTATATTTAATGCAGACTACACCCATTAGTTTGGACTCCTCTTTCCTCCTCGCCCTTGATAGGATGCTGTTTGCTTTCATTTGGGGACAAAAACGACTGCGCCTCAACTGGATGATGCTTAAACAGTCTAGGAACAGAGGTGGCCTGGGGGTGCCTGACTTGCGTAGGTACCACCAGGCTATTCACCTTAATAGGATAAAAGATTGGTGCACACAAGGGTCCACTAAAGTGTGGGTCCACCTGGAATCCCATCACTCACCGGTGCCGTTATCCAGTTTGATTTGGTTGCCAGCGACGAACCCCCCTAGAGGTTTAGAGTCTCACCCTCTGATATGTGCAACCTTTAAAGTATTCAATTTTCTTAGAAAACGTGCTGCACTTACTACGTCACCGGGACCATTGTCCCCAGTGTGTGGCAACCCGGGGTTCCCACCGGGAAACACTTGGGACTTTCAAAAACTTTGGAAGACGCCCTTCCAGTTAAAAGTGAAAGATCTTTTCACTAATGGCAATTTTGTGCAATGTGCGGACCTCACTAATCTATCCTCATCAGATTAGATCCCCTGGTGGTCATACTTTCAACTGCGACACTGGCTGGACCGAGCACCACAACGTGAAATATACACTAGGGACCTGTCCACTTTCGAATCCATGTGTTTAGATACTGACCAGACCAGACACATCATCTAAATTTTTTATAAAATGCTTGAACCTGATTCACATCCCAGAATTGCTACCCTCCAAACTATGTGGGTACGATATGTCCCTGCAGTGTCATCAGCATGCTGGAGATGTGGAGATCCTGCCTGCATGCTCTTCCATGTTTTCTCGTCCTGCACAAAGATTTCAGCTTTCTGGACCGATGTGCACAAATGGATGTCAAACATCCTTGGTAGGGACACCCAGTTCAATCCTGCACTCTTCCTGCTACATTTTAGGAAACAGCAAATCGCCCATACATACAAAACGCTAGAGCGCCACATGCTTAATGCTGCTAGGACCTTGATCCCCCGTAAATTGGCGACCCCCGTGACTCCGACAATAGGTGACTGGGTCAGACAGTTAAAGTTTGTTCATGAAATGGAACTGTTACTCTATAGCAAAAAGGACAGACTGAAGACCTTTAATAAAATGTGGTTGAAATGGCATCTATTTAAAGATTCAGATGAGTTCCAACAACTCACCCTGCTATAATATGTGGAAATTTCCTGTATGTGTGGTTCGGTATTAATCCGTGTTTATATGGAATTCACATTGTTCAGATTGCATGTATTGCTAGCTGTTCTTGATGTCCATTATGGTTTGTTAATTTCCTTCCCTCCTTTCCCCTATCCCCATTACTCCCCTTATACGTTGTGTTTCATGCGTATTAACCTCCCTAGCGATATGCCTGAACCCAGTTCGGGCAAAGGCACACTGCAACTATTTTAATAGAGGATACCTTTTATCTAGAATATCCACGACTTTATATGGGACCACATGACATTAATGATGGAGCTCACCAGGGGGGGAAATAAACTGTTTTCTACTTTTACTTTATTCGAGGTGATATAGTGGTCAGGCGACGGTTATAAGCTAAATCATTGTGGTCATTATGTCTCTAACTCCCTATCCCTGACCCCACCAAAAAAACTTCCAGGAACGCACTCCCTCAGTCTTTCCCTTGTGTGATATGAAGTTGGGTTTTCACCTGGCCCTAAAAACAAAATTGCATGTCAAAAAGAAGAGATTTCACCTTAGCTTCTCTGTCAGGATTTCCAGTTAGATCTCATTGTGTTTTACCACAACCATGTATTGTAATATGAGGGGACTTTTAAACAATCCAGTCTACCTGTGTTCAATCGCAGGGGACCAGATCTACATAGTTGTTGGTAGATCTAAAGGCGATTGAAAGAGAGAATCTATAAAATAGGCAGGCTGAAATCTTTTCATGAACTATGGTACACCCTTAGGCACAGAGTGGTGTAACTAGGGAGGAGTGGTGTCACTAGGAGGAGCAAGGTTGTGAGTTGACCACCAGGGTGGCACCATTTACCTTTAAGCAGGGGGGGTGACCCCTACCCTCAAGTCTGGGCTTAAAAAACTGGGGGACGTAAAGGAAATGAGTCACTAACGTCACTTCCGGTATACGGGATGTGTGACATTAGCAGGGAGAGTAAACGTCCCTCTCCCTGCTAGATTCAGCGCCAATTTCAAGAATCCGGAAACGTTCTTGTGACAGTGGGATTTGGACCGGGAAAGCCACAGAAAAACGTGACTTTCCGCCAAACGGGCGGCTTGACAGGTCACGCGTGTGACCCTGGCTCGGAACAGCCTTAGACTTTTAATCCTGAAGCAGTAACAACTCTCGTGCTGCCCGGCAGTAATTGGAGCTTCGTATTACTCATCTCTGCTATCCCGGTAAACTCTGCACCATCTAGAGAAAAAGAGCAGATTCCCCCAGCCGGATAGTTAACGTCGTGCAGTTATTTCAACATCCAAACTGTTGGTATTGGCAGAATGGACCATGGGAACAACCGGGCGGCTGCAGGTAGGTTATGTGGTTTGGGTCTGCGGCATCCCCCAAAGGAATGCATTAGGCAGAGGGTGAGGACCCGACCTGAAAAGCGAACATGGAAACATAGCCTGTTATTGCTGCTACCTCTGCTCCAGTCTCACCACTTGAAACTCTCGGGGCACACTCACACTTGCTACGGGCTGGACTACATGGTTTGATTATTCATTCGATCGTATTACATTGGGTTCCTGGTACCACTAATGTAATGAATGAAACGTAAATTCCTTCCTTAGCACTGTGGGGGCTTCGTCGTCCGATCCAATACAAAACAATATCAAATGGAAAATTACCCACGTGTCTGATCAATTTTATGTTCAATTGCAATTCGTTCAGTATGTTATTCATGTTGCTAGTAGCTACAGAGTTGTGCTCTGGTGCATTAGAAACATGCTTACAAGTTGATATCTCTACTCATAATTAATAGGGCTAAAGTGTCGAGGACAGCTAAATGTAATTTGCCTTGTGAACCCCCCATGGAAAAGTAGTAGTGTGATTGTTTGTAAGTACAATTGAGAGCTAGGGGAGGCCGTGCCTGGCATCACTGAGGCGGCAGCAAGTCTATTAGCTTCCGCTGCTATCCACAAACAACCCCTCAAAAATTACACCTTCTGGACCCTAAAAGCTGTACTTGTCACCCTGAAAGAGTTCCCCCATGTACCGGCAGCACCGATGGAGCAATTTAATCGACACGCATACGTACCCGCAGAACGGGCCAAACATCGGAGGCCGAGGCTTTGGCCTTCCCGGACACCCAAAACGCCGAAAAAATCATCTCCGAAGAAGAAGCAGCGGGAACACTTGAGTGGGCTCCGGACACCCCTTCACAACCCTCCGGTCCGATTGGGTGATTTCATCACGGAAGTTGGCGCAGAGTAGTGCCGCACAAAAAGGTCGGCCCCCCCCCAAAAAATTTAGGCCGCGGTGGGACCACTGGCGGCGTGAACGGAGGGCGCATTCCAACAGCAAAGGCCACCTCAATCCAAAGCTTCTGCACTCGGCGTGCCTTAAACCCCACTGGTCACTACCACATTGGTCCTGAAGTTCTTCAGCCTGGACGTTCCAGTGGTGACCATAAGGTAAGGCCGGGGCGTCGGACCCTTTCCACCTCATCGGACAAAGGGCTGTAAGCACCACAGTGAGGAAACATCTGCTCCAGCTACACCCCTGCAGACCTCATAGACATTCCTTCCGGTGGCCAATTAATGTGGGGATAATCTGAATTCCAAGTGGTTGTGGCCTAGGGTGGGTTGAAAAGACCCTCACTCTAACCATTAGCTCTGTATTCTGCCCCACCACACACTGTGCATGTCTGCGGGTTTCCCCCACTGCCACGTAGACTTATCAGGAGCCCCTTCCATCTGGCTGAAATAGACATCTAGTTAGCTAATGACTGGCCTCCTGAATGACCCAGTGGGACTGATTCTGACCCACAGGCCAGAGGAAATCTGTCCTGCTTCGGTAGATTTGGAGAGATGAGATCCCCTCCGCTATTACACCATCCCAGGTGGTTCCCCGGACGACCATTGACACTGACAGCGGCAAAGATGGTTGATTCTAGTCGCTCTGAACACGAAGTGTATACAAGTGCATGCGGAAGCATCGACCACCAGAAGAGGATTTGGCCTCCCTTTGCATTGACATTAAGCCTCTTTGACTCTGCAATTGCGGATCTCCAACTAGATTATCAGCTGTAAACCGTCGAGTATCGGCAGTGGAAGTGCGGGACATGCTGCGAGATTCTAACATCTCCTATCTTCAACGTCAGAGTGCGCATAATACCACAACTCATGCTCCATATGCATAGGCGTATGTTCTATGAAGAGAGAAAGAGGCCGCCGGCCTAACATCAGGTGCGTGGCCTCCATGAAAACGGTCAACTGCAGACATCTCACCAGACTCTTACTGAAATCTTCAACGAGATGTCTGTGGAATGCCACCATGGGAATCCCTATTGGTTGTCAGAGACACAGGCGCTGGTGAAACCAAGTAACTAATGGGATGACTTGCCGCGAAATGTGATTTGCTACTTAATAACTTCCCACTGAAAGAAAAGTATATGCAGAAAGGTCGGGGAAGGGCCTCTGTAATATGTACAGAATGCTGATCAAATTATTCCGGAATTGCCTCGGTTCTACTCTTCACATCTAGAGCCCTGCGTACCATATTAGAAGTCGTGCGCCAAAGAGATATAAAGGATGGATGGCGATTCTCCTTTCTGCTTGTACGTGTTTCCTCGGGATCCACAGTCACGCTTCGTATCAGATGATCTACCAGCCTTCTTCGAAGCCATGGACTTACCTGACATTCCAGTTCGCGACTGGTATGCAGACGTCCTTAAAACCCCCCGGATGAAGGACTGCTAGATGATGCAGCTCTGGACAACCAACGCCAACGCCTTAATCTCATATTGAGGACGACAGAGCGGAACCCCTCAAGAATCTCGCTCCCAAAGCGACAACGACACAAAGAGACGGGTGCCCCTCTGCCCTGAACGGAGGAAGAATTATTTCACACCGCCGTAGACATGTACGACTGATTGAATTGGACTCATATAGTCGCATGTGTGTGATACTCGTAAACTTGGAGGTTTGCCAATCCCTCATATACATCTTTTTATTATGTTTTTCAGTTGATGCATATTTGCTCATAGTTAGATTGATTATGCAACTGCATTTTATTTATGTTTGAGATTGTTGTTTTACAGTGGACGATGACAGGCTCAAATTTCTTTTATGAGATAAAGCCCTGTAAGGGGCGCGGGTGGTGGTAGTAGTGGAGGGAGGCAAGAGGTCGGCATAGCGCTCCGTTTCTAGTAAATTTGCCAGGTTCCTATCTAAACGATTGAAGTTTCTTCAATAGTACATTAATAGTACCACCCCCCAAGTGAGGTGGTTTCTACCCCCCATGATATGCCTCTCCCGTTACTGGGAGACGCTTATTCAGTCTCTCCATTAAGGAGTAATTCTCCTCAGGATTGGTACACCTCCTACCCTACAACCAACATACCGTTAGTGCACGTCTTGGTTTGTGACGTTACATTTGTAGTGGGCCTCATTACTGTTCTCTCAATAAATAACGATTTCTAGATACTTACCACACAGGGTGTTTTTTTTCAGTGCTAGAGAAAGGGGGGGGGCGAGTTCCCTTTTCTCTTTAACTCCTCTCTAAATAGTTCTAATCCCTTGTCCCCAACCACCCCTCCAACTTCACCTGAACTAAACCATGGGGACCCATTCAAGTTGTGTCCTTTAAATGTGAAGGATAACAGTCAACCAAAACGCGATTCTCAACTCCTGGGTGAACTGAAAAGCTTAAGCCATCGATTGCCACTGATTCAAGAAACCCATTTTAAACTAATCATATGCCTAAACGTGTTCAACCTATACCCATCGGATTTCATGCTCAATTCTACATCCAACACGTATCAAGGAGTTTCAAATCATCTTTCCCACAGAGCTGTGACCCTTTGGTCGAAGAAGAGATTAGGGACCCGAGGGCAGTATTGGTGGTGACGGGCTCCATACGAGACACACGTTTATCTGGCAGCAGTCTATTTCCTATAAAAAACATGCATCCTTTATGCAGTCAGTGACCAATATTCTGATTGGACTTTGCGAAGGCATTTGGTTTTGGCGGGGAGATTTTAATTTGACACTAAAACCCAAGTATGGATATGCGGACAAGCGGTCTTCATCCGGCCGCAACTTAAATTCTTAACAGGAAATGATCAAACTCGGTATATGCGATTGCATGGAGAACGTTACACCCTGCCCCAGCAGGAATACTCGTTCTACTCATTCTGTGCATCCAAATAATCCAGTTGGATTATATTTAACTACTCAAACGTGAGTTCTCCCTGACCGCTTCTAGTTTCCGTTGGGTCCATATCCATCAGATCAGCGCCGGTTAGCGGCCAGTTAGTTTAGATTTGGTTGTAAAAGCATGAGCCAAAATTCCAGTGGAAATTTAAACTCAGAATACTATAGCTAAATATAGGGAGAGGGGGGGGGGGGGGAACCTCACCCGCCCACCGTTTGGGAGGCCACATAATGTGTGTGGTCCCGTGGCAAAATCATGGCCATTGCTTCGGCACTACGAAAAGAAAAGACAGGCTCATACCTTGAGCTTACGAGGCGGGTTGCTGCTGACTAGAGGCAAACATATAAACTATCGATGTGGCCGTACCCTACACGACTTGATCTCGAAATCGGAAGAACTGCTTGATGCGATTAATTCTAAAATTAGACGTGCTCTACATTACGAACAGTTGTACTATGACGAGGAGATAAGTGTAGCAGGACTGACTGCCTAGGGCGACAAATCAAGAGGGCCAGGGGACGGCCATCCTCCCAAGATGAAAAATAAGAACGGTGACCTGTGTTATCATCCTCAGCATTGCCCACTGTTTCAGGATAGTATATATGTTCCACTGTATACATATTGTTAGGACAGGAAACACGCCCTCCCAGAACTTGTCATCTAGGCTTAATTAAGATCAAGGATATATTAATGATCTCAGGTATGCCAAGTTTTGCGGCATCAGCAAACCGGAAAACTGGCGGAACCAATCTCGGGCGCAGAATTTGCTATAGCACTCAAACAGATGAAACCCGGCAAATGCCCATGGTCAGATGGTTCATACCCAATATTATAAAAATGTTCAAGGCACTTTGCCAGCTCATTTGCTGGAGGCATTCAATTCCCTAATCTGTATAGAAAAAAAGTATCCTCCTCAGTCGGAATGGCGGAAATAACGGTCATACCTAAAGCCGATAAAGATCCCACGCTAACCTGCGAGCTATAGACCCATTTCTTTATTGACTGTGGACCTAAGATCTTACAAAAATGTCTATCCAATAGGATACGGCAACACTTCCTGCCATGATATCCCCGGCGCAGGTGGGATTTGTCCCTGGCAGGGAGGCTAGGAAACAATACCCCATGGTGTTGACGCAATCTGGAAGCCCAAACATATTCGCAAAAGCTGATGATATTGTCAAAAGACGCCGAAAGGCGTTTTTGACCGTTCTAGCGTGGGACTACATGCATGAGGGTCTTCGGTTATAGGCTCCCAGTTGGGATGCTCACGTGGATTGAGGTCTTATATCGAAAATGTGTTGAGCTCGAATATTCGATTTTGAAATTTAGCTCGAATATCGCTATTGCGCCATTGCGCGAATATTCGCGAATATATAGCGGATATCCGACGCGATCGCGCTTTTTCGCGCTTTATTGCGATTCTATAATCGCGATCCATTGCAATGAATGGGATCGCGATTTTATAATCGCAATGCGCTTTTTTTTTTTAAAACGGGACAATGACGGATATTCTCCCAGTCGAATATCGAGCGCTCCATTGACTGCATTATTGCGGATATAGTCGCATTGCGCTTTTTCGGATAATCGCAATTCGGATTCCGACATTCTCCATTGATTCAATGTATGCGCATATATTTGGTCGCATTGCGCTTTTTTGGATAATAGCAATTTTCGGATTCACGCATTCTCCATGATTGCATGCAATTTGCGCATATGTGGGGCGCATTGCGCTTTTACGGATATCGCGATTCAGGATTCCGCCAATTCTCCATTGACTTGCATGCAGTACGATTTTGGTCGATGCGCTTTTCGGGAAATCGCGATTTCGGATTTCCGCCATTCTCATTGATTGCATGCATTGCAGCATATTGGGTCGCAATTGCGATTGTAGATGCAATTCATGTCTTTAAGTGCGGATATTCGAGATTCGAATATGGAATCGAATATTATTGGCGGATATATTCGCGAAATTACGCGAATTCGAATATTGCCTAGTTGTAATAAATAAGTCGCAACCCTCGGCAGAGTCAAGGTGAATGGGACCCTGCTGGACGTCAAGCACCATAACTAAGGGAACTAGGGAAAGGATTGCCCCTTGTCCCCTACCATGTTTATTTTATCTCTGGAGACCTGATTCGACCACCCATACTGCCGCAAAAGACTCATAAAAGGCCTCTTAAACACTCTGGTGGTGATCTTCAAGGTGGCGCATTTGCGATGACCTGCTTTTTTTCTTTCTGAACACTTGATCTTTACGGAATTGATTGTTTAACCTCTTTGAGGAATTCAGAACTCTTGTTTTTCAACCAAAAATCCCTCCAAATCCGTGGGCTCTAAATGTTACCTGTCCCGAGACCCCCCCGCGGGGCCGCCGACTAGGCGGAGGCTTTCCGTTTACTGGGCATGACTCCATTTCAACTACCTAGGGATCCTGATTCCCAGAGACTTTAACACATCCCACACCTGGAGATCGATATCCTTCTCTTGGATGGGGGAGGACTAGCAGTGACCAAACTAATGTCTTGCTCGCTACTATATTAGCAGATACACCATTAGTAGTTGGACTCCTTTTCCATCTCGCCCTGATCGGATGCTGTTTTGCTTTCATTTGGGGACAAAACGCTGGCCTCAAAGGGATGATGCTGTTAAACAGTTCTAGGAAACAGAGTGCCTGGGGTGCCTGACTTGCGTAGGTACCACGGCTATTAACCTAATAGGATAAAAGATGGTGCACACAAGGGTCCACTTAAAGTGTGGTTCCACCTGGAATCCCATCACTCACGGTTTGCCTTGATCCAGTTTGATTTGGTTGCAGCGCAGAACCCCCTAGAGGTTTAGTATCACCCTTGATATGTGCACATTTAAAGTATTCAATTTCTCTAGAAAACGTGATGCACTTACTGACGTCACTGGGACCATTGTCATCCAGTTGTGGCACACGGGGTTTCCCACGGAAAACACTTGGGAATTTCAAAAACTTTGGAAGACGCCCTTCCAGTTAAAAGTGAAAGCTTTTTCCTATGGCAATTTTGTTGCAATGTGCGGACCCTCACTAATCTATGCCTCACAGATTAGATCCCCCTGGTGGTCATACTTTAACTGCCGACACTGGCTGACGAAGCACCACACGTGAAACAAATTTAACACTAGGGACCTGTCCACTTTCGATCCATGTGTTAGATACGACCCAGACCAGACACTCATACTAAATTTTTTATAAAATGCTTGAACCTGATTCACATCCCAGAATGCTACCCTCCAACTATGTGGGTACGATATGTCCCTGCAGTGTCATCAGCATGTGGAGATGTGGAGATCCGCCTGGCATGCTCTGCCATGTTTTCTCGTCCTGACAAAAAAAAGATTTCAGTTTCTGGACCGATGTGCACAAATGGATGTCAAACATCCTTGGTAGGGGGACACCCAGTTCCAATCCGCACTCTCCTGCTAATTTTAGGAGGAACAGGCAAATCGCCCATACATACACAACGCTAGAGCGCCACAGCTTAATGATGCTTAGAACCTTGATCCCCCGAATTGGCGACCCAGTGGACTCTTTCTTTTTCGGACACATACGGTGACTGGGTCAGACAGTTAAAGTTTGTTCATGAAATGGAATGTGACGCTATAGCAAAAAGGACAGACCCGGATGAAGACTTTAAAAAATGTGGTTGATACTGGCATCTATTTAAAGATAAGATTGAGTCAACAACTCACCCTGCGATAATATGTGGAAATTTCCTGTTATGTGTGGTTCGGTATTACTCGACAGTGTGTGTTATATGGATTCACATTGTACGATTGGCATGTATTGCGAGCTGTTCGTGATGTCCATTATGGTTTGTTAATTTCCTTCCCTCCTTTCACATTATCCCCATTTACTCCCTTATACGTTGTGTTTCATGAGTAATTAACCTCCCTAGCGATGTGCATGAAACCAGTCAAGGCGCAAAGGCACACTGCAACGATCGATACGCGAAACTGGGGTTCGGGACCTGGAGGAACATCCTGTGGGAGATCACCTGACTCAGCAAGCCGCCATCTTCCCCGTACAGCGCCAGCTGCTTCCCTGGGGTCCCGGAGTGACGGTGACGTCACGGAGGAGGGACACGGTACCCGGTTCTTTTTTAAATCTTTTTTTTTTAAACTTTGAGCTGGATTATAGAAATGTCTTTCTATAATCCAGCTCAAAGATGGATCCCGCTATCAGAAACGGCTCGACGCTGAGAGTTCTGAAGAGTGGGGGCATTCTTCGGCTGCACACGAGCCCACCAGGGAAATAGCCGAGGTCTCCGGGCTTATCTCCGTGGATCGGATCTCGTTGTGCCGATGAGTAATCCAGCGGGCGGGAGATTAAAGGTACAGAAATTATTCTTGTTTTCTTAGATCTTTTTTTGTTTCATTTAGTTTTTTATTTTGATTCGGATTGGATGAAAATGTTTTATAAATGTTTAGCAAATTCCAAATCAAAAGAAAAGAAAACAAGGCAAGTGTAAACTGTACCTCTCTAAAGCAGCCCATAGCGCTTTATTCTGTGGCCGATTTTGCGAATGATCAACATGCGCATTTCGGGGTGATCGCTTGGTGATCAATGCAAACTGAACGGCCCACCTGGAGCAAGAAGTACTGGCGCCGGCGTTCGTGATCGTGAAACCGCTGGCTCTCTGTGGCCTGCAGCATTTCTAAAGATGCAGGCACACAGAGCCTTTCCGCCCCCATCGGAGTAACCAGGTGATGACGCGATGGGGCGGAAGGCAACAA
>CM070039.1:80682030-80702449 GCA_036250615.1 Ptychadena robeensis
GTATCACTTTTGGTACAGAAATCTGCACCTCAGTGAACCGCCAGGGAGGTTAATGTAATGTATTTGCAAAAAAAACTTTCTTCAATAAAGTTATTGGAAAAAAAAACAAAAAAAACAATAGAGCTCATATTAGTTTGGCAATGAGACAGCAAGGATCATCACTGACATGTGAGTGTTATTCTTTACCAGGCTAGGAGTTGAGGAGGAAGGACTCCACCTTATACAGAGCATTGGTATTAGAGACTATGCTCCACTTACAAATACCAGCACCTCTCCACCTGGGTTAGAGTCTCAGCCAGGTGTTTTTAATTGTTTACCTTAAAGGCTGGTCCCAGCAACAGAGAAAACTATAAATACTCCTGCTGTTGAGATAAAGGTAAAGTAAAGTAAAGGTTATTCCCCTGCAATCTACCAGCATGTCTGTGGAGCCATTTACTTATAACAAGAGGCCTGTGTGACGCATTATGTGGTTAAAGAGTCTGACTGAGGGGCGCTGCAGCTCTAGGAATGTAGAGACTCGAAAAGTTTTGGTGTGATAAGTTCACCAGTCTGCAAAATAAGTTTGGGTGTTACCTGTTAACTCCTGGTAACGCTACACTACCCCATGATCCTCTCCTCCTTCTTATTGTGCTTTACTTTGGACATCAAGACCTTTTTACACTGCAACCTTGTCCCGTACCGGTGAAAACCTTGCAGTTTTTAGTGTGCTGCGCTTGCATTTCCCATACAAGTGTACGCACTTTCTTTTATGCATCTGCCTCCTGTGACTTTTCGGTTTCTCTTCCCCACACATGTTGTTCACTGTAACTGTTTTGCCCCTCTTTTGGGCTTCACCTTAAACAGTTGTGAGGAGTAGAGCTTATAGTCTTGGTCCGGCACTCCCTCCAAAAGGGAACCTTCTTCAGAGGAATCCCAACTGTCCATAGAACTTGGGGCACTGGACTCTGGTCATGGTCCCATATGGAACAGGCTTCAGCTCCCTGATCTAAATTTTCCCCTTTACAACACCGGGGGGGGGGGGGGGGGGGGGGGGGGGGGGGGCGGTGGGCACTGGGTATATAAGACACAGATTGTATGTGCTTGGATGATATTTGCATACCATATTTTTCGGACTATAAGACGCACCCATGGGGGGAAAAATCTCCCTGCAATATCTAATTTTAGTCACTAGATAGCACTTGCTGTCACATTACAGCATATTTTCACACATCGGGGAAGAGGGGGCAACTGGGGAAGCTGCTGGCAGATGTCTCCCCTCTAAGACTGTGTGTGTGTGGAAGCTGCAGCATGACTGCAGAGATGCGGGCTGCCATCTGTTTCATCTTTCTGTCTCTGCTATTCATTGCTTATATCAGCAGGGCTCTGCTTATATAAACAATACCGTACAGATAGGAGATCTGGCCATGGGCGGATCTCCCATCTAACAGCTCCTCCACGGCTAATCTTCTTGCTGGGAGAAGGAAGAGGCCAGCGGGGAGCCAAGGAGTAACCATAAGAGTGCATTAGGACCATAAGATGCAGGCACCCCCCCCTAATTTCTGGGGGCTAGGGAAAGTGTTTCTTATATTCTCTAATTTGACAATGTATGCTCTTTTGCATTGCTTATCCAAACCCTTTGCACTTTACACAAGCCAAACGGACTTAAAGTTATCTAGTATATACATAGAGATATGTCCTAAAAAAGGACTTTATCTCTAAATATGTATTCTGTATGTAAAGAGCATGCTTTATTAAAGAACATGATGTCTCATGGGTGACAATGTATATGGTATTTCCGTTTCAGAACATGAAACTACACATCAAAGTTGGAAGACCATGAAACATCTGAAATAGAGACTGCACAGTTGAAAGGTAATGTGTAAATTAGAGCCAAACAAACTAATAACACCCTAGGAGCAACAAACGTTTTCAAAGAATAATAACAGTCTGTTTATCTGATTTTCTTTAGTCTTGAAACATCTCAGGAAGGTAAGGAAATGGCAGGCAGCTTACACAAATCCACGATCCATGTTGATGGCCTAAGTGATCTAGAATCTTCCAGCTTTACGGCCCCTAAAGAACATGAAAAAGCTAAACTTGGCAGCTTAGATGAACCAGCATCTCCTGGACACATATCTCCTGAGAAGAATAAAAAGAACGTGGAAAGTCTTTGTGCTTTGAGCTTTGTAGCTCCAAATGATCATCCAGAAACTGGAGGTATTTTTGATAGCATTTCTGAACTAACATCTACCAGCAGTGCATCCCTTCAGGATAATGGGCAGCATTTGTAAGCTTGAGTCTTCCAGCCTTAAGCCCCCCATAGACGTATCGATTCCTGGCCATTATCTAAAACTTTTTATCAGTGTTACATTAATTATTCCAGCAAAACCTGACATTTAAATATCCCCTACACACACTCAATTACCCCTTAACACCTCAATTATTAGATATGAAACCCCTATGCCGACAATTCAAAATTTCCTTCAAAGCAATACCCTACAAACTACACATATGATCACCTACAGCTATCACAGAATGAGCCATACCAAATCCAAACTAACCCCCAGCACAACAGCAATACCCTAAACACACAACATGAAATAAATGTGTCCAATAAATACATACATTAAATGCATCACACAATACACAGTGCCTTTAAAATGTTCCCCAAAAAATGCAATATCCATATAACCAGTCCCATCACATTAACCCCTATCCTACTATCACCAATATTATATAACAATAACACACACAAATCCACAGGAATTTCATATATGTTTTGCATGTGTTGCTGTGTCCCCACTACAAACAAAACATATAAAAAATATACAATCACATTGTACAATCACATATACAACCCCCAATCACATTAGATAAATATCAGTTTACTTACATTTATATGTCTAATCCCGCGCAGTAGTCCTGTCACGAATAAAATCTAACGAATAGATTGTTGCAAAAAAAAAAAAAGAAATCCCCATCAATAAAAAAACGAATCCATCTTCTTTCCGCCCCAAACAAAATCATCTGTCACCCCAAAAAAATTTATTCAGCTGCCTTGGCCCCGACCAAACTCATCTGCCACTTGAAAAAAATCCAGCTGCCATCCACCCCGCACCAAAAATCTATTCCAGGCCAAGCCAAAATAAAGAAAACTGCCCCCCCCCAAAAAAAAATTCTGAAAGAGCAGGGTCAAAATGAATCCAAGGGTCTTCCATTCAGTGGGCAAACCAAAAAAAGATGTATCTTCACTCCCCATCCGGGGCACCTCCTCAAAGTCCAGTGCTGGAAAGAGTGTGACTTCCGGTCCTGTGCAGTGTGTATCTGCAAATGTTCTCGCACTCATACAGGCACCACATGGGGTTTGTTTATCAACAGTAGTGATGGCCGAACTGTCCGCAAGGCGGACATAAAGCCGGTCTCCTAGTGAAAAAACCGGGTCGGAGCAGGAAGTGACGTCAGTGACGTCACATCCGGCTCACGGAACCAGGAACTATGCGTTCCAGTATGCGTTCCAGGGACCTAGAGGCGGGGAATTTGAATCTGTCCGCGAACAGGCGGACGGCGGACATCTTTAGAAGTCCAACCCGCCCGTTCGCGGACAGTCCTGGCCGATGTTCGGCCATCACTTATCAACAGAAACCACATGTTGTCTGCATGATGTCACTGTCCTGCTCAGGGAGTATGGTAAAAATTTGCAGCTTTTTTTTGGTGGCAGATGATTTCAGTTGGGGCCGATGGCAGCTGGATTTTTTTTGGGGTAACAATGGATTTCGGTTGGGGGCAAAAAGATGAATTACTTTTCTTTGATGGGGTTTTTTTAAATGTTTTTTTTGGGACCATTGATTCACTGGCTGTTATTCGTTATGGGACTACTGCGCGGGATTGGACATATAACTATAAGTACATTGATATTTATCTAATGTGATGGGGGGTTGTATATTTCTTATATGTTTTGTTTGTAGTATGGACAAAGCAACACTTCTGCAAAACAAATATGTCATATGTACAGTGGCTTGCAAAATTATTAGGCCCCCTTGAACTTTTCCACATTTTGTCACATTACAGCCACAAACAGGAATCAATGTTATTGGAATTCCATGTGAAAGACCAATACAAAGTGATGTACATGTGAGAAGTGGAACAAAAATCATACATGATTCCAAACATTTTTACAAATAAATAACTGCAAAGTTGCCCATAGACATTGCCTGATAAGTGCTAATGACTAAATAGAGTGCACCTGTGTGTAATCTAATGTCAGTACAAATCCTGCTGCTCTGTGACGGCCTCAGAGGTTGTCTAAGAGAATATTGGGAGCAACAACACCATGAAGTCCAAAGAACACACCAGACAGGTCAGGGATAAAGTTATTGAGCAATGTAAGCAGGCTTAGGCTACAAAAATATTTAAACATCCCACAGAGCACTGTTCAAGCGATCATTCAGAAATGGAAGGAGTATGAAACAACTGTAAACCGACCAAGACAAGGCCGTCCACCTAAACTCACAGGCCGAACAAGGAGAGTACTCAACAGTAGTGATGAGCTACTAGGCAATATTCGAATTCGCGTATTCGCCATAATATTCGATTCCATACTCGTAATCTCGAATATCCACACTTGTGGACATGAATTGCGATCTAAAAATTGCAATTGCGATCACATATGCGCAATTCATGCAAGTCAATGGAGCTCGGATATTCGACAGGGAGAATATCCGTAATTTCTGTTTTAAAATATCGCATCGCGATTATATAATTGCGATCCATTGCAATGAATGGGATCACAAAATCGCAATAAATCGCGTAAAAGAGCGAAAAAGCGCGAAAAATCGCGGCGGATATCCGATTGTATATTCGCGAATATTCGCAAAACAGCGAAATAGCAATATTCAAGCTCAACACTACTCAACAGAAAAGAGGCCCATGGTGACTCTGGACTAACTGCAGAGATCTACAGCTCAGGTGGGGGAATCTGTCCATAGGACAACTATTAGTCGTGCACTGCACAAAGTTGGCCTTTATGGAAGAGTGGCAAGAAAGCCATTGTTACCAGAAAAGCATAAGAAGTCCCATTTGCGGTTTGCCACATGTGGGGGACACAGCAAACATGAGGAAGAAGGTGCTCTGGTCAGATGAGACCAAAATGGAACTTTTTGGCCAAAAGTTTGGGCCAAAATTTTGGTCAGAGCAATTTTGGAAGAAAACCTCTTGGAGTCTGCAAAAGACTTGAGACTGGGGCGGAGGTTCACCTTCCAGCAGGACAACGACCCTAAACATAAAGCCAGGGCAACAATCTGAAAACAATCTGAAAAGCAAGATCTGAAAACTGCTGTTTACAAACGCTGTCCATCTAACCTGACGGAGCTGGAGCTGTTCTGAATTTACTGTATGTATTTATTGGACACATTTATTTTCTGTTTACGTGTTTAAGGGTTTTGCTGGTGGTTTTGGTAGGGGTCCTTCTGTAATAGCTGTAGATGGTCTTATGTGTGGTTTGTAGTGTATTGCTTCAAAGCAATGTTTAATTGTCTGGGTTGCGATTTTATATCTAATAATTTATTAAATTATTAAATATACAACTGTTTGGCGGTAATTGAGTGTGTGCAGGTGATTTTTAAATAGTGGGGGGTGTGCTGGTAGTGATGATCGCGAAATATTCGGATTCCAGAATATTAATCGCGAATATCGTCAATTCGGAAATTCGCGAAGATGGTGAATATATTGCCGAATTTCGCAATTCCGGATATTCGGTATTTTTTATCATTACACTTCCCTCCCAATGTGAGTGGACGAATGGGAAGGCTGCAACAAGAGCGTAGCAACACCATCACAGATTTTAAATGAATATTGGGGGTGATGCGAATATTGCGAAAATCGTCACTTTTTTAAAATTCGCATAAAATTCGCACCATGTTAAAACATATATTGCGCTTGCGCGCGAAATTTCGCAATAAACTTGCCGATATTCGCAATAACAAAAAAAACGAATATTGCCGAATGCGAATATTTTACGAAGTGTATAAAATTCGCGGCATGCCGCGAATACGAATGTTGCCTATGCCGCTCATCACTATTTGCTGGTATCTGTGATATATTATTGTAATTATGACAGATACCAAGTCCTTACTGTGTTTAGAAATGTTTATGTGGCAACATTTATTGCCAAACAGGGAATAATGGATTTGGAAGGTGTAAGGGGTTAATGTGACCTATTATTCCTGTGTTATTATCTGTAATTATTTTGTTATGATTACAGATGACATGGGGGGGGGGGGTTAAATGTATTTATTTTTTATGTGTTTGCAGGGACATGTTTGAACTGTATTGGGTTGCATATAGAGGTCCCAGAGACCTCTATACGCAATCCATAGGGTGAGGGGGTGAAAGTATATTCATTTTTCAATGTAATCATTCTTTTGGAATGATAACATTTAATAATGTATATATATATATTAATTGGTCGGCACTTGCCCTGCGCTATCCTTGCAGATCGGAGACATTAACAGGAAGCAACTTGTTTTTAATTGCAGGGGCAGGGGCAAGAATCAGCTATGTTGTGGTACTTTGGTGGACTGCGTAGATTCACAGAAGACCTTTTAACGATCCATCGATCCACAACATGCTCACACAGTGATCGATGGTGGTTTAAATGTCGTTCTGAAATCAATATGTCTATGGCTACCTTTACAGTAGACAAGGGTTATAATTTTTAAGAAAATAATCTTAATAACACATATTATTAGAAAGAGCACACCATCATAAATGGTCAGCCTTCACCAAGCGGTATTCCTCATTCCCTTTCTTTTTTTCCAGTCCAAGATTTTCTGCCTGCCTCTTCTTTGCCCCCCCCCCCCTCTTTCATTGCTTTACTTTTTTTTAAAATACAACTTGTGGCCGTATTATTGTCTTTTCAGACATAGATCTGAACATGAGCTGCTATGGTTGTGGTATTTGCCTTGACTTTTCTGGATTTTTCAGTACATACATTTTCTCATCTAGACTGACTGGTACCACAAAAATGTTAAAATAACAAATGTATTTTCTTACAGAAGATCCTACCAGGAAAACTAACTTTCAGCAGCTTGTGAAAAGAATGAACATGGAACCTTGTCAGATTTCAAAACTTACATTGAGACATATCCTTAGCATTGGCGCAGAGAATGTTTATGACAAGCCACCGAAAACTGTAGAAGATCTTCCTTGGAACTACTTAAGAAAAGTGATGGCCTTAAACACAAGTGCTAGAGACATTCTTCTTGTAAATGATCAGTCCACTAATGTGGACTTATATGATAATTGTGATGACATAGACAGCCTTTTTAATTCCTATTTACTTTCAGGTGATAATTCATCATCCTCCATTCACCCCCTAGATGTCCTCTGTATTCTCCTTCATTGTTCAGATAATTTTTTACAACAGGAAATTGTTACCAAAATGTCCATGTGTCAGTTTGCCGTCCCACTGCTTCTCCCCTCTTGTGATGGGTCTCACTGTACCCTCATGTTGGGTGCCATGAGGGACATTGTGAAGAAGTGGAGACCTCAGTCACTAACCAACAGAAAAGGGTTCAGAGAAGAAAATGTGGTGGATACCTCAATGCCAATTTTCTCATTTGTCCAACTGGGGAAAAACAAATTATCCAAATCTAAAATACTAAACCAAGTTCTTAACCCAGCTCAGCTACATAACAACTCCTTCATACATGACAATATGGAGGGAGGAAACATTGAGAGGAAAATATCTGATGGATTAGTAGAAATTTCCTGGTATTTTCCCTATGGTAAGTCTGATGTTTTTCCAGAACCCATTGCAGTGACCAACCTACGAGGAGAGCTGGAGACCAATTGGGACCAGTTCAGGTTTCTAACTCAAGTCTCATCAGCCGTGTTTATATTCGTTGAGAGTATTTCTGAGAGGGAATTTAAATGTTTATCAACCTGCCCTACCAGGGACACCCAGTACTACTTCATAGTCACTCCAGGTCCTGGAAAAACGCTGTGTTCACAAACACAGGAGACCCTTAAAAAATTAAGCCTAATTCTTAAGCTAACGAAAGCTAATATAATAATACACACAGGCATGACAAACGAGGCAGCATTTGTAAGCAAACTACAGGCTACTCTTGTGCATTTATTACAAAACAAACCAAAAGAAACTATAATGAGCAACCTGGCAGATGTCACCAATGAATTACACATCCAAGTGGATGAGAATGTTCCTGAATGTCAGAAAGCCAAGGAGCTTGTTAGAAAAATTATTAAAAAAATAGGAAACGTGTCTGAGTACAAGAAAAAGAATATGGAGTTACAGGGAGATCTCTGGAAAGAACTATCTAAACTAGAAAAAGAGATCTACAGAATGACAAATCAAGGAGGAAAAGACTCACAACAATATCAAGATGAACTGAGAAAGAAACAAATTTCACTACATGAAGAACAACACAACCATGATATGCCCTGCGGGTTAAAGCTCTTTGTTGATGCAATCACCCATTTGTCTAAGAATGAGAAGCAGCATTTTCTCAAATGGATGAAATCTGACCTGGATTCAATAGCTAGAGCTCAACTTTCTAAACTACAAGTTGAATACAAAGAAAAATGTAACAATGTCTTAGTTAGTAAGGAAGAGCTCAGACAGATAGACCAGAAAATTTCTGACAGTTCTTTAGGAGTTGAGCATTTTCTACGTGAGATGGGACAATTTTATGAAGCGGAATGTTCTATGGTGAAAGAAAATAAATTAGACGAAAGCCAAAGACAATTTACTGGACTTCCAGGAATTGCTGCTGACCTCTTGCTGGATGGGTTCCCTTTAGAGCTTTTAGATGGAGATTCTTCCAACATTCCCCTAATGTGGATAACTGATGTCCTAACAGAGCTGAACATCAAAACAGGGGAAAAATGCAGAATGAGAGTGATCACAGTTCTGGGAGTGCAGAGTACAGGAAAGTCCACCCTTCTGAACACCATGTTTGGTCTGCAGTTCCCGGTGGCCAGTGGAAGATGCACACGAGGGGCCTTCATGACTCTTCTTAATGTACAGGAGAACTTTCAGGAGGAACTAGGCTGTGAGTTCATCCTGGTGATTGACACCGAGGGGCTGAAAGCTCCAGAGCTGGCTTCTTTGGAGGGCAGCTATGAACATGACAATGAACTGGCCACTCTTGTAGTTGGGTTGAGTGATATCACCATAGTAAATATGGCCATGGAGAACACCACAGAAATGAAGGATATTTTACAGATTGTGGTCCATGCTTTTCTGAGGATGAAAAAACTAGGAAAGAGACCCAACTGTCAATTTGTACACCAAAATGTGAGTGATGTGTCTGCTCATGACAGAAATATGAGAGACAGACAGAAACTTCTAGAACAGCTGAATGAAATGACAAAAGTAGCAGCTGAGATGGAAAAGAAAAGTGAAGTAACAACTTTCAGTGATGTTCTCTCATACAATCTGGAAACAGACAACTGGTACATTCCTGGACTTTGGCTTGGAGTCCCTCCCATGGCTCCAGTAAATTCTGGGTACAGTGAACATGTTTCTGAATTTAAAAAGTATTTACTGGAGTTCCTGAAACACAAAGAATCTTTGCAGAATCCATTAACAATTCCTGAACTCAAAGTATGGATTGAAAGTTTATGGAACTCTGTTAAACATGAAAATTTCATCTTCAGTTTCAGAAATAGCTTGGTAGCAAATGCTTATAATAAACTTTGTATACAATACTCAGAGTGGGAATGGAATTTGCAAAAAGATGTCTATGACTGGCTGACCCGTACAGAGACAAACATCAGGAATCGGACTGCAGAGAGTCTAACTGATGAAATGTGCTCGGTATTTAAGAATGATCTTACCAGCCTGCTTCTTATAAAAAAAAGTGAAATGTTGGCATTGCTGAAAAATTATTTTGCAAATAAAAAAGACAACGTTCATCTTATAGAACAACGCAAAGAGGACTTTAATCTAAGCACAGAGTTCCTGAGGAAAGAAATGGAAAGAAATGCTCTTGCCAAGTTTGAAGAGATAGTTTCTATACAGACAGGGAAGTTTAAGATTCAGGAGATGAAGAGCAGTTCTCAGAAACTGATAGAAGACAAAATTACTGATCTACTAAGGAGGTGCAGGGAGAAGAATCTGACTCTAAATACGGAAGAGTTGGAAGAAAAGTTTATGGAGATGTGGGAGAAGACCATGGCAGATCTACAGATAAGCCAATTAACAAGACAAGATGTAAGTAAACTAATGCTACAGCAATTGAGGAATGACATGAGCCGTAAAGGATCATTTATAAATGAAACCTTACTACACAGAAAAAACTTTGCAGAAAACACAGAAACTGATTTCAAAATAAATGAAAAGCATATAGAGCCTAGAGTTTTAGAAAAAATTATTATGTGTTGTGCAAATGCTTTTTTTGGTGAAAATACCAAGCCCCCCTTTAATACAACTGAGCTGTATTGTAAAATAAAGATGTTCAAGGATTCTCTAATAGGCAAGTGCAACTCATATATCCGGGAGAAGGTACAAACTGGAGAGGATTATCATGACACTTACTGCCAGGAATTACTCCGAATGATAAATACAGAACTAAAACCGACAGAACACCTTCACTTCTCCTCACAATTTGAATTGGATATCAAGTGTTTCATCCTTGGAAAGGCATCCAGAGAATTTCAGGCAATGCATGACAAGTTCATTGAAGGTAATGATCCAAAACGTTCTCTGGAACAACTTAGGCCTGGATATTTACAAACATTTGTGAGCACATTTAAAGAGAAAGACATGTGTCAGAAAAAGGCCAAAGAGTTTTGTGAGCGATGTCTAAAACCAGCGATGCTGGATTATTTGTTCTCCCAACTTGGAAAAAGAATAGTAGATGACGTAGTACACAGTGCAGACAACAAAACATTCTGCAGTAGAACTTTCTTTCATTTTTTTCTGCTGAAGGAGCTGCTAGATAAAATGTCTTTCCCAAAATATGTAAAATACATTGGTTCATATGAGGAATATACCCAAGACTGGATACAAAACTACATTGAAATGAAATATGTGGGTTCACAAAGCCTGAAACCCATAGAAGAAGACATTCTCTCCTCTGTGACTAAAGAAGTAAGAGCAGATCTTGAAAAAGACGATTGCCTCACAAGTTCATCTGTCACAGATTTTCTGAGAGGTGTATGTAATTTGTTGAAAAATGAATTGGTGATTCCCCATGATGAGATGAATCTGATCACATACCAGAACAAAGCTACTGTGAAACAATTCTCTTCCGACATTCAGCTCTTCCTCCGAGATACAGAAACAGAAATCTTATCAGAAGTTCAATCTTTGGATATAAAGTCTGTGCTCTCGAAAGTGAAGGTGAAGCCTCAAGATGAATTGTTCAGAAAGGTTGTTGGCTGCGGGAAACAATGTCCATTCTGTAGTGTCCCCTGTGAGGCTGGAGGCGGTGAGCACAAGGAACACTTTGCCAGTATCCATAGACCCGATGGACTGGGGGGATGCATAAACCTTTTTAGTCAACAATTAACCCATCAAATATGTACAAGATCTGTTGTATCTGATGTATCCTTTATACATTATCACACAGAAGTTTCCATCCACCCATACAAAGAATATCGTACAATCTATCCAGACTGGTCCATTCAACCAGATCCAAGCATCGAGTCCTCCGATTACTGGAAACATATTTTTGTGGTGTTTAATGAGCGGTTTGCCGAAGAATATCATGTGAAACCAGGAAAACTGCCGGAGGGATGGAAGGACATCACAAGAAAAAACGCTTTGGACAGCTTAGCAGGCGTGTTCAATGAAAATCCATAGTCTAAGTCAAACTTAGGAATAAGCAACGTCTAATTTCCAGATCCACATGTACATTCTAAAAAAGATTGTGTTTAGTTTATAGTATGTCCTGCAATTAGGAGTTTCCCTGATCACAACTTGTTTTAAAGGTTTAATTTTGCTTAAAAAAAGTTATTGTTGTTAAGAATTAAATCAATGCATACCAAACAGTGTGTCCAGACATGAAATATGGTATTAGTAATTCACTGGTAGCAGAATGATAGAGATAAGGTAAAAGTTTTGAATAGCTGTTTAGTACATTTCTGTAGCTTTGGCAATAGATGATTATTCCAAAAATACCAAAAGTGTCCCAAATGTCAACACAACTGGGCTGTTTTTTCTTGTCCCATGACAACCAGAATTGTTATTAAATAATTTATTGAAGCTGAATCTCTTTATGTTCTGTTTAAAGCTTTATCCACTGCAGATCAATAAGATGGTCTCGTTCAGCAACTTTTTTTTTCTTTTTTTCCTTAAATCAACTTTTAACAATTTCACCAAATGCATGTGCCAACACATTTCAATATTACCAACTGTCATCCTTTTTTAAACCAAAGCTTCAGGATATTCCGGACCCTCATACATACGCATATAAATATATTTGTTTATGTCTTCTCATGACAGTAGGCCTCTGTATATGATACAGTCATATCTTCATAGATCTTAGACAGTAGAGGAAATGACTTTCAATATCTGTAATCCAATATCTACCTAGCCTAATATTATCCCCTCTGGACTAACCTTAGGATATCTTCTTTATCGGGAGGGAGCCCGTGGCATCTCTGAATTGGTGGCATCCCTGCCAATCCTTCCAGGTTCTGGCTCTTTTGCATCATCAATGATACAGAAAAGGAGCGGGGGGCCCATTGAACTGTCAGTCTGTCACACTTACCTTGGTCCAATGTCCCACTATGGTTGTCTAAGATCGATGCTTCTATTTCTTACCGATGTTTCACAATGTAGGGGTGCTGGCTCAAGGTTTCATGTATGTTGTACAGATAATTATTTGTATACATTCTTTTGGTCACTTTAAAAAATCAATAAAGATTTCTCTTCTAAATTTGAATAGTCTGCATCTTGACATGCTAAAATATTAATATCATATCTTCTGCTTGCAGCCAAGGTATCTGTTGCCACTTCTTTTAATAAACAATATTTAAATCATATGCTTAATCCCCAAATGCTCTAATTAGAATCTTGAAGAGGCTTACAAATATACCAAACTTTAGTATTTTACTGCATAATACTTAGGAATGCATTCTTCTAAGTGGAGTGGCCGACATCCCAAATAAATTTGAATTTAGTATATAACTGTCTGAGCATGACAGAGGATGAAATAGATCTTGTTAAAATTGCAGCCAAGTGGTGGTGAACGTTGCATCCCCCGTTAGTAGAATGTGGTAGCAGTTGTCTGTGTGTAAGGGATAGTGGATTTGTGAGCCCAAGTAACAAACTACTCGCCTACTGACCCTGTGGTGTTTGTCCCTCCAGCTGGAAAGTCTGCGGGCTTGGTGAAACTGAGAGTGGGACCTGATCAAGCACAAACTCATCTGGGTTATGCTAAAAGATAAACTTACCTTCATTTTCAGTGATAACACCTTGAAGTTTGAGCTCACTCAAGACTCTTGGTCAAACTTACTCTTACTTACTCTCAGGAATTGTCCTAATTGCAACACATCATTTATTACTGACCATTAACAAAAATGGGTTTCCAAGATACCACAAATTACCAATTTCTTAAGCCCCCCATACATGTTCCAATTTTTCCCGACCGACCAATGTGGTCGGGAGATTAATCGATCGGGAGATTAATCGGATGCGGAATTATGTACCCGCTTCGGACCTGTCCGTAAATTTTGGTCAATCTGCTGTTAATAAATAGTGTTGGGCCAATCGATTGGTGATAATTCGAATTCCGATTTTTCGTGCCAGCCGACCGACCGACCATAACATTTTAGGTGAAAATCAGGTGACACGAAAAATTGGCCGGGAGAATAATCGGAACGTGTATGGGGGGCTTAAATCATATTTAAAAGGTCTTTGTTTTATCTTAAACAAATAAGGACCCCTTCTCTTTTTAGGTATCCAACATATTTTGCTGGTGTTTAAACATAGAATATTCAAAAACAGTATCAATGATAGAGTGAGTGGTTAGGCATAGAACACCATGTTTAAATATTTCGATTTCCTCATTGTTCTAAACAAGTATAATGATGTTAAGGTGTTATTTTGGGGCATAACAGATATGTATGTACAATTGCCAACATCCCGCCTTTTTTGCATATGCTACCAATTGGTTGGCAATACTTTGTCAACCCATATGCAGGATAGCTTGCTCTATGGACCTTTACAGCTTCAACAAAAAGGATTGGGTGATACAATTGTTCACAATTATACCAATAATTTATTTCTTACATATTAAAATATATTGGATAATCAAACAAGCTCAAATATCACATGGTCAAACAGAGTTTCTCTGGTATAAGTTTTAACATTGATCCAGAATTTCCGTTCAACATGCTATGTCCAGCTGTAAGGGCTTCTTTAAAAGAGAATGACAAAAGTATAGGGGTGGATCCCCCTTTCCTCTAAGGCTATGTTCAAACGGTGTTAAGGGATGCATTGAGGGGTTGAGTTAGGAAACGTTGGGTCATGTATCAAGGATGTGTTATTGACGCATGTCAGTTTTTTTTCTTTCTTCCCTCTTAACTGATGTGTCAAAAACACATACCCATGTGTGTCAACACACCCATACCTACTTTGGGTTTCATTGCGTTTTTGTCAACATTAAAGCAATCCAATTCAGGCAATCAACGCATGTGTGTACAAGTACAGCAATGTCAGACGCAGGGAAATTTACACGGTCTAAACATTGCCTATGAAAAGGCAACAGGGAAGTGGGGGGGGGGGGGGGGGGGGATTTTTTCCATAGGCTTCTTAAAGGCCCATTCTACAGAGGAGGTAGGATGTAATCTCATAGAATCAGTGTAAAGACATAGAACACCATGTTTAAATATACATATTTTTATTTCATTTTTCTAAACAAGTATAATGGTATATCTCTTCTTTCTGTTCATAATTGCCGAAATTCAAGCCACTTTCGATTGGGATCGCCTGGAGTATCAAGACCGCCTCTCACCCACAGTGGTCAGTTGTTGATCAAGCAAGCAAGTCCATGAATCAATCAAACTAAGCTTCAGAAATTCACAATCCCCAATATACATCCTTTCTCAAGAACTATCAAACATACCGCAGTCACATGGGCTGCGTCATCAACTCATGGGATGTCTAGCTACCCCCCCCCCCCCCCCATATACCCTTTCTACCTTGGAGCTCACCCAATCCCAAAATGCTGGTAGTTAATCTCCCAGGATTTGGCACAGACACCTGAAAGACACAGACTTCCCATTTGGGGTTGTCATGTCACCACAGATTCTTGTTGGAAAAGCAGCATTGCCCCCTACGGGACTTCCTTCAACACAGAATCACAACCATACAGTGGTGTTTTACGGACAATGCACTTCCTAGCTCTTATATGTCATTGGATCCAATTAACTAACTCTATCAGGGTCTGTAGTAGATAAGTTGCATCTTACACCATAGACCTTTACAGTCCTGAGAATGACACAAATATTTGAAATTTGAAAAGTTGCTGCTTAAGTTTCTGCAATTTTTTAAGCAATTTGCATATACTCCAGAATTTTATGAGCGTTCAGATAAATTCTATAATCCTTCTTTGCCATGAAAATTAACAAATTCCCCAAAAAACCTTTCCGCCGCATTTCATTGCTGTCATTAAAGAACCTGCTGAGATCATTTCAGTAATCGTCTTGTTAACTCAGATGAGAATGTTGACGAGCACAAGGCTGGAGATCATTATGTCAGGCTGATTGGGTTAGAATGGCAGACTTGACATGTTAAAAGATGGGTTAAGCTTGAAATCATTGTCCTTCCATTGTTAACCATGGTGACCTGCAAAGAAACGCGTGCAGCCATCATTGCGTTGCATAAAAATGGCTTCACAGGCAAGGATATTGTGGCTACTAAAATTGCACCTAAATCAACAATTTATAGGATCATAGAGAACTTCAAGGAAAGAGGTTCAATTCTTGTTAAGAAGGCTTCAGGGCATCCAAGAAAGTCCAGCAAGCGCCAGGATCGTCTCCTAAAGAGGAGTCAGCTGCGGGATCGGCGTGCCACCAGTGCAGAGGTTGCTCAGGAATGGCAGTAGGCAGGTGTGAACGTATCTGCATGCACAGTGAGGCGGAGATTTTTGGAAGATGGCCTGCAGTTAGGAAGGGCAACAAAGAAGCCACTTCTCTCCCAAAATACCATCAGGGACAGATTGATCTTCTGCAAGTATGGTGAATGGACTGCTGAGGACTGGGACAAAGTCATATTCTCCCATAAAGCCCCTTTCCGATTGTTTGGGGCATCTGGAAAAGCGCTTGTCCAGAGAAGAAAAGGTGAGCGCTACCATCAGTCCTGTGTCATGCCAACAGTAAAGCATCCTGAGACTATTCATGTGTGGGGTTGCTTCTCATCCAAGGGAGTGGGCTCACTCACAATTTAGCCCAAAAACACAGAAACCATGAATAAAGAATGGAACCAAAACCCTCTCCAACAGCAACTTCTTCCAACAATCCAACAACAGTTTGGTGAAGAACAATGCAAAAGTGATAACTAAGTGGCTCGGGACCAAAACATTGACATTTTGGGTCCATGGCCTGGAAACTCCCCAGATGTTAATCCTATTGAGAACTTGTGGTCATTCCTCAAGAGGCGGTGGACAAACAAAAACCAACTAATTCTGACAAACTCAAAGAAGTTATTATGAAAGAATGGGTTGTATCAGTCAGGATTTGGCCCAAAAGTAGATTGAATGCATGCCCAATCGAATTGCAGAGGTCCTGAAAAAGAAGGGCCAACACTGCAAATACTGACTCTTTGCTTAACTCTCATGTAATTGTCAATAACAGCCTTTGTAACGTATGAAGTGCTTATCGTCCTATTTCAGTACATCACAGAAACAACTGCAACAAAGATCTAACAGCAGCAGAAAACTAATATTTGTGTCATTCTCAAAACGTTTGGCCAGGACTGTAGTATGGGCTGTCTATATAGTTTGTGGGTGGGAATAAACACTGAATGTTAGGCAAGATTTGGGGAAGGTACATGTGTCTATACATGCGGCGAGTGAGGAGACTCTACCATCTAGTGCTGGAGAGGCAGCGAGTACGCTCTGGTGGCAAACAGGGAATGGCCAAAAACTCTTTGTGTACATGCACATAACTGAAACACCGAGTGAAAAAACGTTCACCACACAAAAAAGGGGCTGAGGACTTTAGAAGTACTCTTCTGAGGGATCCCATCTCTATTTAGTACTACCAAGGTTCTAACCATTCAAGGGTTTCAAAGATCTATGTGTTCAAAGTAGGCAAGTGAAATGTTGCATATAGGAGTATATCCCTCTCGTGATGAAGAAGCATTATCTGATAGCTGGACTTTTTGGAATAGCTGAAATTTTACTTATAAGTGTTGTAGCTAAAGGGGTGAAAATCGGGGTGTAAGTAGTAGTAGGGGAGCATTACTGACCCTCAAAGTTTCATGATTATACTATTAATGGTTTTCATGCTATGAATGTGCAAAGTTGCAGTCACACAGCTTTTTTGTTTTGTTTCTACAGCAAAGCTGAAGAGGGGGAGAGGGTGTTTTTATTGGCTGGGGATGATGTATTTGTGGGAGGAGCTACCGGAAGCATTATTTGATAGAACTACAACAGTCCGGAAAAAACACAGTGAGGAGAGGCTGCTGTACGGATTGGGCAGCCCGCTGGGCCCCCCTAGCTGCTTGCTAGTCTCCTAGTCCCCTCTGCCCCCCCCCTGAGGGCGGCCCTGGTAACACTGCTGTTGGTGAAGGAATGGAGGGGTCTCTTGCTCTCCCCTCCGCTCCTTTGCTAGCAGCAGTGTTATTATAACAACGTGGGGAGACACGCCTGCGGAGCTGAGAGGTTGTTCCTAAGAGGGGTCTCTTGCTCTCTCCTCCACAGGCAGAACAGCCGAACGGGCTGGATCCAGCCTGAGGGCTGTAGTTTTCCCACCCCTGGCTTAGTAACTTCTAGCTACTAACGCCTTCTAGCAATCATCATATTGGACAGGAAACACTTTGTAGAAAATGATGAATCAGAAGAAAGAAGTCTCTGCAGTTTAGTGTACAGTCTTGGTTGCAGTACAGTTATGGAGTGTTATGGGGGGTACAAGGTGTGTGCTATAGATGTATACTGTGTATTGTGGGTATTCTCAGACTACAGTGATCCATACCCCTTTTTCCCTTTATGTTGCAATGGAACTCATTTTCTCATTTAGGAAATATCCTGTATTCATAATTTTTTATACAATTGATCTAGCTTCCCATTATCTATTTTAAGTGTGTCATGTGCCACATCCCATATAACATTTTTGAAGAGGAGTTGAGGAGTAAGGGCCAGATGCCAAGTGCATAAGCTCCTGACTGTCTCAACTAAAGGCTAGGGACTGAGGGGGACTTTAAAGGCACAAGTAATGTTAAAGTATGTTATGCGTATGTTTAATTAATTTATTAGGCAATATAAATAGTTTGACAATACAGAGAACAACATATACATCATTGTTTCATCCAATATTATCATAATCATTACATTTCGAAAGTATTGAACAAGATAAAAACAATACTATTCATGATATCCTGCACCAGGGTTCACAATGTATATAGCAGATTTGTGCACATTTAGAAACATAATCTCAACGCGTTTCGCCAAACTGGCTTCTTCAGGAGATGTTCAGTGTGTCGTATTCTAACAATGTTAAAACAGTTATCTTTAGTCAATTGTACAACATCGAACGTGTGATAGACATCAAATATGTATAAATAGATGTACTTACAGCCTTAAAATACAATGTAAAGTAGTTACAAAGGACCGCAAGCCCTCTACAGTGGTGCAGGATACCGGAGGTCAGTGGTCGGCCATCTACCACATGTGCCACCCGAGGGGACATAGGTCACAAAAAAACGGGGGAACTTGGTGGGCGCATGCCCTTGAGCCCCGGCCACCTGCGGATGGAGATGATAATAAGGGTGAGGTACATACATCCACCAGGTGGCGGTAGGGATCCAATACACCTGACTTGTGAAATGATAAGTGTATATGTACAAACCAAAACAACTGTGTTCCAAAGGAAAAATGCTTATGTGTAAACAAATTAAAGTGTGTCATGTCATGTAAAACTAAACATAAATGGTGTTGTGTAATGTGTAAAGAAATAAAAAATGGGACTGTGATGTATGTGGGGTAATGTGTGTGTGAGCAATGTGAAGCTAGGCGTCCTCATAATTAACTTAGTGGTGTAGCAATCCTCCCCTCCAAACCCCCCCACCCCCACCCCCAAGGGGAGCCAAAACAAAAAGTGAATGGGTGAACCTAAAGTGACCTAATAACCCCCCCCCCAGTATGTAAGAAGATCCCTCCACCGACCTGTCTGTATGCATCACGTTCCAACCGGAAGTGAGAACCCCATCCGTCACATCCGCTGTAGCCAGCGCACAGCACACACACCCATTTATCCCCCGACGTCGCCATGGGAACCTGGAACCACGCCATCACTGACCACGTGGTCTTTACGGCTCCCATGGCGACGCGCGGACGCCAAAGGCGCGGAAGCCATGGCTGGCGCCAGAGAGGGGAGGGATTAACCACATCCCCCCAATCCAGCGCCCTCCCTGTTGGCCTCGTCCCACATCAACTCCGCCCACCCCGCTCCCCATAACAAGGGGTTGCGAGCTGAGGCAGAGGAAACCTGGGCGGTAGCGTGATGGTACTAACACGGTCACATGACCACTTTGCGTCTGCGAATTCCGCGACCCTAGCCCACGGGCAGAGGCAGACCACCGATCCCCAGAAGATTCCCGCCATCCCACTGAGGGGCCACAGTCGGTCCATTTGCGAACAATATATGTAGCAAATAAAAATAAAGTAATAGGTTAAAATAAACTATAACTCTTTAATATTAGCTTGTTTTAAATGCCAATAAGCACCATAATTACTAAAAGGTTAACTAATATATTATATAGTAATCGCCTTAGCGTTTAAAGTATATAGTGACATGGTTCAAATTGTCCTAACATGTGGGGCCATTGGATAGTATACATAGTGTTCATTTAGGGGGATGTTTAGGGGCTTCTCTCTTAATTAGTTAAGTTTTTGCGACCTATGTCCCCTCGGGTGGCACATGTGGTAGATGGCCGACCACTGACCTCCGGTATCCCGCACCACTGTAGAGGGCTCGCGGTCCTTTGTAACTACTTTACATTGTATTTATAGGCTGTAAGATCATCTATTTATACATATTTGATGTCTATCACACTTTCGATGTTGTACAATTGACTAAAGATAACTGTTTTAACATTGTTAGAATACGACACACTGAACATCTCCTGAAGAAGCCAGTTTGGCGAAATGCGTCGAGATTATGTTTCTAAATGTGCACAAATCTGCTATACACATTGTGAACCCTGGTGCAGGATATCATGAATAGTATTGTTTTTATCTTGTTCAATACT
>CM070039.1:80726206-80739621 GCA_036250615.1 Ptychadena robeensis
GAACACCCGATGTTCGCCGCGAACAGTTCGCCGGCGAACAGTTCGGTCCATCACTACAGGGAACATCTTTGTCAGGTCAATGATTGAGGGCCATGACCTACATTGGAGGACTTTGGACTTTGAATTCTCCTATCCAGATCGGGACTTTTGTTAATACCAAGCCAGGATTAGGAATCCATCCTATGTATAATAGACAGACATTTTGGTGTAAGGGAAGCAGGTTTTGTCACCCCTACTGAACCCACCTGAAGATAGCTCTCGGCCTGCTGGGTCCTGTGTTGTCCCAGGGACTTTATTGTATACCACATGGAGTGATGGGAGTAGAGAGACCTTCAAGTGGAAGTCTTGAAGTAGAATTTTCCAATGATTTCTCAGGGCCTTCTGTATGGGTTGATGTTTGGTTGACTATAATTCAGTTTGGGGGTTGGGGGGTGAGGAGGATTAAGGATGTTCTGAAGGGTGAGGTCTAATGAGGAGCAACAGTAACCTTTATTGAGAAATTTTATTTCTATGGTTCCCTCTGGGAACAGCCCCCAAAGAAAAAAAAAAAAGGAGAGAAGCCAAAGCTAGCAAGACTTTTAAAAAGAAGAAAGAAGTAAAATTCCTTTCAACTACCAAATTATTTCTATCTATATCTGACCATACCGTATTGCCCATTGAACTGGTGCTTCATTTCGCACCTGATAGAGGCCACAATATATTTTATTTGAAGATCTTACCCGTTTTATCCAAGACCTTACAGAAAAAAGATTCTTCAATATTCTTCATAAATATACAAACATTAACCATGGTCCAATTTCCAGCCAAGTCTCCCCACTATTATCCCACACAGTTACTAATGATGATAGGATCATGAACAACATACTAGAACAATTTCTGCATGAAAATAGTCTACTTGATTCCTCCTTACTAAATGAAAATTTTATCATCCCCAAAGAAAAAACAGACTAACCTCATACTTAAGTCAACTTTTTATCTCCATCATACCACCTTATTACACCTTTTATGAATGTACAAAAACAGAATTGCTCTCCATCTGCACCAAGAATAAGGCATCCTCCACCTCCTCCAAACCCAACCTATCTTTAGCTGAAAATTAAGCCTTACTGCCCTAACTGATAATAACAATGTGGTCATCAAACATGCTGACAAAGGTGGTAGTATAGTCATTCTCAATACATCAGTTTATACACCTATTTAAAAGCAATAACTTAAATTATCTACAAGCCAACTTCACTGAGGCCACCACATTCAGTTTGGAACCCTTCATCTGACACTTAGTCTTTTATGGTCAATACTTTGATGACATTATTATTATTTGCAGTGGGAACCCAGAATCAGACGGCTCCTTTGTAGACTGTAATCACAACACCTTCAGTATATTCTTCAACCATGAGGTCAGCCCCTCATCCTCCCTTTTACTGGAACAAGTGTCTGGAACACATACTTAAACGCCAGTTCACTAGGTTATGCAGGAACTGCACTAGAACCAAGGATTCCATTAAAGTCAAGTTCTCAAACAGAAATTTCTCAAAAAAAGGTTACTGTTGATCCTCATTAGACTCCAACATACAGTACCTCCTTAATCCTCCTCAACCCCGACTCCTAAACTCACTGATAGTCCACCAAACACCAATTTAATAATGTATAGAAACCCATACAGAAGGCCCTGAGAAATAATTGCAAAATTCGACTTCAAGGCCCCCACTTGAAGGTCACTTTTCCCCCAACAACTCTGGAAAAAACACACCTCATTCACCAATTTCTGAACTGCTCCTCTGACCAAGTAGTATATGTTCTGATTTACCCATGTAACTTGCTATATGTAGGGAAAGCATACAATCATATATACAAAAAAGTTAAAAATGAGGATTAAATATTTCATACCTGATATATGATATGCATTTCTGACTTATACCTCTAGTCAGTCTATCCCTGAGGAAGTCCAATACTTGTTGTGTCGTATTTTCAAAAGACTGTAGAAAAAGATTTTCCACTCCCTAATCCAAGGCGGTTTTTACTCATATACCTTTTTTGTATATATGATTGTATGTTTCAGCATGTTTCATAGTAAGTGCTATGTATTAATAAAGATGATTATTTTAATAACACATATATTTCAATTTTGAGGAACTTTTTTTCTACATATTCCCACTTTGTGATTGGTGGTTTCGGGTTACCGCTGGGGATTGTCCCATGCAACTTTGAACCAACACTAGGGTTGTATGCTTCCTTTGGAAAATGTCACCTCTGGTGCAGGTTATATAACTCTAGATTTGACACCTTTGTAACGATCACCAGTACAAATTAGGATATTTTTTTACCTAATCCTGCACACCTAGCCTTGTCCTTCATCTCTGCACTAGTGATGAGCAGCATAGGTAATATTCCTATTTGCAAATGATTGCACATTTTTGCCTAATATTCGCAGTAAATTTGAAATTTCTCTCAAAAAAGTCATTATTACCATTGCGAAAATCAGCACTTGCGCATATATATTTTTTCCAGCCCATTTGAAGGGGGAGGAGGGAGGGCATAGAATCACAGATTACACTGTAGTGGACCACACTGAGAACTGGCCTTGTCAAATACCAGACAGGGTTTTTTCATGCCCCTGACATTTCAACATTCCCTCTACAACAATACTGAGCACAGTGCAATTGGAAGTCAGCATTTTTATATCCTCTGAGATCTGGCTCCCCTAGTGGCTGAGTGATAAACAACTGAACCTTCCACTTCAACCCCATCTTCTGTAATCCCACCCAGGTCAGGCTCCCCCACAGTTTTTACCTCTGCAAAGGCCCCCCCTCAACATTATTACACCTTGAACCCTGAACTCCTGGCCCCTCCCAGTCCCATCTTCTTAGGGTAGCCAAACAAGGCTTTAGTGTGATCTAGGAGAAATTAAGCCATGGAGGATATGCCAGATCAAGTAATAAATCTCTTCATCTGAACCTCTTACCATTTCAAACTGTATGCGTTGTGTTTTTAAAAAAGCAGCGTTTCCGCATGCGTTTTTTAAAACTCACTGCTGTATGCATTTTTTATTCATTTTCCCTGCATTTTTCATTCATTTGTTCAAAAATGCAAATGCAAATGCAAAACGCAAATGCAGATGTAATGTCAAAAATGCATGCGTTTTTGCATATATGCAAAAACGCATTCCTATAAAAAAGCATGCCTTTAAAAAACGCATATAGTGTGAAATGGCCCTTAGACATTACTAAGCAATTAACATTTACCAACAACACCTTCCCTGTATTACACCGGATGGTCTCTGTCTCCTGATTCCATGAATGTGGCTCAGTAACTCCTTCAGGTGATAGAACAGCTCACAGTAGTGTTGGTGAATTAAGGCTGCCATACACACGCCGATGGTGTGCAGGCAGACTAGTCCCGATGTGCACCGAGATTCAAACGTGATGACGTCATCACGTTTGCACCCCGGTGCATTATGGGGCCCCTTCAGTCGTCTGGCACCCTTTGTGTGCCAGCATTAGCTTCAATGAAGACTCCGGTCTTCATTGAAGCTAATGTGCTCGGCTCCCATCGGCCAGAGATTATCGGACATGTCCGTTCTCTGGCCGGCCGAGCAGTGGGGCGACAGGGATCTGTAACCCCATGTGGGCACATGCCGATTAGCGTCCGATTTTTAACCTGACCGACGGCGCGTACGCGCACTCCCGCCGGTCAGGTTAAAAATCGGCCGCTTATCGGCATGTGTATGGCTAGCTTAAGTGTTGATAATCAATAAGAACAATGAGTGCAGAGGGGTAACACATTTTGGAAGAAACAAGGTGAGATCTGCACTTAAGGACTTAACGTACAAAGTATGTTTTCTGTATGTAAAGAGCATGCTATATTAAAGAACATGATTTCTGATGAGTGACAATGTATATGGTATTACCTTTCAGAACATGAAACTTGACATAACACATTTCATCAAGACATCATCCATATGAAATGGAGACTAACAACAGAGTTGAAAGGTAATTTGTATATTACAACCAAACAGACCAGTAATGTCAAAGTTAAAGCTAAAAAAGAATAATAACAGTCTGTTTATCTGAATTCCTCCAGCCTTGTAACATCTCAGGAAGATAAGGAAATGGCAGACAGCTTACACAAATCCATGAACCCCACAAAGTCCCACTGCTCTATAGAGTCTGAAGAGAATGTTGATGTAGATCTAGAACCTTCCAACTTTTATACTGAAAAAGCTGAAGATAAACTTAAACCAACATCTCCTGGACTTGTATGTCCTCAGAAGAATAAAGAGAATGTGGACAGCCTTTGTGAGGTGGAGAATCCTACACATGAAGCCCTCAAGGAACATGAAGAAACAGAAGATAGTCTTTATAAGAAGTGTGAACCGACATCTCACCACCACATGCCCACTGATGAACAATTGGAGAATACAGAAAGCTCTTGTAAACTAGAATGTTCTAATCTTATGATGGCCCAGGACTGTAAAGATTTTAAAGAAGACAGTCTGGATGATGGGTGTTATCAGATATCTACCAACCTTGCATCTTCTCGGCATAATGCAGGTTTGTTTGAACCTGAATTTTCTACAATTGTTCCATTTAAGAAACAAAAAATTGAAGATAATCCTAATAGTGTGTGTCATCAGACATTTCACATCCCTATTTTATCTGAGGAAAGTAAAGGGAATATGGAAATATTGTGTGACCAGAAGTCTTTGAGCTCTGCAGCTCTGAAGGATCATTCAGAAACTCAAGGTATTTTTGATGGCGATTCAGAGCCAACACCTACCAATCTTGAATACCTTAGGGATAAAGAAGAGGACTTGGGCAGCTTTTGTAAGCTTGAATCTATCAGCCTTGCTGCAGCCAAGGGTTATGAAGAGACTTTAAATAATCTTAATAACACACATGTCTTGACCTCTCCTAGCCCTGAGCTTCATCAAGAGAATAGGGACAATGTAGACAACTTTTGCGAACTGGCATCCTCCAGCCTTGATAATAAAGAAGATGGTGATAAGGTACAAAAGTCACTTAAAATGAATCCTCAGCGCTTAGCAACACCTCAAGTTCAAAAGGATCAGCTTAAGGTTATAGTACCTGAAGATAAAACAAATCAACTAAAAGATGAACTAAAGGAAGAGGCAAACACCATGAAAATCATAGATGATCAGACCAAGTCCTCAGAAATATCTATGGATTTGGAAGGTAAGTTATGTTCTCTGTTCATTTTCTAAAACGACACCATCATATATGTTTAGCCTTTACCCAGTGGTGTTCCCCATTTCCTTCTTTTTTTATCAAGTCCAAGATCACCTGTCTGCTTCTTCTTTGACCCCCCCCCCCCTTACCTCTTTCATTGTTTAAAAAAAATAAAATTTGTGGCCGTATTACTGTCTTAGATCATAGATCAGGTCCTCCTTTCTGTACATGGGCAGCTATTGTTTTAGTATTTGCCTCGACTTATTGGCTGTATTTTCCAGTAGTTTCATTTTCTCATCTAGACTTACTGTTACCATAAAAATTTTGAAATAGTAAATATATTTTCTTACAGAAGATCCTGCCAGAAAAACTACCTTTCAACAGCTTGTGGAAAGAATGAACATGGAACCTTGTCTGATTTCAAAAATTACATTGAGACATATCCTTAGTATTGGCATAGAGAATGTTTCTGACAAGCCACCAAAAACTGTAGAAGATCTTCCTTGGAACTACTTAAGAAAGGTGATGGCCTTAAACAGGAGTGCAAGAGACATTCTTCTTGAGAAAGATCAGAGTGCTGGTGTTGATGATGATGATGATAATGACAACTTGTTTAATGCACTTCTGATCCAAGGTGATTATAATTCTTCATCCTCCATTCACCCCCTGGATGTTCTTTGTCTTCTCCTCCATTGTTCAGATAGTTTTTTACAAAAGGAGATTTTTACTAAAATGTCCATGTGTCAGTTTGCCGTCCCACTGCTTCTCCCCTCTTGTGATGGGTCACACTCCACCCTTATGTTGGGTGCCATGAGGGACATTGTAAAGAAGTGGAGACCTCATTCACTAGTAAGCACCAAAGGGTTCATAGAAAAAAGCGTGGTGAATGCTTCCATGCCAATTTTCTCTTTTGTCAGACTGGGCAAAAACAAATTATCCAAATCTAAAATACTGAACCAAGTTTTAAATTCAGCTCAACTACATAACAACTTTTTTATACATGACAATATGGATGGAGGAAACATTGAGAGGAAAATATCTGATGGCTTAGTGGAAATGTCCTGGTATTTTCCCTGTGGTAAGTCTGATGTTTTCCCAGAACCCATTGCAGTGACCAACCTACGAGGAGATCTGGAGACCAACTTGGACCAGTTCATGTTTCTAACTCAAGTCTCATCAGCCGTGTTTATATTCTTTGAGAGTATTTCTGAGAAGGAATTTAGATTTTTATTAACTTGCCCAATCAAGGATACCCAGTACTACTTCATAGTAACTCCAGGTCCTGGAAAAACTCTGAGTGCACAAACACTGAAGAGCCTTCAAGACTTAAGCCCAATTCTAAATCTGAAAAAAGCGAATGTAATAAATACAGCCACAGCAAACGAGGCAGCATTTGTAAACATACTAAAGACGAGCATTCTGGGTTTCTTAAAAAGCAAACCAAAGGAAAGGGTTGTGAGTGATCTTGAAAAAGAAACACGTGGATTACACATCAAAGTAGATGAGAATGTTCCAGATTGTCAGAAAGCTGAGAAGCTTGTTAGAGAAATTACTAGAGAAATAAAAGACGTGTCTGAGTACAAGACACAGAATATGGTGTTACAGGGAGAGCTCTGGAAACAATTATCTAAAGTAGAAAAAGAATTCTGCAGAATGACAAATCAAGGAGGAAAAGACTCACAACTATATCAAGATGAACTGAGAAAGAAACATATTTCACTACATGAACAACAATATAAGCATAATATGCCCTGCGGGTTAATGCTCTTCATTGATGCAATCACCCATTTGTCTAAGACTGAGAAACAACATTTTTTGAAATGGATGAAATCTGACCTTGATTCAATTGGTAGAGACAAACTTTCTAAACTACAAGATAAATATAAAGACAAATGTAATGATTTATCAATTAATAAAGAAGAACTCAAAGTGATAGACCAGAAAATCTCTGACAGTTCTTTAGGAGTTGAACATTTCCTACGTGAAATGGGACAATTTTATGAAGCGGAATGTTCTATGGTGAAAGAAAATAAAAAGGATGAAAGCCAAAGACAATTTACTAGACTTCCAGGAATTGCTGCTGACCTCTTGTTGGATGGGTTCCCTTTGGAGCTTTTAGATGGAGATGCCTCCAACATCCCCCTGAGGTGGATAACTGATGTCCTAACTGAGCTTGATACCAAAACAGGGAACAAATGTAGAATGAGAGTGATCACAGTTCTGGGAGTGCAGAGTACAGGAAAGTCCACCCTTCTGAACACCATGTTTGGTCTGCAGTTCCCGGTGGCCAGTGGAAGATGCACGCGAGGGGCCTTCATGACTCTTCTTCATGTACAGAAGAACTTTCAGGAGGAACTAGGCTGCGAGTTCATCCTGGTTATTGACACTGAGGGACTGAAAGCTCCAGAGTTGGCCTCTTTAGAGGGCAGCTATGAACATGACAATGAACTGGCCACATTAGTGATTGGGTTGAGTGATATCACCATAGTAAATATGGCCATGGAGAACACCACAGAAATGAAGGATATTTTACAGATTGTGGTTCATGCTTTTCTACGAATGAAAGAGGTAGGCAAGAAACCCAACTGTCAGTTTGTACATCAAAATGTGAGTGATGTGTCTGCTCATGTCAACAACATGAGAGACAGGCAGATACTTCTGGGACAGATGGATAAAATGACCAAAGTAGCTGCTGAGATGGAAAACAAATGTGAAATCCAAACTTTCAGTGATGTGATGGACTACAACTTGAAGGAAGATAACTGCTACATTCCTGGACTTTGGCTGGGGGTCCCACCCATGGCTCCAGTGAATTCTGGATACAGTGAACATGTGTCTGAACTGAAAAAACATTTATTAGAATTGATGAAAACCAAGTCATCACAGTATAGGCCTTTAACCATTCCTGAATTTAAAACATGGATAGAAAGTTTATGGAATGCTGTCAAACATGAAAAATTCCTTTTTAGTTTCAGGAACAGTTTGGTAGTTGAAGCTTATAATAAACTGTGTATGCAGTTCTCACAGTGGGAATGGGAGTTTCGGAAATCTGTCTATGACTGGCTGGTTAACACAGAGACAAGTATAAGAAATCAGCCAGCAGAGGGTCTTAATGAAAATCTGCATTTAACATTTAGTAATGAGCTTGGAAAAGTAATTATTGATAACGAAATGAAAATTTCAAAATCCCTAGAAGACTATTTTGATAAAAAACAGGGCAATGTTAATCTCATAGAACGATACAAGCAAGATTTTGCCTTAAGCATACAATCCTTAAGTAAAGAATTGAAAATGCAGGCTTGTAACAAATGTAATGAGTCTATTTCCATCCAGAAAGGAAAGTTTACGATCGAGAACATTAAGAGTGAATCCCAGAAACAGATTGAAAGTAAAATTACTGCGCTCCTTCAGAGGTGCCGAGAGAAGAAAAGCAAGCTGAAAGATGAAGAGTTGCTCAATGAGTTTGAGAAGATGTGGGGGACAACAAAAGATCTCCAGATGGAGCAGCTACAAAGACTTAATATCAGTAGCTCTATGCTGCAGCAACTCAAGCATGAGATGCGCAATAAAGGACCTCTTGTAAACCAAGAACTATTGACTATGAATGACTTTGGGAATAGCTCACAGATTGATTTCACAATAGTAGCGAAATATATTAATAGTAGCTTTATAAATAGATTTCTACAGAATGTTTTAAGAATGTCAAATGGACATTTTGACAAAGTAAAATCGTTTGCCAATTCACTGATAGATCACTGTAACATATATGTCATAAAGAAGGTGAAGACTAGACAAAACTATGATAACACCTACTGCCAAGAATTACTTCGCATAATTAATACTGAACTTTCCAAAGAGTCAAAGAATCTTCATTTGACCCCTTGTTTTGAATTGTCCATCAAACGTCACATTTTTAGAAAAGCATCTGAAGAGTTTCAGACAATGCATGATCTCTTCATTAGAGAGAATGACCCAAAACGATGTTTGGAGGCACTAAAGCCCTCGTATCTCAAAAATTTTATGGACATTTTTCATGAAAAAGATGTTTGTCAAACTAAAGCCAAAGAATTTTGTGATCGGTGCTTAAAGCCAGCAATGATGGATTATATATTTAGACACCTAGGGCAGGAAATTGTGAATGATATTGTATGTAGCACAGACAAGACATTCAGCAGTAGAATCTTTTTTCAAGACGCTATACTTAGGGAACTCCTGGGAGAAATGTTATTTGAGAAGTATATCAGTTATTTGTGTTCATATAAGAACTTTACAAAAAAAAGGATACTAAATTATCTTATAAAATATGCAAAGTCACAAAATCTTAAATATTTGCAAGAAGAGTTGCTCTCTCGAGTGTACATAAACATAAGAGCAGCTCTTAGAGAAGACAAATGTCTACAAAGTCTGACAATCTCAGATTTTCTGAAAAATATTTGTGAGACTCTGAATAAAGAACTGGTGATTCCACAGAATGAGATACAAGTTGTCTTGTTCCAAAACACAGCCCCTGTTGGCCAATTTTCTTTGGACATTCGGGTCTTCCTCCAAGATACAAAAACAGAAATCTTATCAAAACTTCAATCTATGGCTATAAAGTCTGTACTCTCCAAAGTGAAAGTGAAGCCTGAAGATGAATTGTTCAGGAGGGTTGCTGGCTGTGGGAAGCAATGTCCATTCTGTAAAGTCCCCTGTGAGGCCGGAGGAGATGAACACAAAGAGCACTTTGCCAGTATCCATAGACCCAAAGGACTGGGACGAGTGACATGGGAAGAAGATAACACCTTAAGCATTGGAATTTGCAGCACGTCTATTCTAACAAATGAAATCTTCCGCAATTCGGACACAGAAGGCAAATGGCACCCATACAAAGAGTATCGTACATACTATCCAGACTGGGCTATACAACCAGATGTCAGCATAGAGTGTTCGGATTACTGGAAATTCATTTTTCAGATGTTTAATGAGAAATTTGCTAAGGAATATAATGTTGAACCAGCAAAACTACCAGATGGTTGGAAGACCATCACAAAAGACGATGCTTTTAGGGCCTTAGACAAAGTTTTCATTATCTAGGAGGGGGGGGGGGGGGGGAAATTGAAAAAGTTAAATCTAATGGCAAGATCTATACAGCATCATCTAAACAAGCTGCAGGACACATTTCCCCTGCTGTATTTGCAGTGTGGCCCTCAGACACAAGCACTGATTTGTAAAAGAAATGTATAAGTGCTGATCCCCAAGTTCATGTAACTCTCGGGCCGGACTTTCTCCTAAAACATGCTTCCAGGCTAAAGTCTCTCACAATCTTCTGTATAATGTCATGAATGATATGTATAGCTCTTTAGTGATGTCAGGAGCCAGAATTTGAACCCCTTTGACCTTGTAACTGCATAACTACTCTTATAGGCTATAGTTTAATAAGACATAATGACGTATACTGGAAACCTGGATATACTGTAATCTGTATTTACAGTACACTAAATCATGGCCCGAATATGCTTTTTCGATATCCTGCACAATGTCCTCCCCTAATGCATTGAATTAAATGATGACTATATTAAATTCACTTTAGATATAATTTTCCTTGTATTTTCTGTATTTTATAATCTTAACTCACTATTCAGATTATTTTACCAGGCTAGAGTTGCCTATTAAGTGTTTAGTCTTGGCTTAAGTTTCTTATGTGATGCTTTCTGTAATATTTTACTTATATTAATAAACTGCTGGTTGAAGCTTATTTCCTTATTTCTCTGTGTCTCTTTCACTACCTCTGTTTTCAGCCTTCGCTTTATTATTCTCTTACTGCCGTGTAAATTTCCTAATAAGCAAATGCCTTCTTGTCTAGTTCAATCCAGAGCAGCCTGGGTCTCTCCAATAAAAGAAATCAATAAGGAAAATAACCAGCACAGAGGAATTAATACTCAGTTAAATGCGCTTTAACTGATTAATAATCAGTTAAAGCGCATCTAAACTCAAAAATAAAAAAACACCAAACAAATGTTATTACATTTTTACTTACATCTAAACTGTCCCAATAGCTCAAAGTTGCTCAAAACCCCCGAAAAATATATTTAGCTGTCTTGCTGACGTCTGTGGGAGCCACCATTTTAGATTCAGTATTGCATTGCATATTAGCTTTCAGGCTTGCATGAGTTAAGGCTGCAATAATGCCGGCGGCCACCAGGGGTGCCAAATACAATGTGTGTCAATGGACTCAAAAGTGAAAACAGGAAAAAAAGAAAAAATGTATGGGGGCTATACAGATAAAACCATGAAGCAAAAGACCTGTTGGCACTAGAAAAAAAGGAGTTTGATCGGGGTAGATATACAGGGAAGTACCATTATGATCAACAACATGGCAGCAGTTTTCAGATGGGCCCAATCATTAAACTTGGTCATTAAGGAAATTTCCCTTGCTCCCCACTTTGGGGTAATAGTTTTCTTATCCTCAGTTACAATGTAGTTGAGAGTTTTAACTGTCTATCTTCACAGAACAACAAATAAAATTGTGACTTTGATTTACTGCACAAATGCTTAGGGATTTACTGTATTCCTTCACCCACAAATACTTCTCTACACTGTTATATGCGGGGATCTGTCTTGTAACCTTTACAAGAAGGCCACACATGTCCAGTCTTATTCTAATTGTACCGCCATGAACTTCACCATTCAACACACTGACTGAGGCCTGAAGAGTCTGAGATGGAGGTCTTGTGATGTCTGCTATTTCCTTGAGCACTGACCATGGATTGAGTTTTCTGAAGCATCCACTGCTGGGAAGACTTTATTGTTTTCCTCTTGTGTATAACATTTTGATTTTGAATTTGATTAAGAATGGAATGAAGTACAAAACTTCCTTTAACAAATTGTAAATTAGAGGGAGATGGAGGATGTGTAATGTATATGTGCCCCACCCAGAAAAAGAAACTGGTCAAAAAATGTTTTGTTTAGGTCCCAACCAGGGGGGTAAACTGGTGACCAAAACAAGGCATACAAATGTTTCTCCTATTTCATTAAAATCATCTTTATTCAATATATTATATACAAAGCGAAACAGTAGTTCTAAGAACGAATGGTAGGGGGGACACACCAGGGGAGCACACCCTGTTGCTGGTTTGACCTTCCGTGTGATAAAAACATACAAAATATACACTTGACAGCAAGATAGCAAAACAGTATGGATAGATTGGTTTCTTCTAGTCTGCACTTCAACATGTTTCGCCCTCACAGGCTTCCTCAGGCAGAACACTGCATAGAAAAGCATATCATTAGCGTCATCACAATAAATAAACTGTGAGTTAACATTCAATAGTGCCATGTCTGTGAAGTTTCTCATTCATCCAGGTCATTGTATATCTTTAGTGTTTAACCCCCCTAGCGCTTCTGATGGCTCCATCTCGTCCTGCACTTTCTTGTCTTGTATTGCAGTTAACGAGATGGAGCCGTCCAGCTAAGCTCGGATCTCCGCAGCAGCACATTCTGCTCTGTGTTGTCCCGGGGGTCTGAAGCTTGCCCCTCATTCATATGCAAATTGGACTATCTTCAAAGAGCACACCTGGAATATCACCCCCAGTGTCATTTCCAGGTGTGCTCTTTGAAGTTAACCCGTTCAGAGGGTGCCAAATGCCATTGTATTGGATACAGTGATAACTGTATCCAATCAATTCAAAGTAAAACAAAACACATTTCCAATTGTAATAAAAACGTTATTATAAACAAACATAAATACTGTTTTGAAATCTTTCATACCAAATAACAAGTACCTATAACAAGTTTTTAATGAAATAGGAGAAACTTTTTTTGTGCCTCAAAAGCCCTTCACTCGTTTTGTTTTGGTCACCAGTAGGTTTACCCCCCTGGTTGGGACCTAAATAAATAATTTTTTAAGCAGTTCCTTTAACAAATGTTTAAATTAATTTTTAAAAGGAAAAAACAAAAATTACAGACCCTCCCAACAGCCTTTTGGGCTATATAGAATCAAAGATTGTAAAAAGAGAATATGATCGCGGTTAACACAGCTACATGCGGATATCTCTCCATAAAGTCTGCAGAAGTGACGGATAAGTAACTTTATTAGTGAATGTTATATATGCAGTTCAGAAATCAATAAGAAGATAGAGAGTTTCATCATTCTATAATAATTCAGGTTATATAACGTGGTATAGAGAATGTAACTGTCAGGATCCCGGGCCATCCGGGCTGGTGCACTCTGCTCCACCAGCTGTAGCCCCC